>OZ019968.1:43517114-44049874 GCA_963970395.1 Ephialtes manifestator | reverse complement strand
AGTCCCCTAAGGGCCCCTGAGGCCCGGATTTTTCTAAGTTCTTTATGAAACCAATAAGAAAAACGGTAATGCAATCACGCGACCCACAATAAATGCTAGTGAATACATATTTGTACACATAGGCATGCCGAACTAACTGGCTACACTGTTGCCATTACGTGACCCTCAAATTTCTGTAGACCTTCTGCGGCGACGCGTGGCTACTTTACGAATACAAACTGAATATATTATTAACGGTTTAATTAGCCGGGTTTTATTTCTTTCGCCTACCGCAGTTTTTACGTGCTAATTTGAGGAGCAATCAGACGGCTACTTAAGTGCCCAATTAAAATATTCATGGTGGTATATCGCGAAGCTAATGTATACGTAGCGTAGCAAGTAGCGGTCTGTGAATGTATATTGAGTGTAAATATTACGAACGTTGATTTGCAACATGTAAAGCTTATGGGGTAAACAATATAGCCATTGCAATTTTAAATTAAGTTAGTTGATATCGTTTTTACGAAATTTTACGTGTTAATTGACCGCAGAAAATTATGATTTATGTTGAAACATGATTCAATCATGTTTCAACATAAACGGAAATACTAAATGATTATCATCGATTAAAAAATAAAAGATCTTTCAGAAGCTTTTTTTTTCTGAAAAAATTAATTATTTAATTTTAACAATTTTAATGCAACATGGCTTATTTCGTTTCTTAAACTCTGCTTTACGAATTAATTACCTACATATTTGATGGTGTGGACCCTTTTAATAATTATAGTCGTTTTATTAATGAAGGAATTTTGCGCTGCGTGTAAAACGGGTTATAATTTCGAAACGATTTACATCATTAATGATTCACTCGGTTAATTTATAGAGCATCGTTCGGGAAACATAATGAGTCCGCATCAAATTGCATTAAATCGATAATGCATTAGGAATTACAAAAAAACAAGTTGATTATTATTTTTTTTTTGCGAAATCACTATTAATGTTTTTCTGGATTAACGACACATACTGCAATATAAATCAACTATGACTACCGTTATTTAATGTACAAAACTCAACGTAGACAATTTTGAAGTTTCGCACTTAGATCAGTGAAATTTTCTTGTGGATATTTATTATTTACAGATTTTTCATCGATATGTAAATAATTTATTGTTTGTTTGATGATTGCCTGAATATCTTCATTGAGAGAATAAAAAGATTCTGGTAACTATAAATTTATAGTGAAGTACAACCTCATATATTTAAAGAAAATTATCTGTACTAATTATTTATAGTCAATGCAACAATTAATAATAGTTATCGTAACAACACTGTTAAAAATATTTTGAAAATTAATGTATGTATTGGAAGTTCTTTTTCAGATACAGTATATTAAATTCCAATAATTATATTATTAACACAAGTTTTATGAAGTATTTTGTATACGGTATATTAATTTTACAACAATTTTTTTGTATATTAATTAACATTTGTGTATTACTTTTAATATACGCGTATCCGCAAAAAAACTTCCAATACTTTATATTAATTTTCATGCAAAAATTTCTAACAGTGAAAATATATATTGTTTTTAAAATTTAGCGATAGATGCGATGTATTATTCGTAGAAAACATAATTACAAGTATAGTATTCTTTGAGAAATTACTTAACAATTTTGAAATGGTCATTGGAACTACAATAATAAAGTTACACTAACTATAAGAAAATAGCTAAGGTTGTATTTCACTATATGTTCACTATTAAAGTAACTAGAACGTTATGATAAGACAATCAGTTAAAATAACTTTTGAAATTGTTGGATGGACTAAAAATCAGTTATAGTTTAATAGTTGCTTGAACTTCCGCAATTTCTCTCAGTATTGAAAAAAATGCAGTATTTACAAGGACCCAGGGTTTAATTATGTAGTTAAATTTTAAAAACTTAGTAATAGTGTAAAGGTCACGATAATTGCTGGTATAGATATCAGTGAATACGGATTCAATTGACGAACACGAGATTCTTTGGTTCAGCCGAGAATACATTCTCTGTTTCAGCGTCGTCGTTCACGGCGACGGCGAGCGTGCTAGGATATAATACGAGAAGGCCTATATAACATACCTACGGTTTACTTAGGTGCGGCAAGAGAGATTGAAATTTTCGTCAAAGGATTAGGGAAGTGCGAGACGGCCGTCGATGTATTTCCTTCTGTTAATTAGAATATAATCCGATCCTTACTGGCACATCGTGGTTATATAAAATCGAGAGCTCAAGGAAATCTGTCCATCTTTCCTCTATATATTATTCACGTTTCATATTTATTTCATTTGATATTCGGTTTGGCATATTCATTTTTTAAATATTTTTTATGCTTTTCCGTTAGAACGTTACCAATCCTTAAATCTGGGAAATATTGTATGAAAGACAAAAATTTCAACCACCAATATGTAATTTTTTTCTGTAAGGTAAACGGCCCAGTTTGTGACACCTTTAGAGCAGCGGGGTCGATTTACTGTTATTTACAGATGCGTGATATTGTTAAACTGAAAATTAACGTTTTCAATACGTAAATTAAAACCTTCTGAAACAGATTAGACTATTCTTCAAAGGCAAAATGTTGAGAATATTAATAAAAACATTATTTAAATATTGCTTGTCTACTGCCGGGGTTCCTGACCCTGCAGAACCACTCATGTCGTAGCTTGTGACCCTCGCGTGTACCGGGATTGTGACACTGACGCCGTAGGTCCTGACCCCCGCGTGTACCGGGATTGTGACACTCACGCCGTAGGTCCTGACGCCCGCGTGTACCGGGTTTCTGACCCAGGTGTAAGTAATGAGCGAGATTTAATTAGATTCAACGTGTTATATATTTTTACATATGCGTGGTAAGTATAGAAATGTACACTGACAAAGCAACTTGATAATCAAACGAAACCATAAAAACGTTAAATGTTGAAATTTATACAGTATTCAATCCTAACCTAATTTTCAGCAACAAGTCAAAATCGTAAATATTGAGAGGGTCAGCAACCGCGTCAGTAACCACAATTACGTTGGGAGTTATTGACCCTGCGAGTTTACGGGAAAAACTAATCAATAGCTTAAGTATTCTATTTCTTGTCGATAAAGTTAATTATTGTGATCATTTTCATATAATTGTTATGTTGTATTATACTTACTTAAGGATGGAAACTATCAAATACGCGACCGATGCAGCTAGTGAGCTCCGTCTAGGAATGGCGGTTCGAACTCGCTGAGACGCAATACCACGGCTTTCACCGGTGAAATGTATTTCTAAATAATTTGTTACTAAATTTGTTTATTGCAGAAAAAAAAAACTATTAAAAAAGCTCATTAATTTGGCGATAATAAGGTTAAAATTTGACGTAAATTACATTTATGATAGTGTAAAATAGCTATCGGGGGTCACAATTCGAGGCAGGATCACAAACAGGGCCGTTTACCTTATATGCAGAATTTTTTTTGTCGAGATTTTGTAGAAATGTTCTTCATCTCTACAAAATTAAAAAAAAAAATTCTTGGATATTTTGTAGAGATGAAAATCGTCTGAAAAAATCCTGTATATGGAATTCAGTCATTGTATAGAGTGTTTTTTAGTGAAATTAATAATAAGTTATAAATTTGCTTCTGTTTCTGCTAATTAATTGTAGGTTGAACAAATAAAATGGAGGAAAACGTTTTAATTCCGAGATGAGCCTCCGGGTTGAGTAAATCCTTCGCTGCTGATGAAAAGAAGCGTCCCTAGGAAATCCACACAGAAGTCGGAAGCGACGATGGGACAACTTCCGGGCGGATCTTGCGCGCGTGCGAATTCATCATTTTCGCCAAAGATAGACGAAGAGAGGGTGACGGGAGTCTCGCGGGTGTTTTAATATTTCACGGTGCGCGCGCCCCTTCGGCACTCTCTTGCATCAACTGAGCCGAGCGGACTTGTCGTCGTAACGGCGCGCCTCGAGTGCACGCTGAGATTTTTACGGACACCACGTAGCTTTACTCTTCAAGAGCTGGAGGGTGGCTGCGACGGGACAACGAAAAAAAGAAATAGATGTAACACGAAAGAGGTGACAGGTCCACTGCAATTCGAACGACTATACGAATGTCTTACTGTACTATTTCGTTCTCTTTTCATACGATAATTAACATTATTTTGAATTATTTGAATCAAAAACTTTCATGGATGTATTTAATTTTGAATTATTTGAATCAAAACCTTTCATGGATTTGTTGAATTTTGAATTATTTAAATTAAAAGCTGCGATGGGCTAATTGAATTTTTAATTGTTTCAATTAAAAACTGTCATGAATTTTAGTGAATTTTGTATTTTTTTTATTAAAAGCTATCATGATTTTAGTGAATTTTGAATTTTTTAATTAAAAGCTGTCATGATTTTAGTGAATTTTGAATTTTTATATTAAAAGCTGTCATGAATTTAGTGAATTTTGAATTTTTTAAATTAAAAGCTGTCATGAATTTATTGAATTTTGAATTATTTAAATTAAAAGCTGTCATGAATGTATTGAATTTTTAATTATTCAAATTAAAAGCTGTCTTGAATTTATTGAATTTTTAATTCTTTAAATTAAAAGCTGTCATGAATTTATTGAATTTTGAATTATTACTAATAGCTATTCCTGTATTGGCTATTAATGCGAATGGCAATTAATGATAATTGGGATAGTCTATAGAATTCGTGGTAGTTCTTATTTGATAATCGGTTTGCACTATAAAATTCACTCGCAGTATCTGTATTATTACAATTCTACAAAAAAATAATAATTTTTGAATAAAATCATCTAACTACAACGGAGCCATATAAAAAGAAATGAAAAAAAAATGTAATTCGAATTCTATGGGCTGCGTTCCGAATGACGAGGTGTTTTGTTGTTCGATGCGCATGCGCAATGGTTTTTGCCGAGATTTACGGTGAACTTTAAGAAGTATAATAAAAGTGAAACATAAAAAAACCATTGTTTTATTTATACTGGTACTGAAGTATGAATAATTAGATTTCTCATGGATTTGCCTATTTGTAAAGAATTCAAATATTATCCTCGTCTCCTGATCAGACGACAACTATTCACCCTACTCGCGAGGTACGGCAAAAAGTTGTTGTCCGATCGTGAGGTGGGGATAAAAAATGTTAATACTTTATAAATGGCTAATCCGTGAGAAATCGAAATTCCGATACTTTGGAATTAATAGAAACGAACAAACTGTTTCCCCTATCTTCAACTTTTACTATAATTCTTAAACTTCACCGTAAACCTTGACGGAGATTATTGCGCATGCGCATCGATCAACGAAACACCTCGTCATTCGGAACGCACCCCTGCAATCTAAAAAGAATAATTTTTCTTTCCAAACTGAAATAGTTATTATCTACGACTTCTCAGTGATTTGCAGTTCTAAATCAAGCTATATTTACTAATTCACGTTTTCTGTACCCTTTTAAATTCTAATATTCATCTCTCTCTTTCCAGTGAGTTAAGATCTTTAGATTTTCAAAACGTATTCCAAATCCTCGCAAAAAACGTTTCCTAAAAATCGCCTTTATCCTCAATAGCCGCAATACCAAGTCCTTCAAGTGCAGAGCCAACAAATTCAATAATTTACCATCGATTTTCTTCGCCCTTTATCCAATTACTTATCAATTGCGAGTTCGCCGGTGCTTATAACCCAAATACCCCAATGAATTTTAATTCCCCAACGTGGATTTCATCTCTCAGTGTCTATATTTTTCTTTTCATCTTTTCTACATTTCGGAAGTCGTAAATGTAATTCGAAATCAAGCTACACGGAAAGAATTGTTCGTTTGTGACAACTGCATTTTCAATTTGCTGCACATAAGTCCTCAAAAATTAGTTGCCCCAACCATATCAAATAGTCATATCTATACTATTGACGATTAGTTTTCGCAAGATTATTCAGCCTAACCAATTCAATGACTAGGCCTTCCATTTGAATTGTTGAGACTACCATTCGAATCGTTGGCCCTAGCATTCAAATCGTTGGCACTTCGATTTGAGTTGTAAGGGAAATAGAATGATCGATTGGTTGTGTCAACGCATTTTTTGGTTATGGCAGCTAATCTTTTCTTTCCGTGTATATTTACTAATACACGTTTTCCGTATCTTTTTAACTTCCCAGTGACATAAGATCGTAAGATTTTCAAAACGTATTCCAAATCCTCAAAAAAAAGCTTCCTGAAAAAATCGCCTTTATCCTCAATAGCCGCAATGCCAAGTCCTTCGAGTGCAGAGTCAACAAATTCAATAATTTATCATCGATTTCCTTCGCCCTTTATCCAATTACTATCAATTGTTAGTTCGCCGGTCCTTATAACCCAGATACCCCAATGAATTTTAATTCTCCAACCGATTATTTTTTTTCCCCATTTCATCTCTCAACGTCTATATCTTTCTTTTCATCTTTTCTACATTTCGGAAATCATAAATATAGTTCGTAATCGCGCTATATTTATTAATTCACGTTTTCCGTATCTTTTTAACTTCCCAGTGACTTAAGATCTTTAGATTTTCAAAACGTAATCCAAATCCTCACAAAAAACGTTTCCTAAAAAATCGCCTTTATCCTCAATAGCCGCAATGCCAAGTTCTTCGAGTGCAGAGTCAACAAATTCTATAATTTATCATCGATTTCCTTCGCTATTTATCCAATTACTATCAATTGCGAGTTCGCCGGTCCTTATAACCCAGATACCCCAATGAATTTTAATTCTCTAACGTGGCTGATTATTTTTTTTACCCGATTTCATCTCTCAGCGTCTATATCTTTCTTTCCATCTTTTCTACATTTCGGAAATCATAAATATAGTTCGTAATCGCGCTATATTTATTAATTCACGTTTTCTGTATATTTTTAACCTCCCAGTGACTTAAGATCTTTAGATTTTCAAAACGTATTCCAAATCCTCACAAAAAACGTTTTCTAAAAAATCGTCTTTATCCTCAATAGCCGCAATGCCAAGTTCTTCGAGTGCAGAGTCAACAAATTCAATAATTTATCACCGATTTCCTTCGCCCTTTATCCATTTACTATCAATTGCGAGTTCGCCGGTCCTTATAACCCAGATACCCCAATGAATTTTAATTCTCTAACGTGGCTGATTATTTTTTTTACCCGATTTCATCTCTCAGCGTCTATATCTTTCTTTCCATCTTTTCTACATTTCGGAAATCATAAATATAGTTCGTAATCGCGCTATATTTATTAATTCACGTTTTCTGTATATTGTTAACCTCCCAGTGACTTAAGATCTTTAGATTTTCAAAACGTATTCCAAATCCTCACAAAAAACGTTTTCTAAAAAATCGTCTTTATCCTCAATAGCCACAATTCCAAGTCCTTCGAGTGCAGAGCCAACAAATTCTATAATTTATCATCGATTTCCTTCGTCTTTTATCCAATTACTATCAATTGCGAGTTCGCCGGTCCTTATAACCCAGATACCCCAATGAATTTTAATTCTCCAACATGGCTGATTATTTTTTTACCCGATTTCATCTCTCAGCGTCTATATCTTTCTTTCCATCTTTTCTACATTTCAGAGATCATAAATATAGCTCGTAATCGCGCTATATTTATTTATTCACGTTTTCCGTATGTTTTTAACTTCCCAGTGACTTAAGATCTTTAGATTTTCAAAACGTATTCCAAATCCTCACAAAAAACGTTTTCTAAAAAATCGTCTTTATCCTCAATAGCCACAATTCCAAGTCCTTCGAGTGCAGAGCCAACAAATTCAATAATTTATCATCGATTTCCTTCGTCCTTTATCCAATTACTATCAATTGCGAGTTCGCCGGTCCTTACAACCCAGATACCCCAACGAATTTTAATTCTCCAACGTGGCTGATTATTTTTTTACCCGATTTCATCTCTCAGCGTCTATATCTTTCTTTCTATCTTTTCTACATTTCGGAGATCATAAATATAGCTCGTAATCGCGCTATATTTATTTATTCACGTTTTCTGTATGTTTTTAACTTCCCAGTGACTTAAGATCTTTAGATTTTCAAAACGTATTCCAAATCCTCACAAAAAACGTTTTCTAAAAAATCGTCTTTATCCTCAATAGCCACAATTCCAAGTCCTTCGAGTGCAGAGCCAACAAATTCTATAATTTATCATCGATTTCCTTCGCCTTTTATCCAATTACTATCAATTGCGAGTTCGCCGGTCCTTATAACCCAGATACCCCAATGAATTTTAATTCTCCAACATGGCTGATTATTTTTTTACCCGATTTTATCTCTCAGCGTCTATATCTTTCTTTCCATCTTTTCTACATTTCGGAGATCATAAATATAGCTCGTAATCGCGCTATATTTATTTATTCACGTTTTCTGTATGTTTTTAACTTCCCAGTGACTTAAGATCTTTAGATTTTCAAAACGTATTCTAAATCCTCACAAAAAACGTTTCCTAAAAAATCGTCTTTATCCTCAATAGCCGCAATTCCAAGTCCTTCGAGTGGAGAGCCAATAAATTCAATAATTTACCATCGATTTCCTTCGCCCTTTATCCAATTACTATCAATTGCTATTTCGCCGGTCCTTATAACCCAAATACCCCAATGAATTTTAATTCACCAACGTGGCCGATTATTTTTTATTCCCCATTTCATCTCTCAGTGTCTATATCTTTTTAATTTCCCAGTGACTTAAGATCTTTAGATTTTCAAAACGTATTCCAAATCCTCAAAAAAACATTTCCGAAAAAATCGCCTTTATCTTCAATAGCCGCAATGCCAAGTGCTTCGAGTGCAGAGCCAACAAATTCAATAACTTACCATCGATTTCCTTCGCCCTTTATCCAATTACTATCAATTGCAAGTTCACCGGTCCTTATAACCCAGATACCCCAATGAATTTTAATTCTCCAACCGATTATTGTTTTCCCCCATTTCATCTCTCAGCGTCTATATCTTTCATTCCATCTTTTCTACATTTCGGAAATCATAAATAAAGTTCGTAATTGCACTATATTTATTAATTCACGTTTTCTGTATATTTTTAATTTCCTAAAAAAATCGTCTTTATCCTCAAAAGCCGCAATGCCAAGTCCTTCGAGTGCGGAGCCAACAAATTCAATAACTTACCATCGATTTCCTTCGCCCTTTATCCAATTATTATCAATTGCTAGTTCGCCGGTCCTTATAACCCAGATACCCCAATGAATTTTAATTCTCCAACCGATTCTTTTCTTTTTCCCCATTTCATCTCTCCAGCGTCTATATCTTTCTTTCCGTCTTTTCTACATTTCTTTGAAAAAAAGGAAACCCGCCGGAGGCGTCACCTCGACGCACATAGAGACGAGAGTCGGGAGAGCCCCGGCGGGCGAGCTACGCGTCCGGTGTCAAGATTTCGCCCGGTTGGTTCTTTTTCCCTCTTCGCTATCTCTCCGACGCTCCCTTTTTTCTTCTTCTCTTTTTTTTTTTCTTCTCTATCTGTCGCTCGCCCCGCTTCTTCGAGCACGCATGCGATAGTCGAGACACTCGTATAGAACCAGCAGCAGCAGCAAGCAGCAGAAGCAGAAGCAGAAGCACAGCTCGTCCTCCTTTTCTCGAGTTTCGAGTTCGTTGTTTTTTTTTCTTCTTTTTTTTTTTCTTCTTTCGTTGTAAGGCTGGGCGAAGGGGAATTTCTCGCGAAGCCCCCGCTAGCGCGTTGCCATCGCTACGCTGCTGTCGGCCACAGCTATATCAACGCGTTTGCTGGTTGGTGGAGAGGCCTCCCTTTCTCTCTCTCCACCTCGTCGTGGTGGCCCCCGCCGTTTCTCCTCGTGGCTGGGCGCCGCTTTGGCTACGGGGGCGCGGTGCGGAGAAGCATCGCGAGATATTGACGCGGTACGAGGCTGAGCGTACGTGAGACAGAGCGCGAGCTAACGTGACTGAGTGGGCGAACGGAGGAAAGGAGAGGAAGAGGCGAGAGCTCGAGTCGACTCCACCACGCAGGCTCGTTCAACATGGCCGACTCTCGGTTACTGGCAACTCTACTACTACACACTTGCAACATCCAGTACATCCTGATGTATATAGATATATATGTATATGAATGTATGTATGTATTTATGCATACACTTGCGACATCCAGTATATCCTGTTATATATAGATATGTATATATTATGTATATGCATATGTATGTGTGTATGTATGTATGTATGTATGTATGTATGTATGTATATATGTATGTATGAAGTATTCTGTACACGTACTCGCGGAGAAGCGCGCGCGGTCACGCAGTGCGCGTACTATTACACGAGAAGCGCGCGCACATTCGTAGTCACGGGCCAACGTGCACTTGTACTGCAAAATTTCTCATAAAGATACACATACAAAGGCCTGGAAAGAGAGTAGTCTTTTCATAGAGTTTTGATGTACTTGGAGCGTAGTTTTTTTTGCTGGGCTTTAGGCGTTTAGTTAGTCTTCGATTTTTTAAAATTTATTTATGTTTTTCGGTGTCATTGTTGTTCATTTATTTCACGAGGTTTTGGGGGTACTGCGGTAAAAGCTATGTTATTTTTTGCGATGTCGATAGTTCGTAACGTGATTTTTTTAAAGCTTTTTTGAAGCTTTAGGCGTTTAGTTAGTCTTCGGTTTTTTTAAAGTTATTTATGTTTTTCGGTGTCATTGTTGTTGATTTATTTCACGAGGTTTTGGGGGTACTGCGGTAAAAGCTATGTTATATTTTGCGATGTCGATCGTTCGTAACGTGATTTTTTAAAAGCTTTTTTGAAGCTGTAGGTGTTTAGTTAGTCTTCGGTTTTTTTAAATTTATTTATGTTGTTGGTGTCATTGTTGTTGTTGATTTATTTCACGAGATTTTGGGGGATACTGCGGTAAAAGCTATGTTATATTTTACGATGTCGATAGTTCGTAATGTGATTTTTTAAAAGCTTATTTGAAGCTTTAGGCGTTTAGTTAGTCTTCGGTTTTTTTAAATCTATTTATGTTATTGGTGTCATTGTTGTTGTTGATTTATTTCACGAGATTTTGGGGGATACGGCGGTAAAAGCTATGTTATATTTTGCGATGTCGATAGTTCGTAACGTGTTTTTTTAAGCTTTTTAGAAGCTTTAGGCATTTAGGTAGTCTTCGGTTTTTTAAAATTTATTTATGTTGTTGGTGTCATTGTTGTTGTTGATTTATTTCACGAGATCTTGAAGGGCACTACGGTAAAAGCTGTGTTATATTTTGCGATGTCGATAGTTCGTAATGTGATTTTTTTTTAATCTCTGATATTTCGGTTGATCGGCGAAGTAATTGGTATTTGAAAATAATTATCGGTGGGTTTTTTTTGTAATTGTTAATTTTTTTTAGTAATTCCATTTATTTAAATTTAAATATGAATTGAATTTTTTTTTCACTATCTTTTATCAAATTTAATTGATATTTAATTTTCGTTGCATTTATTCCAAAGATTATGGAGTTTTTTTATAAACATTTAATATAAAAAATAATAATACGATGGTGTGAAAAAAATTGTTTTTACTCTCCCATTTATCTTAAATAAAATATCAACGAAAAAAACGTGTATTACTACGTAAGCCGAAGAGGAATTTGATAAATACTTCCAAGTGAACCAAAATATTTATTTAATAATGAAGTAAAGATTTCCCACCTGTTAATACACATCTATGCCATTTTAGCAAAATTCTATCTATTTGTAGACTTTGTATGTTTCGGTACCGCAGGTACTTTATTTCAAATGTATATCCCCGCCACTATTAATGAAGTTTTTAATGAAAATTCAAAACAAATTTTTTTTTCACAATATTTTATCAAATTTAATTGATATTTAATTTTCGTTGCATTTATTCCAAAGATTATGGAGTTTTTTTATAAGCATTTAATATAAAAAATAATCATCTGATAGTGTGAAAAAAATTGTTCATTACTCTCCCATTTATCTTAAATAAAATATCAACGAAAAAAACGTGTATTATTACGTAAGCCGAAGTGGAATTTGATAAATATTTTCAAGTGAACCAAAATATTTATTTAATAATGAAGTAAAGATTTCCCACCTGTTAATACACATCTATGCCATTTTAGCAAGCTTCTATCTATTTGTAGACATTGTATGTTTCGGTACCGCACGTACTTTATTTCAAATGTATATCCCCGCCACTATTAATGAAGTTTTTAATGAAAATTCAAAGCAATTTTTTTTTTCACAATATTTTATCAAATTTAATTGATATTTAATTTTCGTTGCATTTATTCCAAAGATTATGGAGTTTTTTTATAAGTATTTAATATAAAAAATAATAATGGGATAGTGTGAAAAAAATTGTTCATTACTCTCCCATTTATCTTAAATAAAATATCAACGAAAAAAACGTGTATTATTACGTAAGCCGAAGTGGAATTTGATAAATATTTTCAAGTGAACCAAAATATTTATTTAATAATGAAGTAAAGATTTCCCACCTGTTAATATACATCTATGCCATTTTAGCAAACTTCTATCTATTTGTAGACTTTGTATGTTTCGGTACCGCAGGTACTTTATTTCAAATGTATATCCCCGCCACTATTAATGAAGTTTTTAATGAAAATTCAAAACAAATTTTTTTTTTCACAATATTTTATCAAATTTAATTGATATTTAATTTTCGTTGCATTTATTCCAAAGATTATGGAGTTTTTTTATAAGCATTTAATATAAAAAATAATAATGGGATAGTGTGAAAAAAATTGTTCATTACTCTCCCATTTATCTTAAATAAAATATCAACGAAAAAAACGTGTATTATTACGTAAGCCGAAGAGGAATTTGATAAATATTTTCAAGTGAACCAAAATATTTATTTAATAATGAAGTAAAGATTTCCCACCTGTTAATATACAGCTATGCCATTTTAGCAAACTTCTATCGATTTGTAGACCTTGTATGTTTCGGTACCGCAGGTGCTTTATTTCAAATGTATATCCCCGCCACATTATTATGATCAGCTCCGTATTAGGATCACGCTTAAGGCTTTAGTATCCGGTGAATTGTCAAACAGAATTAGTACACAGGGTGTCAGGACGATTTTATTTTGATTCAAGCGTGTCGAAGCGGATTTAGCGTTTGTACGAAGGCGCTTTAATTCTTGATGCGTATAAAAATCATTGCGGGGCCAGGGTGCGAAATAGAAACAGAATAGGGGGCACCATGCATATATATATATATGTATATGGGTGATTCTTATTTGGGGTCCCGACAAACTATTGGGTTACGGTCTCCAAATATATTTTAGAAAATACCTTGAAAATATTAGACTTATATTTTAAGATTAAACCCGTCCTTTAGATGGCGTAATTTTGCTATTTAAAATTCATGGGATTTTGCTATACTTTCATTCAATGTTTTTTTTGTTTCAGTAAATATTTGTCAATTAATCTGTAACTTTGAAAAATCAATAACATATATGTTACTATATCATGAAAAATGCTTAAACCTATAATTTGGTTTTTTTTTCACAAAATATCGAACCGTAAAAATTAAAAGACGTGATGGTTATTGGTTATTCTTTTTTTTGGACATCAAAACTTAGGTAGAAGCAAAAAAAAAAAGATTGAAACGAAAAAAAAGGGATTAAAACCAAGAAAAGCAAAAATGAAGCAATTGATTAACACAAAAAAAGACAAAATAGAAAAAATTAATGTATGAAAAATTAATGATCGAGAACTGGCATAAATTTCCAAAAAAAAAGATCACGTCTTTTCATTTCTACGAAACAATATTTTGTCAAATAATAAACAAAAGTAGAATCGCATGAGGTACAATTGCTTAATTCCTCATAAAAAGTTTAAAAAAATTTCTCTACATATTGACATACACGTTATTTATTTTTTTAAATCACAGAATTTTTGGAAAATATTTAGGTACCCCACAAAAAAAATAAAATATAAAAATTATATGTAAGTACATCGAAATCCCATATATTTTGCTCTTAAAATATTATTTTGACATTTTCAGAGTATGTAAAAAAATATTTTTGAATAAGATTTGGAGACAAAATTAGTCGGGACCCTAAATAAAAACAACCCTAACGTATATAGATCTGTGTCACAGCTCTGCGGGATCAGGTTTGAGCATAGGTGATCAGGTGTGCGACGGGGATCACGCGCTTGTATTGAACGCGCACATGTTGCTTTCTCGCGAGTTCCCGATAGTCAAACGTCGCACTGCACTGCATAGTATAATGTTACAGGGAGAGTGTAACCCTCGGCGAAGGTCCGACAGCTCAATCGTCCGAAACCTTAATCCCTGCACCGTGCCCAATTACTCGCTATTATTATCCTAATAGGATCAAGTCGCGACAGTGCAACATGTTCTCGGATTGGTGTCTGCACAACCAACGGTGCACACACATTCTCTAATGTTTCTGTGGGTCCGCTTTTTATCGTGTTTTTATTCACTGTTTATCGGAGGTTTAGTCGATCATGATTAACTGCTTTATATATGGTTTGATATAAACAGAATTAATTTACGCCCCTGTTTACCGAGATTATAGCAAATCCACACAAAAAAAATCGTTTACGTATAAAAGTGGACGTACAAAACGTCCAGAATATTTTGAAAAATGAATCACCAAATTACTAATAAATATATTAATATGTGGTAATTATTTTCAGATTTTTATGTCTAGTAATTAACTGGAGATAAAAATAAATTGACAATTTACAGAAAACGTAATGTTAAGAAATATATACTCTTTTATTCGTCTGTTGTACAATTAAAAAAAGCATTGTATGCAGTGTTGTAAAGCCCCATTACTTTAAGAAATAAAGTGTAAAGCACAATTCGTTTTGCAGTAATGATTTCGCAAAAACAACCTGCAGTTTTGATGAAATTATACGTGAACTTTTATACACCTGAAAAAAATCTCATTTTCAATCAAGCCTTGGGAAAAAAATGCGGAAAAAATGGAAGAGTACAACCCTCCATTATTTTTGCAATGCATTAACTGTTTTTCTCCATTACTGCAAGAAGAGTACCATGAAACTGAACTGAATATCAATATTTTTTGCAGCTATTCAAAAGTTTAAACATCATATTATAATCGTCATATGTTAATTTTATGGAAACGTAATCATAAATCCAATTATATCATCGACTGTATTACTAGAAGAATTAGAGATTTACAACTCTAATTGTATGTAATGTAATCTGCTAAGAGTGAATTGACTGATTTTTGTCACTTCGACATTTTATTTATATTTATTTCGATTTAGAGAACATTTAAAATAATGTACTGAATTTTAACAGAGCATCAATACTTAGTGATTAAATAAAAATATCAATGGATCAATTAATTCAACGAAAATCAAGTCATTTTTTTGCTCGTACTATTTTATTTAGATTTATTTCGATTTACGAGATAATTTTAGCCACTTTAATTAATCTTAAAATCATTGATTAAACTATTATCCAATGTATAGCTGTGAATTTCCAATTGTTTCAGGATTTGTTGGATGAGGTCAAAGAGAAGCAATGGCGTGAATTTTTCTGACAATGATCCTTTCGACGATATAGTTGAACTGCGTCAGAGAAGATTGGAGACGACGTGATGCGGAAAAATAGTGCAGGTTGAAACGTTCGACATCCATACTGTTCCAATTCCCCCAGAATAGAAGCTCGATGACGAGAATTGGTGCGATTCTAGCGTTCTGATCTAGTAGCAGTGATATCAACCCTCTGGACTATGCACGTAGGTGGACATTGGCTATCGCAAATCCGCAAACCGTTCGGCACGTCACGTTGCCCGGATGGTGATGGACGCACATTGAAAAGCAGAAATTCACGAGACGTGTGATTCAATGAGAGTACGACGTGCTCGCGTCGCTTCACCGTTGCATTCTTCCTATTTATTGACCGAATACACTTGCACATTTCTCATGGAAAAGTAATATATATGAAAGTTTTATATATCTGATATATAGAATTTTTGGGATTTTTAGGAATATATTTTTTAAGCATCTCAGATATATTTTTCGCTCGCATATATTTCTTGTATATCCGACAAATATATTCGACGTATGGGACGATAGTATAACAAAAATATTTGTAAAATATATTTTGGACGTAATATATAGGAAAGTTTTATATATCTGATATACAGAATTTTTGGGATTTTTAGGAATATGTTTTTTAAGCATCTCAGATATATTTTTCGCTCGCATATATTTCTTGTATATCCGACAAATATATTCGACATATGGGACGATAATATAACAAAAATATATTTAAAATATATTTTGGACGTAATATATAGGAAAGTTTTATATATCTGAAATATAGAATTTTTGGGATTTTTAGGAATATATTTTTTAAGCATCTCAAATATATTTTTCGCTCGCATATATTTCTTGTATATCCTAAAATATATTCGACATATGGAACGATAGTATAACAAAAATATATGTAAAATATATTTTGGACTAATATATAGGAAAGTTTCATATATTTGATATATAGATTTTTTGGAATTTTTGGGAATATATTTTTTAAGCATCTCAGATATATTTTTCGCTTGCATATATTTCTTATATATCCTAAAATATATTCGGCATATATAACTTTTGGGATGATAATGTAATAAAAATATATTTTAAATATATTTTGCAAATTATCTCAGATATATTTGTCGCTCGCGTATATTTCTTATATATTCTAATATATATTCGACATATAATACATAGGAAAGTTCTATATATCTGATATATAGAATTTTTGGGACGGTAATATAGAAATATATTTTGTAAGCATCTCAAATATATTTTTCGCTTGCATATATTTCTTGTATATCCTAAAATATATCCGACATATATAACTTTCGGGATGATAATATAATAAAAATATATTTTTAATACATTTTGCAAAGTATCTTATATTTCTTATATATCCTAATATATATTCGACATATGGGACGATAATATACCAAAAATATATTTGAAATACATTTTGGACGTATCCCAGATATATTTTTCGATATTATTCGACGTATAGAATTTTTGGGACAGATATATCTTGTATATCTAGGATACATCATTTATATATTCTGCTGAAAAATCGACCGATTCATCGTTTGCAAAAAAAAAACACATTTCCGAACTTGAAAAAATCGTGAAATTGACGAGATCTTTCTATAATATTACGTAAATATGCAATCAAATGTCCAAAGTATAAAATGAGAGAAAGCAAAAAATTGATTGAAACTAAAATAATATGAAACAAAGTGGCGAATAATATATTTTGAAAAAACCTCATAATTCCAAATTATCCAATTGTCGATTTTTTTTTACGGTGTCGGCGATGAGATCTTTTTATAATATTATACAAATATGCAGTAAAACGTGCAAAATATAGAATTAGACAAAAATATGTCAAAAACTGCGCATTTGTCGCTTGATGAGAGGACCAAAAGCTGTATCGCTTATGCGCTGTGGTCAGAAAAGCTGATATTGGTGGCTCTATCCATCCACTTAACGAGATTAATACATCAGCAGCGGTGGGGAGTGTCAAGTTTGGTTTGCTTCACTGTGGTTTAAGGTAGAGCCAAAGAGGATGAAGAAAACAGCGCTTAAAAGGGCCGGACATAGATGGGAAGCTATATATATATATATACATACATACATATATATATATGTACTAGCAATGTTCGCTATAGGACGCTCGTTTTATTTGTCGGGGGTGGACAGGATAACGCAGTTATTGTTGGCGTTTGAGAACGACCAAAGGTGATGGGAGGTTCGCGGAAGACTCTGAGGGTGGTTGTAGTATCTCGTGATACACCGAGGACAGAATATAATTAATCACCGTCATCCATCACGATAGAGTGACACGTGCGATCAGGCACTTCTCTTTGGGTAATAGATTTGGTATAGTGCCCTCCATAGACCTTTTTTTTATCTTGGTTTAGCTCTCGAAGGATTCCGGTGGATTGGATAGAAAGGAATAAATTTTGTATTAATGGAGACAACAAATTTTTTTTTCTCATAAATAATAATCTTTATAAATAATTTATTTCTACTTGCGGTGAGACTTTTTATAGAGATTTTTGGTAAGCAAACTTCGTTTTTTGATTTTTAGTTTTTATTAAAGATTCCTACAATTTATCAGCTACTAAGCGTTTCTTCACCGAGAGATTTCATTGACGCCAAAGAAATGGGTGGATTGATTTTTTTTCTTTGATTTCAATGAAATAGTGCATTTGAATTTCAAAGAGAACATTTCATTGCCTGTAAATAAAGATTTACTTAGTGAGCATATAATAAAGAAACAGTTTTATTGTTTTAAAGAAACGTTTTCATTGGTTCAAACAAACGTTTTCATTGATCTCTCTCTCGTCCCTAACCTCACTTTTTTGTTTTCCGGTTCTCCCGAACGAACGGCTTCGAGTTTCGAAGAGCCAGAAGATTAGCCTATTTCTGCCGTACTTCCTTGCATACTCACAAAATTTGAGCTCTATCTGCCGCGTACTTTAGGAAAAAAAAGGTTTTGAAATTTTGAGATGGTAAGAAGAAGGTTTCATTGAATCAGAGACGATATCTTAGGAAATCAATGAAAAAGGTTCATTGGTTTAAAGAAATGTTTCTTCGAATCAATGTCACTACTTTTCATTGAGTTTGAGATCATTCAAAGAAAAGACAGTATTGAAATTCAAGTATTTCATTTCATTGGCAAAGATTTCCGTGAATCAATGAAACTTTTTCTCTCGGTGTGTGCAACACGGGCCAAAATTGGGGTTTGCGAACTTTCGGCCCTTGTTGCACAATATACAATTATATTGTCTGTTACAGTTTAGCGTTCTTGTAGCTGTTGTACAATTGCCAAATATTTCATCTTACCTTGGCAAACATTGTCAGACTGGCTCTTCCAGTCCAATCGGTTTGATCACCAGTCCATGTGAAATGCACCCTTTCTGTTGCTGCTACCCAAACGGGACGATATCCTATTGACAACAATATATATATCACATCTCGTGGATTCTAGTATGCATTGCTGGTTGCTGTGAGAGTATCGGGGCGTTCGCTCTCGATGGAATGGTTCTCGTGCCTGTAATGAACAACTATACACTATAGTTGATATAAACCTGCTGGTACATCTGTACCAGAGTCCACTATACTAATTTAACAAAAACATGTCGATACAATTCGCTTTATAATTATAATTTTTATAATAATAACATGTATCGATTATAATACAATATATAAACTTTTCAATAGCAGAAAATACTATTAATTTCACTGCACATCGTTATGAAAAAATGGAAAACCATAATTAAGGCATTAAGAAAATAATGGAGGACATTTTTTCCACTATTTTTTCAATATTTACTCGAAAATTCGTATTTCTTGCAGCAATTCAAATGTTTACACATAATTTAATAATCACTACAGGTTATTAATTACGAAATCATATTAATTACAAAACAAAATTCACAATAAACGATATTTCCTGAGAATGAATGAGGATTTTTACAGCTTTGTTACTATATTATTCAATATGAAGTTATATACGCACACCGAGAAAAAAATTGGTAAGACCAACCGAATGTGCGGTTGCGCACGGAAAGAAAAAACTAGTCGCGATAACCATTTCCAGCATATACTGTGCCGCAGATTTGTTACAGAAACTGAATTGAAAAAGTACCCTTAACTATACGTGATTTGTAATCGAAAAATAGTAAGTAAGACGAACGAGTTATTTCCGACATCCAATCATAATTATGTCCTTACCAACAGCCATGAGATGGCCCAACTGCCGGTGGCAATAGTTGTAAACACGATTCGAATGTTGTCGGCACCCTACGAGTTGGTTTTCATTACTAATCACTTCCCTCCCAAAACTAATTGGTTGGTTCTTGTAACTAATATTTTTTAGTTCGCGAATGACAAACGCTAACAACGCCACTGTGTCACTGCATGACATATCGAAGTGCGAAGTGACAAGAAATAGTAGATTGTGATACTAGTGCGAGAAAGCGGCCGTTACGCGCGGAGGTTAGGAAGCGGCGCACTCGCCAAATCGAGTGCTACAATGTCACGAGGAGAAGCCGAGTGTTGTTTGTAGCACGAGAGGTGGCGAGTGCACCGCTTCCTAACCTCCGAGGGACGGTCGCTTTGTCGCACAAGTATAACATACTACTTTTTGTAACGAATGTCAACGTGATGTCGCACATCTCCGTGTCTGCAAAGCATTGCGTAAAATCGTCTTGTAGATAGTTTCACACACGCTAACGTGTGCGTGAAGTTATCTACAGAAATCTAGATAACTTCATGCACCAGATGGCGTACGTGAAATTATCTACGTTTATATGAGCATAATACGCGATCTCACGCACGCTTTGCAGGCACGAAATGTGCGACGTTACGTGCATGAGTTACAAAAAGGAATTTATAGCGGACCATACTAAATATAGGGTCATAGTAAATAGTGTTAGAAGTAGATGCTCTTCATTTTTGAAGTATTGGGATTTGGTGATGATCCCTGCCATTATGAATATATGGAAATGGCGCTTCTAACCTCATTGCTCGCATTTTCTTAGATGGATGGTGTGAATGTACCTATCGATGAGCTTCTTCGTCAGTTTGGCAACGACAAGCAAATTCCCAAATTCAACGTTTCTAACCTAGAACTGCACTAAAACAGATTGCATGTATTAACTAAGCGTATAGCTCGGGGTGCTATTTCTGTTGGTTCCTGTTACTATGGGTATTCTACCAATGACATTTCAGTTCCTTTAACCAACTAAGTAGACGCTTCAACTAACTGAGTAGTTGGCGTTATATCAACTATTCCGGGTGGTTGTCAGAACCCATTTGTCAGTTTTACCAACTACTTATTTCTTTCCGTGCGGGTGGCGAAATAAACATTTGGTTAATTCGATATGTATATTTGGTTTAACGAACCAACGCATAGTTGAATCAACTTTCCTTAAGGGGAGGGAGACAGGTAAAAAAAAATTGATTTTTGAAATGCAATATCATCCAAATCCTATTGCATATAAAAATGCCCAACGCACTATATCGTCGGTACTCGATGAAAGGATTTTTTACTGTCGTCTGACTTGCATATGCTTTTCAATATTATCTTAAGCAAAGTTCTTAGGTTTTCCATTCTGCGCATGATTCAGATCAAACTATTAGGCAGATTGGAATGGTTGATGTCTCATTTTCTTCTTCATATAAAGATACACCGGCTAAATGGAGCAAATGTTAATAAAATGTAATATTTTTTAAGTGGCATAATTATTAATAAATAAATTTTATGCTATTTTCTAAATCAGTGATTAACTTTGCTTTCAGAATGAAAAAAAAATAGTTTGCTCCATTTAGCCGGTGTATCTTTTCATGAAGAAGAAAATGAGACGTCAACCATTCCAATCTGCCTAGTAGTTTGATCTGAATCATGCGCAGAATGGAAAACCTAAGAACTTTCCTTAAGATAATATTGAAAAGCATATGCAAGTCAGATGACAGTAAAAAATCCTTTCATCGAGTACCAACAATATAGTGCGTTGGGCATGTTTATATGCAATAGGATTTGGATCATATTGAATTTCCAAAATCAATTTTTTTTACCTGACTCCCTCCCCTTAATTCACATTAACTATTATTTCGTTCACGGAATAAAATATTTCTTTCGCCACCCGCAACTGCACATTTGATTGGTTTTTTTCTCAGTGGATCTACACACTTTCAGGGAGAATATATACACTTAATAATCCTGCATATGCGATGGGGACACTGTTTTCAATACGAATGTCGAATTCAACCAACCGAAAGGCTCCCAAATTCGTTGTACGTGTATCGGGAAGAATGGAAGAATGAGAGAAGCAAAAGAGAGCAAGAGATTTCACGAGGCCGCGTGCGAGTATAAGAGACCCCCTCCGCCCCCCTTCATCATCCGCAACACGTATAGTTAGCGTTTCATGGCTCCTCTTTATTCGGGGTGTTACAAGCAAGCCACGGGGGTCGTGCTCACTCGTCAAATACATAATACCATGCTCTACGCCAACACGTACCTACTATATACTGTATTGAGCAATAGCGACGGCCCCTTGTGGTACAGACTGTTAAACGGTGCGATCTTAAGCCGGATTCCGAACGATTGGCACCCTTCATCACGTTCGTGAACCGTGGACTGGTCATGTGAGAGTAGAGTTGTATTGGAGTTGCATTTCTGATAGTAGAGTTGGTTCTGTATGTTGGATTTTATTCCAGAAAAAATTGCACTTTTGAATAATGTTATTCGCAAAATTAGCAAGAATTTTTTTTGTTTTTTTTTTTAGTTGCACTGAAAAAAAAAAGTTACAAAGTACAACTTTGCACATTGCTTTTTCAATAATTTTCATTTTTTACAAAGCTATGAATAAAAATACGCAAAAAAAGGGTTGGTTAGAACAACTAAGCGCTTAGTTGTTCTAAGTGCGCCAACTAAGTTATTAGTTAGACCAACTAAGTTATTGATTGACTAATCAAGATGATTTAGTTGGTATTACCAATGACTATTGGTTAGATCAACTTAATTATTGATTGACTAATCAAGATGATTTAGTTGGTGTACCCACTAACTAGGTTCGTCAAACAATAACTTGCTTCGTCTAAGCAATAACTTAGTTGGCGCATATATAATCAAGCGCCTTGGTTGATCTATCTAAGCCTTTTTCTCCGTGTATTTATTAATTTTGGCTTCTTCATAGAGGAAGCTTTGAAAAAATGAAAATTATAGGGGAAACAATGTGCAAAGCTCTACTTTGCAACTCTTTTTGTTACCTATATGGTAACCCCAAAAAGTTGCAAAATTTAGATCTTGAAAAATTCAAAATCACGTAAAATCCAAACCGCTTTAGCGATCACGCCCAAATTTGGTAGGTAGCAGCGCTGAATGTTATTTTTCATCTGTAGAAAATTTCAGTTGATTTGGTGAGATTTAACGTGAGTTAGAGCAAGAGGAATATTTTTATAAAAATTCAAGATCCCATAAAAACCGAACTTTTTTACAGGTTCATTCCAAATTCAATATCGATCCTCCTTTAACATAGCTTTATTCATAAAAAATTATTTAGCTCAATAGCTAAAAATTTGTGAATGCTAAAAAGCGTACAGAGATTAAAAAAAAATTACAAAGTTAATTAAAATTTGAAAATATTTTTTTAAAAATTTGAAAATTACCACAAAGATTTTTAAAGCAGTTCTTAAGATATGTAAGTTTGAATTTTGAGTGATGGCCATATACACACACGTATACATGCACATCCAATCACACATTTTTTCTAAACCACTTTTCTCGACGTTTTAGACCATTTTGAGTGTTCTGACATTTAAAAAATTGAAAAAAAAAATTTCGCATGAAAACTATTGAATTTTGTATTTTATAACATAATATTATTTATTTTTTTCAATCCTGCGTAAATAGTATTAAAAAAAAATTATTGATGATTAATACACGATTATAGTGAAATTACTTTTTTTTCTAGTAAAATTTAGAATAGCTTTATACACTGCAAAAGCGTAGTTTGATAACGCAAACCTCAACATAAAGTTGAACCAAATTGAAATTCATTTGTGGCAATCCGACAGTAGTTGGTTTAACTAAATATGATGTGGTTGGCTTAACTTTCCTGTTAGTTTCTTCGTATCAAGCCATCTAAGTTTGGGTTTGCTCAATTAAATTTTGTTGCCCCACCGCTACTGTAGTTGGTTCAAGTTCTCTATTACTTCCATCGAACAGCTATATTATTTAACAAATGCAATGATTATCCTTCTATAAAAATTAAACTTTATTATATGGCCTACAAAATATTGAATCATTTTTCATCGACTTGTACACGAAGTTACTTTAATAATACACTAAAATAATACACAACTAATCTAATAATAATTTAAACAAAAACCTCAATAATACTTTATAACCATTAATTTCATTAGTAATTATTAAAAAATTAATTTGGAAAACCAGTTAAAAGATGTTACCTAATATTCAGGATACAAAAATACATTACTATAATTTATTTCTTAAATTTACCTATTGAATCAGTATATCAAATTTCAAATTACACGGAGAGAAATTTCTGTGTTGTGACAATATAAAATGAGGACAATAAAAATCGTTACGTTTAGGCCGACAAATCTTTTGTTCGGCTGACAAATCAGTTTTGCTATACTAACAAATCTTTTTGCTGGGCTGAGCAATTTTTTTGTTAGCCTAACGTAACGATTTTTGTTGTCCTCGTTTTGTGTTGTTACAACACAGAAATTTCTCTCCGTTCAGGAGAGATGGGGGCAAAACGGGCAGGGAGGCAAAACGGGCATCTCGGCTCAATATAAGTATCGGGGTTAAAATTGGCACCAAATCATAAAATGAGAATTTCGTTCTAATTGATTTCTTTATGATATACCGACTTTTTTTTCAAAGAATTAATTTGATTATAAATTTTTTGAAAAATCCATTTGACTATATTTTTTTTCTTTGCTCAACAAAGTATCGAAAAAAAGTTCTGAACAGATGGTTAAAAAAATTCTGATCTGATGAAGATTATCGATTTTTTTTCATCACCAATTTGACGTATTTTCCGCACTTTCCCTATCTAAGGAACGTAAAAAACTGAGACAAATCGTTTTTACGAAAGTTGAGACGGTGCCCGTTTTGCCCCCAATCCCGATTTTTAATGGAGCTGCCCGTTTTGCCCCCATCTCCCCTAATTTTTATTAACTGAAAAGACGTAAAAGCCTTGTTTTTATCTCGATTGTGGATTTTTGTAACAATACCAGTTTTTTAACGATGACTTGCATTATATCTCGGTTCCTCCTATATTTTATATTAAAAAGAAAAAAACGCTCTTCCGGTGCAGAGGCAGTTTGCAGAGCTTTAGCTTGGGGCTTTATGTTCAGGTACGAACGATACGAAAATTGAAAAACAAGGTGCGTATTATATTCACGGGCGTGGATGTGGCTGAGCGAGAAATGAACAAACGTGAAGGTACGAGTGTCCGGGAATTACGGGGTTCGTAACTGTACAGAGAGCGACGGGCGCCAGGTACAAGTCGACTTATCACTGTTCAAACATTGCGCTATCGTCACGCGAACCCGGAGAGCAACGCGTTCTTCTCTTTTCGTATCACGACGTGCCTCACGATGCAATACGTTATACTATTACAAATGACGCGGCTCGGTTCTGCGTTCGTTGGGTTTTCCACTGGATGTTTCGTTGAGGTACCTGCAAACTCTGTGTCAGATATATCCTCATGAATTGCCTGGTGATTGATGAAAACTTGTCACGATCAATATACGAAATAATGGTTATACCGTCGCTGATAACGAATAGAAGCGACGAGGGGTTCGCGTCAGGTCAATATTATCGAAATTTAACTTTGGAGAAAATACATATTGAGTAGAATTAAAAGAATATTTGTGTCCACACGGTTAATCATTAGTTGGAATGTACTTAATAATATTGATGGTATTTGTAGATATTGTATATTAACATAATTGTACAGGATTGAAACTTATGTTTACTAGTTTAGTAGTTTAGTTAAATGATGCTGAATTTTTTATGAGACTTGGAGATATTTTTTTAAATAAATGGGCTTATTTATATCTTTTTTTTTTCATAACATGAAATATATGTTCGGGTTAGGTCAATATTATCGAAATTTAACTTTGGAGAAATTACATATTGAGTAGAATAAAAAGAATATTTGTGTCCACACAGTTAATCATTATTTGGAATGTACCTAATAATATTAATGGTATTTGTAGATATTAAATATTAACATAATTGTAAAAGATTAAAAATTATGTTTACTAGTGTAGTTTAGTGAAATGATGCTGATTTTTTTATGAGACTTGGAGATATTCTTTAATTAAATGGGCTTATTTATATCTTGTTGTTTTTTTTTCAAAAAATTAAATATACGTTTGGGTTAGGTCAATATTATCGAAATTTAACTTTGGAGAAAATACACATTGAGTAGAATTAAAAGAATATTTGTGTCCACACCATTAACATTAGTTGGAATGTACCTAATAATATTAATGGTATTTGTAGATATTGAATATTAACATAATTATACCGGATTGAAAATAGTTTAGTGAAATGATGCTAATTTTTTTATGAGACTTGGAGATATTTTTAAATTAAATGGACTTATTTATATCTTGTTTTTTTTTTTCAAAAAATTAAATATATGTTCGGGTTAGGTCAATATTATCGACATTTAACTTTGGAGAAAATACACATTGAGTAGAATTAAAATAATATTTGTGTCCACACGGTTAATAGTTGGAATTTACCTAATAATATTGATGGTATTTGTAGATATTGAATATTAACATAATTGTACAGGATTGAAACTTATATTTACTAGTGTAGTTTAGTGAAATGATGCTGATTTTTTTATGAGATTTGGAGATATTCTTTAATTAAATGGGCTTATTTATATCTTGTTTTTTTTTCAAATAATTAAATATATGTTCGGGTTAGGTCAATATTATCTAAATTTAACTTTGGAGCAAATACACATTGAGTAGAATTAAAAGAATATTTGTGTCCACACAGTTAATCATTATTTGGAATGTACCTAATAATATTAATGGTATTTGTAGATATTGAATATTAACATAATTGTACAGGATTGAAACTTATATTTACTAATGTAGTTTAGTTAAATGATGTTGAATTTTTTATGCGACGTGGAGATATTCTTTAATTAAATGGGCTTATTTATATCTTGTTTTTTTTCAAATAATTAAATATATGTTCGGGTTAGGTCAATATTATCGAAATTTTACTTTGGAGAAAATACACATTGAGTAGAATTAAAAGAATATTTGTGTCCACATGGTTAATCATTATTTGGAATGTACCTAATAATATTAATGGTATTTGCAGATATTGAATATTAACATAATTGTACAGGATTTAAAATTATGTTTACTAGTGTAGTTTAGTGAAATGATGCTGAATTTTTTATGAGACTTGGAGATATTCTTTAATTAAATGGGCTTTTTATATCTTGTTTTTTTTTAAATTAAATATATGTTCGGGTTAGGCCAATATTATCGAAATTTAACTTTGAAGAAAATAACATTGAGTAGAATTAAAAGAATATTTGTGTCCACACGGTTAATCATTAGTTGGAATATACTTAATAATATTAATGGTATTTGTAGATATTGAATATTAACATAATTATACCGGATTGAAAATTATGTTTAGTAGTGTAGTTTAGTGAAATGATGCTGATTTTTTTATGAGACTTGGAGATATTTTTTAATTAAATGCGCTTATTTATATCTTGTTGTTTTTTTTTTCAAAAAATTAAATATATGTTTAGGTTAGGTCAATATTATCGAAATTTAACTTTGGAGAAAATACACATTGAGTAGAATTAAAAGAATATTTGTGTCCACACGGTTAATCATTAGTTGGAATGTACTTAATAATATTGATGGTATTTGTAGATATTGAATATTAACATAATTGTACAGGATGTAAAATTATGATTACCAGTGTAGTTTAGTGAAATGATGTTGAATTTTTTATGAGACTTGGAAATATTGATTAATAAAATGGATTTATTTACATCTTGATTTTTTTCCACATATACAAAAAAATATTCATAGAACATAAAAAAATATATTTTTCACATTACGAACCTGAAATAAATATACAATGAATATCTCATGCTAAATGGATCCAAAGTGTAAATATATACTTTTTTTCATACTTATTTTTCTCAATAAAAGTCTGGTGGTCGATTCTAAGTGTTATGGAGAATTTACTTGTGGTATTTTGTGGTAATATCATATAATTTTTTTTCATCTCGAGCCTTTGAAAATATGCCGCGCCGAAATTTTCGCCCGCACCGAATGAGCTTTGCGGTGATACGAGTGAAGTGCCGATGGGCCCTTTTTACGCCAAGAGTTTTTGGGTCCCCGTCAGGTAACCATAGGTATACGATCCTACACTTTAGCCGCGGATGTGGAAACGGGCACGATTCAATGTTTGCCCCGTAGCTCGACAAACAGCGGCACTTTCTGGATTTTTCGAAGGGTCTTCTGCCGATACGTCGTACGTTGCTGCTCTCCCTCGCCGTGCAAGCATTTCTTCGAGTATGCTCCTAAGCTCGTTTCTCTCCATCTCTCGCGTATACTCTGTACCTTTCTTTCCACTCCTTTTATCGCCGCTCTCTCGAAACTCGAAAAGCAAAAGTGGAGAACGAGGAAAAGGCAACTCGCACCGATATTCGAGAGGTTCACGTCACGAATCGTGGCGGCCTTTTTCTTTGTAAATTTTAAGAATCAATCGCTGAGTCACGTATGTCTGGCCGCATTGTAACCCTTCTCCTTTTTTTTACATTTATTTTACGTATTAAATGACATCAGATTTTTTTTCAAGAATTTTACAATATTTGTATTACTAAACTGGGATTTGTGTTTTTAATTTTGCGATGACATTATACACAACAATATTTTTTTAATTTAATGCGACTTCGAGTATCCTTTAACTATAATAATAATAATAATAATAATAATAATAATGTGAAAAAGTGATGAATGTAGAATGTGGAGATTTTTTTCGAAACACTTTTAGAGGGCTTTACTATTTTTCTTTCGAAATGAATACGCTTGTTATTTTTTTTACCAATGTGAAACGTGCTTCCTGTTTTTTCAATACGGTGCGATCAATGATCGTAAAATTTCGTATGTGGAATATGAAATCTATGTACGAAAATATCTCGAAAATTCGCGACTTTTCAAATATTCCGAAAATTACAGACTAAAATTTTCGAAATTGTAATAGATCTTACAAAAAATTATCCGCATTGGGAAAAATACAACTTCCGGTCAGAAAATCCAACCTAAATTTACTTTTTTTTTAATTATCGACTTTTGCCCTTCACTATCGTCCTCAAGTCGCATATTCTACCACAGAAAATAGCGGTTACAAACCTTTTTACCGTGATTTAAAAAAAAATATGACTTTTTTCCATTTCTGATTTCAGAATTCATAGATCCGACTTCCGGTCGGAAAAGCCCAACAAAATTTTTTTTTCTTATGATATCGAATTTTGGCCTTCAGTATCATTTTCAAGTCGCATATTTTACCATAGAAAATATCGGTTGCAAGACTTTTTACCATGATTTAAAAATAAGTGATTTTTTTCCGTTTCTGATTTTAGAATTTGCAGATCCCACTTCCGATCAGAAATTGCAAACTAATTTTTTTTTAAGATATCGAATTTTAGCCTTCACTTTACCGAAGAAAATACCTGTTACAAGCCTTTTTACCATGATTTTGAAAAAAGTAACTTTTTTCCGTTTCTGATTTCCGAATTCACAGACCCGATTTTCGGTCGGAAAAGCCCAACAACACTTTTTTTTCTTATGATATCGAATGTTGACCTTCACTATCGTTCTCAAGTCGTATATTTTACCACAAAAAATACCAATTACAAGCCTTTTTACCATGATTTTGAAAAAAGGTAGCTTTATTCCGTTTCTGATTTCAGAATACACAGATCCGACTTCCGGTCGGAAAATCCAGCCTAAATTTTTTTCTCTTCAAGATATCAAATTTTGGCCTTCACTATCGTTCTCAAGTCGCATATTCTACCACGGAAAATACAGGTTACAAGCCTTTTTACCATGATTTTGAAAAAAGTAACTTTATTTCGTTTCTGATTTCAGAATTCGCAGATTCGACTTCCGGTCAGAAATTCCAACCTAATTTTTTCTTCTTTAAGATATGGAATTTTGGTCTTCACTATCACTCTCAACTCGCATATTTTACCATATAAAATACCGGTTACAAGTCTTTTTACCACGATTTTAAGCAAGGATGCAAAGGATAACTTTATGCTTCCGCATTATTTTCCGCTTTTTACAAAGCTACCTTTATGAGAAAGTATGTTATTCAATTTTGGCTTCCTCGTAGAGGAAGCTTTGTAAAAAGTGAAAAATAACGAGTAAGCAATGTGCAAGGCTCTATTTTTTTTTTACAATTCTGAGTGTCCTAACACAAAAATCTCAACAAAAAAAATGTCATGAAAAAAAATCTTCCTCTATAAGATAGCAAAATAAATAAATTAATGGCTTACTTGCTTCTTTTACTATCGTTTTCCAGGTTTTAGATGTTATCCTGGCCTGCGTCGTTTCATCGTATTAAAAGAGGAAAAACAAGGGTGTAAGAAGGTGAAGAAGAAGAGAGATCGATCGAACGATTTGTCGAGAGAAAAATAATGAGTAAGCAATGTGCAAGGCTCTATTTTTTTTTTTACAATTCTGAGTGTCCTAACACAAAAATCTAAAAAAAAAATGTCATGAAAACAAATCTTCCTCTATAAGATAGCAAAATAAATAAATTAATGGCTTACTTGCTTCTTTTACTATCGTTTTCCAGGTTTTAGATGCTCTCCTGGCCTGCGTCGTTTCATCGCATTAAAAGAGGAAAAACAAGGGTGTAAGAAGGCGAAGAAGAAGAGAGATCGATCGAACGATTTGTCGAGAGAGAGATCGTGCCGGCGTGCTTCCTTTGTTTTACGTAATTTCCGCGCCAATATTAGCCCGGCGAGTTCCGCCGTCGTCGTCGACGACGACGACGACTACGTTCCGCCCTCGAGCTTTCGCCCTCTCCATCCTATTCTCGTTCGCTCTTCCGCTCCATACTACATCCCCAACGTCCGCCTCATCCACCCCCTCGCAGCCCCGTTGACTCGTATATTGGTTGTGTGTTCTTCGCAAACAGACCAATCAATACCAATCTCTTAACTCGACGTATTACGCACGCGTAAAAGCAACCGGTACCTATACGTTTGTAGATATTCGGTACCGTACGTTTATGTACCTACATTCACGTGTGTGATAGTATCGGGGCTTGAATTAACTTGAACTTTCATTGCTGAGGTAAATAGAAGGGGATGAGCATTGAATCACGAAGCGAAAAAAAAAAATAAAAACGTATACGTAATTACTAAAAGTATTATCACAGTTTCATAAGATTTATTAAGATTTTAACACGTTGAATTCGATCCCAACGAGTTCTAAATGGTCATACAATTTTTTCGAGGGATTTATTTAACGTCATTTGAATGGCTTAAGATTTTTGGGAGATTTTTCTTCGTAGTTTTTCTTGTAGATAGCTATTATATTTTTTATTTTATGTCTTGTTGCCATAGATTAGTTGTATTAATATTTATGAAACTTTTAAGTGAAATTTCAGTTTTTTAAATTTATTTGGAGCAAGGATGGAAAGAAGTGCCTTGCATGTTGCTTCTTCATTATTTTTAATTCTTAAAAAGTTTGTATTTATTTTGGGTTTCTCATAGAGGTGAAAAGGTAAAGTAAAAAATAAATCTAATGAACAGCCCACGAATTTAATTGAACCAACTAATTTCTTTTCTCAGTGCACCTGAAAATCTACAATAATTATCGTAATTCTGTTTTCAACATTAGAATTATGATTTTAATGGAATTAACCAATTTTCATTCTCATTGCAGTTGAAAATTTACAATAATTGTCGTAATTCTGTTTTCAATATTAGAATTATGATTGTAATTTAACCAATCAATTTCTATTCACAGTGTTCTTGAGAATTTACAATAATTATCGCAATTCCATTTTCAATATTGGAATGATGATTTTAATTGAATTTACCAATTTTCATTCCCAGTGCATTTGAAATTTTACAATAATATTCGTAATTCCGATGTCAACGTTAGAATGATGATATTAATTGAACCAATCAATTTCTTTTCAGTGTACATGATAATTGACAATAACTATCGTAATTCCGTTTTCAACATTAGAATGATGATATTAATTGAACTAACCAATTTTCATTCCCAGTGCACTTGAAATTTTGCAACAATTATTGTAATTCCGTTTTCAACATTAGAAGGATGATTTTTATTGAATTAACCAATTTTCATTCTCAGTGCTCTTGAAAATTTACCATAATTATCGCAATTTCAATTTCAATATTGGAATGATGATTTTAATTGAATTAATCAATTTTCATTCACGGTGCACTTGAAAATTTACAATAATTATCGTAATTCCGTTTTCAACATTAGAATGATGATTTTAATTGAACCAATGAATTTCTTTTCTCAGTGCACCTGAAAATTTACAATAATTATCGTAATTCCGTTTTTAACATTAGAATGATGACATTAATTGAACTAACCAATTTTCATTCCCAGTGCACTTGAAATTTTGCAATAATTATCGTAATTCCGTTGTCAACATTAAAATGATGATTTTTAATTGAACCAATGAATTTCTTCTAGAGCACCTGAAAATTTGCAATAAATATCGTAATTCCATTTTCAATATTAGAATGATGACAATATTTAATCGATAACCATGAAAGCGGATGCTGCATAAATGATAAAAGACTTATACTTAGCATATAGAGTTATTTCACCCGGAAGTTGCTGAAAGAAGCGACTGGAGCTTTTCGCAAAGGTGCATATAATGAGAAGACGGAGTCGCTGCTCGTATGCTAGCAGACGATATGATGGGCCGAGGGCAAGAGGGTGAAAGAAAGGGTGGAAAGGAGCCACCCACGGTGCCGCTCGAGTCCGACAAAGGCTTCGCCACTTGTCGGATCTCGGATCTACGCAAATAGACACCCCCGCGCGCTATAGCTTCGAGCTCGCAAGCGGCGCGGTTCACTGTTCTTGGCTTTTAACGTTCGTCGCTTTGCTCGCCGCAGTTCTCCTTCCCTCTTCTCTTGTCTCCTCTCCCTCTTATTCTTCTTTATGTAGCGCCAGAAGTACCCACAGGCCTCACCGATGCCTACACCTGCTAGCCCTCGAGACCAGTGAGTTCTCCATCGGCAAAACTGGTACATAATTAAAGAAGTCGGCTTATATATTAAGATTTATATTAATCTATAACATAATTTTTTTTAATTTCATTTACAATGTGCAAAATTCATCTTTTTCTAGGTTTCTAGGTCTTAATTAAAGAAGTCGGCTTATATATTAAGATTTATATTAACACTGTTAAAAAAGATTGGAAGTTTTTATTCACAAACTCGTCATCGAAATTTATTATACCATTGTGGTATACAATTCATGTACTTCTTCAGTACAATTAAAGCAAAGTATTAAAATTAAAGTACTTTTACTGTAAAATTAAAGTAAATTATTGAATGTGCTGTACCATACATTAATTTTACATTACACTTGTATACTAAATTTAATATACTAGTTTATGAATAAAAACTTCTAGTAAAAGTACACTAAATCTCAAATAGATTTTTTTACAGTGAATCGATAATATAATTTTTTTAAATTCGATTTACAATGTGCAAAATTCATCTTTTTCCAGGTTATTCAAATTATTGGCGTAAATGGTACATAATTTAGGAAGCCGGCTTATATACATCAACAAAAATAAAATTTATATTAAATTTGTAATATAAGTTTTTAAAAATTTTACTTACAATGTGCAGAATTCATCTTTGGAAGAATATTCACATTATTGACGAAACTGATACATAATTTAAGAAGTCGCATTATATAAATACATCTGCTAGCCTACAACTGCTAGCCCTCGAGACCAGTGAGTTCTCCATCGGCAAAACTGGTACATAATTAAAGAAGTCGGCTTATATATTAAGATTTATATTAATCTAAAACATAATTTTTTTAAATTCCATTTACAATGTTCAAAATTTATCTTTTTCTAAGTTATTCAAATTATTGGCGTAAATGGTACATAATTAAAGAAGTTGGCTTATATATTAAGATTTATATTAATATATAACATAATTTTTTTAAATTCTATTTACAATGGGTAAAATTCATCTTTTTACAGGATATTCAAATTATTGTCGTAAATGGTATATAATTAAAGAAGTCGGCTTATATATTAAGATTTATATTCATCTATAATATATTTTTTTTAAATTCCATTTACAATGTGCAAAATTCATCTTTTTCCAGGTTATTCAAATTACTGGCGTAAATGGTACATAATTAAAGAAGTCGGCTTATATATTAAGATTTATATTAATCTATAATATAATTTTTTTAAATTCCATTTACAATGTGCAAAATTCATCTTTTTCCAGGTTATTTAAATTAGTGGCGTAAATGGTACATAATTAAAAAAGTCGGCTTATATATATTAAGATTTATATTAATCTATAATATAATTTTTTAAATTCCATTTACAATGTGCAAAATTCATCTTTTTCCAGGTTATTCAAATTATTGGCGTAAATGGTACAAAATTTAAGAAGCCGGATTATATAAATCAATATAAATAAAATTTATATTAGTCTATAATATAAAAATTTTTAATTCCACTTACAATGTGAAATAATCATATTTTTCCAGAGTATTCACATTATTATCAAAATGGATAGATAATTGGCTTATATATTCAAACTTATATTAATTTATAATATACGTTTTTTAAAATTCCACTTACAATGTGCAAAATTCATATTTTTCCAGATTATTCACGGAGCTCTCATAATTTTGTTAACGCACGAGTGCTAATTGCTGATTAACACTCGTTTAGGATGAGACTTTGTGCCCTCGTTCTCACGACTTAAGGAGGTTAGAGCGATTCACAACTGGTCAATAAAGTGCTAAGTATTTTGTATCGTTATTACAATGTTTTGTAGATTAATTGCCCACAGAAAAGGGTGAGATTATTATCACAGCATAAATAAATGTTTTTATCATTTTTCTTCAGGAAATTATAAATTATTCAAGTAGTCTTGATGACTTTTGATGCGATTTTCTAATATAAACTTGGCGACGGAACCAAAAAGGCTCGAATAAAAAATCCTCAGGGATTCCAGATTCGTCGTGCATTTGTATCCTGGAACACTTTGTCACTTGCACATAAACAAGACGATGTTGTTTGCTATGGGGTGTCGAGGGTACACCGGGGAAATCCGGAATTTCCTGGCGTGGCTTCGTTGAATTCTCTTCGTGCGAAAAAATGCCTCTTGCGTCGATCGTCACACGTGTCTCCAGGGAAATATATTGCATGTTACTGTCGTACGTGACGAGGAAACATTTTGTTATATACTTATAAATTGTCGACAACTCTGTTATTTCCCTTTCTGCATCGAGATTTCAATTTGCCAGTTCTGATTTTCCGGGAAATGCTACAAATATAAATATTTTTATCTATTCACAGATATCTTATTTTTGGGTAAACTTAACGTGGATTAAAAATTTGGAAGTTCAATTTCTATTAGTGATTAACACTGAGAAAAAGTTTCTTAGATGGAATGGACTAAATTTACGTTAAACCAAATTTTGTTCAGGGCAAACTTTTGTTTTTTTTTGTGTGACTATTTTACGGGAATTCTTACCATTTCCATACTATTCGTTATAATCTAAATCGAATTTGATAATTTCCTGTCAGGTACTGCCATTGCTAAAAATGCATTTAGTTATAACAATATCAATTACCTTTAGATTATTAAATGAAATCTGATTATATTGCATTAGTCGATCGATGATATTAGTTTGGATCTTATCACTAAAATTTGACAAACTACTTAATCGCAGTTATACATAATTGAAATATAATTTCTGATGAGGAATTCACTTAGAATAAAAAATTCTGACGTCGGTAATAATAAATGTGACAGTAGTTCATTTTAAGTCTATACGACTATTTTTTTTATCGTTACGATAACCATAAAATAGTTGTCACAACTATAAAAATATAGTTGAAACCATTTTCTAGTTACTGTAACAAAAAAAAAGTTCCATGGATTAAAAATGAATAGCTGTGACTTTGTACACCGATAGAAAAGATTTCATTGACGCCAAAGAAATGGGTGGATTGATTTTTGTTTCATTGATTTCAATGAAATAATGCATTTGAATTTCAAAGAGAACATTTCATTGCCTGGAAATAAAGATTTACTTAGTGAGCATATAATAAAGAAACAGTTTCATTGTTTTAAAGAGACGTTTTCATTGGTTCAAAGAAACGTTTTCATTGATCTCTCTCTCGCACCTAACCTCACTTTTTTGTTTTCCGGTTCTCCCAAACGAACGGCTTTGAGTTTCGAGGAGCCAGACGCTTAGCCTATTTCTGCCGTACTTCCTTGCATACTCACAAAGTTTGAGCTTTATCTGCCGCGTACTTCAGGAAAAAATAGGTTTCGAAATTTTGAGCTGGTAAGAAGAAGGTTTCATTGAATCAGAGACGACATCTTTGGAATCAATGAAAAAGGTTCATTGGTTTAAAGAAATGTTTCTTCGAATCAATGTCACTACTTTTCATTGAGTTTGAGATCATTCAAAGAAAAGATAGTATTGAAATTCAAGTATTTCGTTTCATTGGCAAAGATTTTCGTGAATCAATGAAACTTTTTCTCTCGGTGTAGTTGCCAAAACTTTCACAATTTCTCTGAGAGTAACAATTGCTTCCTCATCACTTCCTAACACTTTGGAAATGGACAACTCATAGTTGCTTCATATTATTATTATTATTATTATTTAATATAATTCAAGAACTTTAATTATTGCAAATGGTAATCGTTAGTTAAAAGCAGAAGCAAAATTTGAACGATAATTTCATATGTACGTTATTTACAGGGCCATTAATGGGCGAATATACACGTGACGATGAGCCTGAGTTGAGGATGCACAGAAGACGTGACGGCTAACGATTTTATCGCAAAGTAATGTAGGTCGGGCGCAAACAAAACGAGAACCGCTGGGATGTTTATCGATTAATTATTATCGATAAAACTATTCGCAATATCTCGATGACTCGAACGTATTTGTCTTGTGTACATCTTTTCGCAGTTCTATCGTAACAACGGCTTAACATCGCTGTCTTAAGACGCCATGTTTTTTTATAATCTTCCCGGGGGTCGAGGACCCTTTATCTACCGGCAGACCGAGAGTCGAGAGTCGCGACGCAAACAAAATAATCGATTCACGAAAAGCCTGCGATTTATAACGAATGAAAACATCGAAAAGTTATTATATTCAAAATTACAATATATTTTGACATCTGATTGAATAATAATCATTTGTGAATGTGTAAAAATTGATTTTATTAGCAGTTTCTTTATTTACTAATTCCACATAAAATCGATAGTTCCACCAATTTTCAATAATTTAGTATAAAATATTCGTTAATTAAAGACCTTTTTGTATTTATTTCACTGCGGCTTTAAATTTTATGGATTAAGCCATTTTTCGAATATTTATAATAATTATACACATGAATGTGGGAGTCCAAAAATATTATATATAATAAAATATAAAATATATTATATTATATCAGAGTTGTAAATGCCAAATACTTATAGAAATAATGATCATGATACGATCAGCTCTATAAATATGATTTTTTAATAATAACATGTAGCGATTGTAATACGCTGATTAAATTTTGGAATGGCTGCAAAAATGATTATTTTTCACTAAAAATTTACGGTAATCCTTTTGAAAAAATGGAAAAAAATAAGTAATGCATTACTTATTTCTTCCATTTTTTTCATTATTTCTTGCAATATTAAAGCGAAAATTAATATTTTTTTAGCTATTCAAATATTTACACTCTATTTTACAATCACTACATATTATTATTATAAAATCATAATTACAAAACAAATTGTACTGTAAACTATATCTCATGATTTAATGGAGATTTACATCTGTGTATTATATAAAATAATAAAATCTTGATTATAATTAATATTTTCGTACAAGGCCAGAATAAAAATACAAAAATCGAAAAAGCAGACGTTTGTCCATCAAACGACGAAGCTCTTGAGATTGAGAAACGTCGAGTAGATTCGGTGGATTCGGGTTTGAGCTGCTCGGCTTCCTCTTCCTCTTCGTATATAGTAGATCGAAGTCTTTTACGTTCCACAAGTTCGATAGCTTTGCTTTAGGTATCCGATTCGTTCGCGGTGGTTCACAGCGTCGTTTTTTTCCTCTTCTTCTCTCTTTCTGCTCGGTGTACGGGTCGCACCCGCTCGCGGTCTCCCGCCCCGTTCGTCGTCTCTCTCCCACCCACTCTCGAGCCATTATTTGGCCGAACAAATCTTTACCTTTGATTCAGGAGTGGGAAGTCGCACTCGGATGGTTGTTTGAGTTGGTAATATTTGGAGTAACGCTCTGGGGGCCCCGGTGGTTTACTGGATTTCGCTGGCAATATTGTTACACCGACATTCCTTACCCCGACCTCGGTCAACTTTCTGCTCCTCCAACCCCGACCTATACACTCACTCCACCGATCAACCCTGCATTTATGACATTTACACATTTATTCTGTGCTTTAGCGTCCACCAGTCTCGTACCCTGTACATACACAAGTGTTATATTTGTCTTCAACATACACAGACTGATTCAGAATGAGTATTGAACTTTTTATTGAGAGGCAGCTTGAATTGACAGTAGTATAACTACTTAGCAATTTTTGTCTTTCTCAATACTTTGTATTTGGCAAAAGAAAACGAATTTCAATTGTCCATTTGAAATAGTACTTTATTTCACTCAGTGTGTAAAAACGTGGTTTTACGCACGCTTCGCATGCGTCAAACCTCATTTACACACCTTGTGAAATAAAATTTTGTACGATACTCATGCGAAAAACGTTTTCTGAACTCGTGTGATTGCAACACTCGTCAGAAAAAGTTTTTTCGCTCTCGTATCGTAATGTACTATTACGATACTAGTGCGATAAAAGTTTTTCTGACGAGTTAAGAAACTGCTTATGGCACGAGTATCGCACGAAATTTTATTTTACATGATGTGAAAATGGGGATTTATGCGCGTAAAACCGCGTTTCTCACACCGAGAGAAATAATGTATTTTATAGTATTCCTATATATTACCGCAAAGGAAAATGCATATCCATCAGTTGTAAAATTGCAGTATTTTCTACTGAATCCTATGAAAATTAGGAAAGTTGATAAAAAAATTTGTAATTTTACTACACTCGTGTAATTAAATTTAATATATCAGCTGATGAATAAAATTTTCGGTAATGTAAATTCACAAACATTGTTAATAGTGTAGATTTTGAATGTGGTAAAAAAGAGGACTTTCAATGGACTATTTTTGAAATATTTTTATAGAATTTTCATATTTTTCTGTAAAAAAAATGTGTGGTGTACATGTTTTCCTTCTCAGAGTTGGTCATATTTGGAATAATGCTCTTGGGGGTCCCGGTGGTTTACTGGATTTCGTTGGCAATATTGTTACACCGACATTCCTTACCCCGACCTCGATCTACTTTTTGCTCCTCCAACCCCAACCTATACACTCACTCCACCGATCAACCCCGCATTTATGACATTTACACATTTATTCTGTGTTTTAGCGTCCACCAGTCTCGTACCCTGTACATACACAAGTGTTATATTTGTCTTCAACATACACAGACTGATTCAGAATGTGTATTGAACTTTTTTATTGAGAGGCAGCTTGAATTGACAGTAGTATAACTACTTAGCAATTTTTGTCTTTCTCAATACTTTGTATTTGGCAAAACAAAATGAATTTCAATAGCCCATTGGAAATACACCGAGAGAAAAAGTTTCATTGATTCACGGAAATCTTTTCCAATGAAATGAAATACTTGAATTTCAATACTATCTTTTCTTTGAATGATCTCAAACTCAATGAAAAGTACTGTCATTGATTTGAAGAAACATTTCTTTAAACCAATGAACCTTTTTCATTGATTTCAAAGATACCGTCTCTGATTCAATGAAACCTTCTTCTTACCATCTCAAAATTTCGAAATCTATTTTTTCCTGAAGTACGCGGCAGATAAAGCTCAAATTTTGTGAGTATGCAAGGAAGTACGGCAGAAATAGGCTAAGCTTCTGGGTCCTCGAAACTCGAAGCCGTTCGTTCGGGAGAATCGGAAAACAAAAAAGTGAGGTTAGGTGCGAGAGAGACAGATCAATGAAAACGTTTCTTTGAACCAATGAAAATGTCTCTTTAAAACAATGAAACTGTTTCTTTATTATATGCTCACTAAGTAAATCTTCATTTACAGGCAACGAAATGTTCTCTTTGAAATTCAAATGCACTATTTCATTTAAATCAAAGAAATATTTCGTTGAAATCAATGAAAAAAAATCAATCCACCCATTTCTTCGACGTCAATGAAATCTTTTCTCTCGGTGTAGTACTTTACGATACTAGTGCGATAAAAGATTTTCTGACGAGTATCGTACGAAATTTTATTTTACATGATGTGAAAATGGGGATTTATGCGCGTAAAACCGCATTTCTCACACCGAGAGAAATAATGTATTTTATAGTATTCCCACATATTACCACAAAAAATGCATACTCATCTGTTGTAAAATTACAGTATTTTCTACTACATCCTATAAAAATTAGGGATAACAAATTTGATATAAAAATTTTCACTTTTCTGCAAAAAATTTGTAATGGTTAGATGTTTTTCATTCCTGAATGTGCAAAAAAAAAGAGGACTTTAAATAGACTATTTTTATAGAATTTCTACATGTAGTTTCAAAAAGTCTCCCTCATTTTTTAAAGTTACAGTAATTTCTACTAAAACTTATGAAAATGAGAAAATTTAATATAAAAATTTGAAATTTTATTATTTTCAATTAAAATTTCTGGTAATGTAAATCCGCAAGCATATTTAATAACGTAGCAAAATGGTAGATCCTATGCTGTTTTTTAAATACTTCCCATCAGAAATTTGATATTCCAATTACAAAAATATTAATTTCCATGGATTTGTGAATAAGCACAACAACAATTTCTAACATTTCAATAATTATTAATTTATAAACACGATAATAAGTGACTAAATTTAGAAACATCTAAAAACTGATATGAACCCTAAAAAAAATTGAAACTATAATACAGTCTATACTCAAAAAATATTTTTCGAACAAGATCATTTCCCATAATCCCCACAACGTATACACGGAGAGAAATTTCTGTATCATAACAACATAAAACGGTGACAACAAAAATCGTCACGTTAGGCTGACAAATCAGTTTTGTTGGGCTGACCAATTTTTTTGTTAGCCTAACAAAACGATTTTTGTTGTCACTATTTTATGTTGTCACGACACATAAATTTCTCTCCGTGTATATCATTTCCGTTAGATTTACTCTCAGCTCGATCGTGTATTCAGTCAATATACAATATTAGAAAAAATATTTTTCCAGTAAGTATCGCGTATCTCGTCAAGTTCCAACAATGGATTTTTCCAAATCGATAGACGAAGATACAAACAAGATTAGCACCGATTGCCTTGTCGCGATGTGTAAGAGCGCAAAGAAGCCAGGCGATAAAGGGTCGATCACATTTCCCACAAATTGATTGCATTGTCTAGGTGGTATAATATAAACGTCGGAAAATGGAAGCGATTCTGATAGTCTCATCAGTTAGAAAGATCAAAGACCTCCCGCAAAATGATCTCATATCACAAGCACCAAACTACATTGACTCGGTGTAGCAAAAGAGACATGCAATTCAGTGCATCGAATAAAGTTTCTTTACATTTAACTCAGCGATTGTTAATTAGCGAGCAGCAAACGGTTGTACACATAGTACAAATTGTATACATAGAAAGTATGTATATTACCGTACGTGTAAACGAGAACACAAGTTGAACGTCGAAAGATATATAGGATCATGAAATATATACATATTTTGCTTTAAACGTACAAAATATAGCATAGAACGCGCGTGCGGTTAATACAAAACCTGTATTATCGGGTAAATAAATAAATATTTGGCTACGAGCAAGCCAGAGCAGCTCAAATATGTTCAAGCGATGTCAGCATCTCACTCTACCTCATTTCTTTTTTTTTTTTTTTTTTTTTCACCTCTCTTTCTCTCTTTGTCTGTCTGTCTCTCTCTTTCTCTTGCAGCTCGAAGCTCTCTTTTCATACACTCATGATGTTTTCCTCTTTTTTTTCCCGCTGTTCAATTTTTCCCCACACTTTGGAGCGGTTTTCTCTCTACGTTGGACACAGCCCCTTTCCTTGTCACTCTTGAGCTTCCCCTTCTGTGTGCGCCTACTATTATGCCATAGTCATATATGAACATATATGCACGACTGCAAACTCTCATACACAGTACATATATAGACAGAAACCCACACGACCAAGTGTAAATGTGTTCCTTCACGAAGGCAGCACATAAACATATATATATTTGGTACAATATGTACCCAGTCTAACCCGCACCATTGACTCTCTGCTCTATTTGATTCTTGAATCATTCTGTATACGCTGAGAAGTGCGGTTAATCGCAGTTTAAATATTTTGGCCACCCGCGCGTTACCAAAGTCCTGGCGAATAACTTACGCGCTCATTACTATTCGGACTACGATATTGACACTCGTATTACCGAATTTATAATATAAATACTAAATACTATTTTACGGAAGTCGAGAAATCTGAAAATTGAGAAAATTAACTATTGCTGCGAAAAATGTTGAAATAAAAAACAATAATTAAATATTGCTGCAATGGCACATGTTGCAATTCTGCAACTTCATGTGTACGAAATATGTAACATTTGTAATAAAAGATGTAGTATCTGAAAATTGAAAAAATAAAATATTGCTGGAATTTTTTATTTCTTTTTATTTTTTATTTCACTGGAATGTGAAATGAAAAACAAAAATAAAATATTGCTGCACATATGCAATTTCGTAACTTTATGAGCACAAAAAAATGTAATATTTTAGTGTGTGAATTTTTTCCATTTATTGTACTGGTATTCATTATATTCCCATTTTCAATTCGTAGCATTTTGTTTAAACGTATAGACTGAATTAGTTTTGCTGGGTTTTATTCTCTTTGTAGACAAACTGTCTTACTGTCAGAGTATTAGAGATTTGTATTTTAATTTGTCACTTTTGTACGAAATTTTTCTTTGCGCAGTTATTTTTTTTTTACCGAATTTCCTTGCAACTTCTCGACAATTTAAAATCGAAACTTTTACACTAGGGTAAGATTAAGATTTATGAAAAAAAAAATAAAAAAATAAGATAGTGCAACGCAAATTAATTCCAGCAATGTAATCTGAAATGTACAAAAAAATGGGTTAAATATTTGCCTCGATGAATAATGCTAAATCTTTTTTTTAACGCAAAATTAATATTTTTGAGCGATTATTGTTTCATAAGATTGCAACAATTTCCTACATACAATTGCAACACAATTTTGTTTTCATGATTTTTAGGTGATTGAATGGATTACAGTATTTGTCGTTTTTAAGCTATATCAAATTTTGTGATATTTCAAGACGATTAATCGTCGGAGAAACAAGACCGAGCTGCTCGATAACCTTCGATAAATTTTTAGTTCAATTTCATTTTTATATTTAATATTCGCGGCGACCTTGGATGATGATGGGACATGTAATGGCTTCTCATGAGCTGCGACACTCAAATCGTGCTGCAGGTGCGGATATAACAGACTCAAAATTACGCAACCACGCCTTCTGCTGTACAATATACAGAATTGTCTATATATACATGTACGTGTATGTATGAATTTGTGTGTACTGTATATGGGGCATTTCAAGTCACCACCATAAAAGTTTGTTCAATATTAATGCAGAAATAGGTAAAAAAAAAAAAAATTTGTCATTTGTGTGATTTATTTGTTAATAATATTATTTTTTAAATGAATAAAATACTATTTCCTTTTTTGTCTAGTTTCAGTGTGCATTAAAATGTGGCAGAAATACAGCAACTCACCGAGAATTAAAACTCTTACAAAAAAACACATATACGAATACTTTTTTTCATCAAAATCATCGAAAAAAAGAGAACGCCAAAGGGTACCATTTTAATTCTTTAATTTTAGGATACGAAAAAAAATTTATGTTTTTTAAAAACTTTGTTTCATATGAAGTACTTTTTTCACTTTTAACATTGATAAAAGACCGACGACAGGATCTTTAAAAAAAAATATATTTATTTTGGGCCATTTTTGGGGTGGTAAAAGCCAGAGAAATAGGAATAAGTCCAGTTAAAAATATTAAGGGTCAAATGTTTATCGAGTTGGCTTGGAATGTCCCATATACATACATGTAGAAACGCATGTCGTTCTACATGTGATCGTTCGGTCGAACTGTGAACCAAGATTTATAGCGTCGAATTAGAGTAGAGAACGACGGAGCAATTAACGGAATACGATACACTTGTGTAAACTGCGTTGCGACTGAGTTCCGGAGGAAAGGGACGAAGGGGGTAAACGGTATATGCGACATCGACGATGCTCACCGTGTATTCTTGGTTTTCAGCGACGCGGATGCAACGGCTGAGGCGAACCTGTTACGTGACCCTCGGGCTATGACGAAGACGAAGACGCGTTGCCGCCGGAGAACGCGCTGTGTGACATCCTGATGTCGAGGAGTCACGAGGCGTCTACACAAACACTTTTACTCGGTTTACAGGCCACCAACAGACGTTTGATCCTTGGAATTTGGATTGTCGAGAAGTACACCGACGAATACTGACGATTTTGCTCAGCATAGTAACTGTGTGCTTAATTACAATTAATTGAGTGGAAAAGCGTTTTACTGCAATTAGAAAAAAAAAGAATAATAAGTCGTACGATGAAATTTGTTACCCTACTGAGTAGTTTTAGGGTTAAGTATTATTGATGTGAAAACATCTTTAGTGAGGATTTCCCTGAAAAAATCATCTTAAAAAGCGTCACGCTCCTTCTGGAAAAAATTTGAATTTGACCAAAATGTCCTCAAAATGTGTTACGCTCCTTCTGAAAAAAAGTGAATTTGAGCAAAGTGTCCTCAAAAAGCATTACGCTCCTTCTGGAAAAAAGTGAATTTGAGCAAAATGTCCTCAAAATGCGTTAAGTTCCTTCTGAAAAAAGTGAATTTGAGCAAAGTGTCCTCAAAAAGCGTTACGCTACTTCTGGAAAAAAGTGAATTTGAGCAAAATGTCCTCAAAAAGCGTTACGCTCCTTCTGGAAAGAAGTGAATTTGAACAAAATGTCCTCAAAATGCGTTACGCTCCTTCTGGAAAAAAGGGAATTTGAGCAAAATGTCCTCAAAAAGCGTTACGCTTCTTCTGAAAAAAGTGAATTTGACCAAAATGTCCTCAAAATGCGTTACGCTCCTTCTGAAAAAAAGTGAATTTGAGCAAAGTGTCCTCAAAAAGCGTTACGCTCCTTCTGGAAAAAAGTGAATTTGAGCAAAATGTCCTCAAAAAGCGTTACGCTCCTTCTGAAGAAAAAAATTGAATTTGAGAAAATTGTCCTCAAAAAGCGTTACGCTCCTTCTGGAAAAAAGTGAATTTGAGCAAAATGTCCTCAAAAAGCGTTACGATCCTTCTGAAAAAAAGTGAATTTCAGCAAAGTGTCCTCAAAAAACGTTACGCTTCTTCTGGAAAAAAGTGAATTTGACCAAAATGTCCTCAAAATGCGTTACCCTCCTTCTGGAAAAAAAGTGAATTTGAGCAAAATGTCCTCAAAAAGCGTTACGCTCTTTCTGGTAAGAAGTGAATTTGAACAAAATGTCCTCAAAATGCATTACGTCTCTTCTGAAAAAAAGTGAATTTGAGCAAAATGTCCTCAAAAAGCGTTACCCTCCTTCTGGAAAAAAGTGAATTTAAGCAAAATGTCCTCAAAATGCGTTACGCTCCTTCTGAAAAAAAGTGAATTTGAGCAAAGAGTCCTCAAAAAGCGGTACGCTCTCTCTGGAAAAAGGTGAATTTGAGCAAAATGTCCTCAAAACGCGTTACGCACTTTCAGAAAAAAGTGAATTTGAGCAAAATGTCCTCAAAAAGCGTTACGCTTCTTCTGAAAAAGAAGTGAATTTGAACAAAATGTCCTCAAAATGCGTTACCCTCCTTCTGGAAAAAAGTGAATTTGAACAAAATGTCCTCAAAAAGCGTTACGGCCCTTCTTAAAAGGACTTGGAGGAACCATGTTATCGCAATGAGCGAACGATATTAACAACAAGACGTTGGGAATAAAATAAAAGAATGTCAATAAGTTCTCGTGACATTTACTCACTACTTTTTATATTTTTATAATTGTAATACGTGAAATAATAATCGATTTTTAATACGGCAGCATAGTACATTTTTTGCGTAAGATAAATAAAAAATCTGCATCATCAAAAATCGAAAAATCTGATTATTTAAAGCTGCAACAATAGCAATATTGTTTTAAATATCTGTTAATGACACGATAGCTTTGAACAGTTGAGACGATATTTTCATTCAACAAAAAAGTGCACCATTTTATTAAACAAGCAAGAGAGAAAAAGAAATAACGTTTTTAAGCGAATTGACATATTGGTCATAATCTTTATTCGATAAATCATTCCGGATATATTGTAGCCAGATGCTTAAATATTATGAGCATAAGCTTAATCGAAAACCTGACATGCAGTCAATCTTTTTGCAGTATGAAATACAATGCAGCAACAAATCGCATCGATTCTCGATAGGCCGATTTTAATCAACAAAGAAAGTCATATAGTAGAACATATAATCACGTGAGATGTTATCGTGAGGTTCAGTCCGATTGTCGAGACTTTTTATTTTTTTTTATTCACTCATTCGTCAAGCTCTCGGTGCATTATCCGTCGGTCCATGTCCTCTCACCTGATTGCATAATTCATTGAGGCAGGACTATTATTTATTTCACTCGCGCGATAAAATCATGAATTAAACAAAGCCAAATTATCCGTAAGAATAAATGTCGATCTACATTATTGTGCCTCATGTTGAACAGATTTCGCTTTTTATTTCAATTCTCTACATTCCGTGGAGACAATAATTAGTTTTCATAAATATTGTACCATGGTAAAAATTTCCTTCAATTCTTTCGCTAGAACTTTGCAGTATTTATAGGTATTTTTGTTGTTATATATTTTCCAGGTTTAGTGAAATAGTTTATTATAATTTCTAAAATATTTCAATCCTCATTTTGCATATTTTCATAAAAATTAAGGAATTTTCTTCGCATGGGGTTGAAAAAAGCATTTTCAACACATAATATTCATGATTTTTATATTCGGATTCAAATATATAAGTTTTGACAGAATCATATTTAATAGATTTGGAAACTCTCATCAGTTTTGAAATATTTATACTTTTATTAGTAATTTCGTAAAATCTGAATGTTTAGTTTTCAACAATTTTCTCCGTTGTTTGACGTAATAATTTTTCCAACCGAAATAAACCGCAAACGACTACAAGTCAGGGCCGTAAAAATATGTTGTAAATACATGGAAAAATGTAAAAAAAAAAAGAGAAAGCGTACATATTTCCATTTATTTCCATTCCATTATTAGGCTTAGGTATTTTATAAATATTTTTGTCCATTTCTACCACGCCAACATTTTTCTCTAAATTATAGAAGCCAAATTCAGAAAAAACGTATGCTGAATATTTTTATTATTGTCATTTTCTTCATATAATAAAAATGAAGTATTCTGCGCACAATAATATTCTTCGCTGTTTGACACAATATTTTTTTTTTCCCGGATTCTTGTCGTTGTCGGAGTGGCAAGATGTGACGTAGCACGGCTAAAACTCGCTATAGAATATTCTCAGTAGTATAGAGGTTTATGAAGCTGGCAACGTACATATGTGCTCGTATAGCAAGCCCGAGGTGCGAGGCTCTCTGGCGGGCGATATCTCTGTCCCTATCCTCCGGGTTCATATCCCACCCCATAAATACATTGGTCTGATAACGCACACGGCGTCGAGACCTCTGATAAGATAGCCGATGTGGAGAAGTATCCGTGAGACTGCGAGAGTATCTACGCGCCACATTTTACCTTAAATATCGTGTGTAGTAATGGTTAAAAGATGAAATTTTTCACCTGGTAACTTTCTAAGAATATATGGGAATGAATCTCAGACCCCACACTTGTCCCAGTAATTGTCGATTCCTACAGACAGAGAAATCGGTCTGATGGGTTTATTTAAATTAAATATGGGATTGAAAATAAATGACATTTTATTTGGATCAAATAAATTTTATTTGATTTGGTAAAAAAAGCAAGGATTTTTAGGAATTAGTCTGGGAATTACTACTATATTTTTCTCTCGGATGATTATTATTTTTTCTCTACGCGTGCACTCAGAAAAACGATAGGTTATAAATTTGGCCATGTTAACCAATAACTTAGGTAACATGATCAAGGATTTCGAAAGAAAACCAAGGATTGGGGAATTAGTCTGGGAATTACTACTATATTTTTCTATCGGATGATTTTTATTGTTTCTCTGCGTATGCACTCAGAAAAAGGCTATAAATTTGGTCATGTCAACTAATAAATTGGTCAACATAACCAAGGCTAGGTTATAATTTTGGTCATGTCAACCAATAAATTGGTCAACATGACCAAGGATTTGGTAAGATATAAGCAAGGATTGAGTAATTAGTCTGGGAATTACTACTATATTTTTCTCTCGGATGATTATTATTTTTTCCCTTCCTGTGCATTCAGAAAAACGATAGGTTATAAATTTGGTCATGTTAACCAATAACTTAGGTAACATGATCAAGGATTTCGAAAGAAAAGCAAGGATTGAGGAATTAGTCTGGGAATTACTACAATATTTTGCTCTTGGATGATTTTTATTTTTTCTCTACCTGTGCACTCAGAAAAAAGGCTAGGTTATAAATTTGGTCATGTCAACCAATAAATCGGTCAACATGACCAAGGATTTGGTAAGATATAAGCAAGGATTGAGGAATTAGTCTGGGAATTACTACTATATTTTTCTCTCGGGTGATTTTTATTTTTTCTCTGCGTGTGCACTCAGAAAAAAGGCTAGTCTATAAATTTGGTCATGTCAGCTAATAAATTGGTCAACATGACCAAGGATTTGGTAAGATATAAGCAAGGATTGAGGAATTAGTCTGAGAATTACTTCTATATTTTTTTCTTGGATGATTTTTATTTTTGCTCTGCGTGTGCATTCAGAAAAAAAACTAGGTTATAAATTTGATCATGTCAACCAATAAATTGGTAAACATGACCAAGGATTTGGTAAGATATAAGCAAGGATTGAGGAATTAGTCTGGGAATTACTACTATATTTTTCTCTCGAATGATTATTATTTTTTCTCTTCCTGTGCATTCAGAAAAAAGGATAGCTTATAAACTTGGTCATGTCAACCAATAAATTGATCAACATGACCAAGGATTTGGTAAGATATAAGCAAGGATTGAGGAATTAGTCTGGGAATTACTACTATATTTTTCTCTCGAATGATCATTATTTTTTCTCTTCCTGTGCATTCAGAAAAAAGGATAGGTTATAAATTTGGTCATGTCAACCAATAAATTGATCAACATGACCAAGGATTTGGTAAGATATAAGCAAGGATTGAGGAATTAGTCTGGGAATTACTACTATATTTTTCGCTCGGATGATTTTTATTTTTTCTCTGCGTGTGTACTCAGAAAAAACGATATGTTATAAATTTGGTTATGTCAACCAATAAATTGGTCAACATGACCAAGGATTTGATAATACAAATAAGTATTTAGTAGAATCAAATCTATAATGTGGTTGTGCCTACCAAATTTTTCTTGGTGAAATTTTTAACCAAAATAAGTCCAACCAAGTTTTTTTTTCTCAGTGTGTGGGTTCGTTATACAGAGGATCGAAAAATTCGTACAAGTCCGACGTGTTGCTCTGTCAATTTCAATCACCTTCACGCCACGTTCCAATTCACAAGTCTCTCGTCGATTAGAACGTGCGCGTAAAAATCTTTGGCATTTGCTGATTTTTGCGACTTAGAATAGCAGTCATACTGATTCACGCATCCTCGCTGATAACTCGAGCGATAACTCGTCGAGCTTACAACGAACCGAGTTGTAAATTATATATGTTGTAAGCTACGCTCATCGTGTTACGTGGATACGAAAAAAATATCGTTGATTCACAAAACACTTCGTTTGCAGTGTTCCAAAAATACATGTTGCTATTTTAAACCTACTTCTGATTCTTACAATTGCAAATTACAATAAAATATTCTCTTAACAATTTTATTTGTTTTCAAATTCATATATTGCGTAATAAAAATGACAAAATATTATTTTTACGAACTATAAACATATTGTTTTTAATTCAATCCCATTTTTTACTGAATTTTATAATGTGACTTAAAAACAGTTTTTATTAAAAAATTATATGAAATTACTTCTACCATATATTAAGTCGATCAAAAATGGTTTCCGTTTAATTAACCAGGCATTAAGTTCGCCACCTGCAACCACAGATTAATGTTTTTTAATTAAATTTTAAAAAAATTTTAAGTGTATTGTGACTTTCATATTTTTAGCTGTGGAGATAAGATCGAAATTCGAATTAATCATCTTCTTTTTTCTTCGTCTCTCATTCAGCTTGAAAATCGCTTAATCCTTGTTACTTGACAGACTATAAACGAATTGTTTTTAATTCAATGCCATTTTTTTTTACTGAATTTTATAATGCGACTTAAAAACAGCTTTTATTAAAAAATTAATATGAAATTATTTGTACCATATATTAAGTTGATCAAAAATGGATTCCGTTCACTTAACCAGGCATTAATTTCGCCACCTGCAACCACAGATTTATGTTTTGTAATTGAATTTTTAAAAATTCTAAGTATATTTTGACATTCATATTTTTACCTGTGGAGATAAGATCGAAATTTGAATTATTGATCTTTTTCATTCTTCGCTTTTCGTTTAGCTTGAAAATCGCTTACTTCTTGTCACTTGGCAGTCTATAAACGAATTGTCTTTATTTCAATGCCATTTTTTTACTGAATTTTATAATACGACTTAAAAAACAGTTTTTATTAAAAAAATTATATGAAATTATTTGTACCATATATTAAGTCGATCAAAAATGGATTCAATTAACCAGGCATTAAGTTCGCCACCTACAACTACAGATTTATGCTTTTTAATTGATTTTTTTTAAATTCTATGTATATTTTGAATTTCATATTGTTACCTGTGGAGATCCGTTCGAAATTCGGATTATTCATCTTTTTTTTTCTTCGTCTCTCGTTCAGTTTGAAAATCGTTTACTTCTTGTCACTTGGCAGATTATAAACGAATTGTGAATATGAAATTATTTGTACCATATATTAAGTCGATCAAAAATGGATTCCGTTCAATTAACCAGGCATTAATTTCGCCACCTGCAACTACAGATTTTAAAAAATTCTAAGTATATGTTGACTTTCATATTTTTACCTGTGGAGATAAGATCGAAATTCGAATTATTCATCTGTTTTATTCTCTGTCTCTCGTCCAGCTTGAAAATCGCTAATTCCTTGTCACTTGACAGACTATAAATGAATTGTTTTTAATTCAATGCCATTTTTTACTGAATTTTATAATGTGACTTAAAAACAGTTTTTATTAAAAAATTAATATCAAATTATTTGTACCATATATTAAGTCGATCAAAAATGGATTCCGTTTAATTAACCAGGCATTAATTTCGCCACCTGCAACCACCCACATAGAAAAATATATATGTAACATATACGTTAAATATATGGCGCCAAAAAGTTCTATATGCTGCATATATGTGTGCAAAAATATATTCAAAATATATGGGATATATGTATGGAATATATGTAAAATATATTTCATATACGTTTAGCGCCAAAAAGTTCTATACGTCGAATATATCGTGCATATATTTCTATTTCCATGTGGGCACAGATTTATGTGTTGTAATTGAATTTAAAAAAATTCTAAGTATATTTTGATTTTCATATTTTTACCTGTGGAGATACGATCGAAATTCGGATTATTCATCTTTTTTTTTCTTCGTCTCTCGTTCACTTTGAAAATCGCTTGCTCCTTGTTACTGCACGCACCCATCGTGCACGCGTTCTCTCTTTGACGAAACGTGTAACGTTTGTTCGCCACGGCAGTGTTTTAAAACTGTGCAAACAGGAGTCACCGCCGATCCATTAGCCCTCCCAGCTCAATTATTCGGAGTGCTGTTTCTCGGAGCTACGAGAGCGAGAAGATATTCGTGAACGAATATACTGAATATACATATACATATAAAATGGCCGCGTGCTTCATTGTGTTACATACATAGACCGCATATAGATTATTATTAAAATAACTTAAAATTTTCACCACTTTCACAATATGCAAAACGTTTATTAATAATGATAATTATATTTCGTATCACAAACACAGAAAAATAATAATTGTTGATTTTTTTTACAATTGTTGATAAGTTAATTGGAGGCCAATTATTTGACAGACAATTATAGCAATTACTTGGCATTATCACCACACATTTTTAAATTGAGCATTTTACATCAAGTCAATCATAATTTTCAACAGTTTGCAAAATTACGTGCAAAACATTTTATAATAATTAACAATAAATATATGTTGATTTTTTAAAAATAATTATTGGCAAGTAAATTGGGAGCAAATTAATTCACAGATAATTATAGCAATTATTTAATAATTCCAACACACGTTATCGCATTGAACTATCAAGTCAAGCATAAATAAAAAAAAATATAACGTCGTGCTTTTCGTTCTATAATAATCATAATTATATTTCGCATCAAAACAATAACGAAAATAATAATTGAATGTTGATCATCTTTTTTTTTACAATTATTGGCAAGTAAATTGGGAGCAAATTAATTCACAGATAATTATAGCAATTATTTAATAATTCCACCACACGTTATCGCATTGACTATCAAGTCAAGCATAAATTTAAAAAAAATATAACGACGTGCTTTTCGTTCTAAAATAATCATAATTATATTTCGCGTCACAACAATAACGAAAATAATAATTGAATGTTAATTATCTTTTTTTTGTACAATTATTGGCAAGTAAATTAGGAGCAAATGAATAAAAAAATAATTATAGCAATTATTTCAGCGTCAGTGACAAAAAAAAATGGTTACATTCGATTTTCACACATGCACAAAAAATGAGTTGCCAAAACAGAAGAGTAAATCCGTCTGGTAATGCGAAATTAGCTTTTTATACAACTTTTTAATCCTCCAAGCAGAGCCAATATTTGATTGGACAATCTTTATCTCGTTTGTAAGAAGAAAAAAAATGTATGTCAACGATGTCTGGTGCCTGGAGTGAAAAGAATAAGAAAGGCGAAGAATAATGGAGAATTAAATGAGCGTGAATCGATTCTCGTTAGAAAAGTCCAATGACGAGGGCCACCAGGAATTGGAGAGGGGAAATTGGGGGGAGGTTCAGGAGGTTCAGGAGGTCCGGAAGGAAGTGGAAGGGGATCGGTAATCGCAGAAGGTAACGCGGACTTGAGAAGGAGAGACGTCGAGGCAGCTTCGTTAATTTAAGAATTTTGCCTCGTTAGGCAAATCACGTTCGCCTCGTTGCACTCCCGACAGTTGATACAATTAATTACAGAATCTACGAAGCGACGATGTCTGGTGCTACTGCAGCGGTGGCACATAGCAAGACACATTTCCAGTAGCCTGAGCTTCTTGGAGTTTCGAGAAATCGAATTAAGCGACTGTGGGATAAAGCTTCTTGGGTTAAAATCGTTGCCTCTAATCAGCATCCACTTTTTCACGGATATCGGTGAACTTCGCTTAATTAAGAAATTAAACAATTATCGGCAAGGATCGTTAAACTCACTTTACAATTTATGTCATTTCTTCATTTTTAATCCCCTAATCCTGACTTATTGAACTCAATTTATTTGTTTTAGAGAATTAAAAAAAAATTACATTCTTATGTCATACTAATTACTTTAACATAGAAAAATAATTTATTTATTTTAAAGAATTTAAAAAAAAATTACATTCTTATATTATTCTAATTTATTCAACGTAGAAAACGAATTTCGTTATTTTAGAGAATTAAAAAAAATTATATTCTTATATTATTCTAATTATTTTAACATAGAAAACAAATTTCGTTATTTTAGAGAATTTAAAAAATTACATTCTTATATTATTCTAATTATTTTAACATAGAAAATAAGTTTCGTTATTTTAGAGAATTAAAAAAATTACATTCTTATATTATTCTAATTATTTTAACATGGAAAACGAATTTCGTTATTTTAGAGAATTAGAAAAAATTACATTCTTATATTATTCTAATTATTTTAACATAGAAAACAAATTTCGTTATTTTAGAGAATTAAAAAAAATTACATTCTTATATTTTTGTAATTTTTTTAACATAGAAAACGAATTTCGTTATTTTAGAGAATTAGAAAAAATTACATTTTTATATTATTCTAATTATTTTAATATAGAAACCAAATTTCGTTATTTTAGAGAATTAAAAAAATTACATTCATGTGACGTTCTAATTATTGTAATATAGGATTTTTTTCAGACTATTTCTATCATCTGTAATTATGAAAATATAGTTACAAGAATTTTGTAGTTACCGTCAATATTTAAAAAATGGTCACATGGTCGAAAAATTAATATTTGTCGCTTTAAAATTATTTGGACAGTCACGATTTCTGATTAATAGAATGAGGAAGCAACCGTGCGATATTTTGCTTGGCAAACTTTTTTTTTAGCTCATTAAAAAATACGAGAAGGAAAACAAATGAGATACCTAATTTATCATGGTCCACGTGTATCTGTTATCATAATAACTGTGATATTAGTGTACACGAGATTATTATTTCTTACGGAGCAGCGCTAGGTCTCCTGTATACTTTTGTCATTAGCGGGCCAGCGAGGTACGACGCGAGGACAAATATCGTTATCGGGTGACGTTTCTTAGTTCGCCGCTGGCAAAACTTACACGTTTTCTCACGTGAGAGCGCACCATTTCCGGAATTCATTACCAGTTTAGTAGTTTTAGTCAGATTCTGTTGCATACGTTGATAGTTGACAATAATAAAAAATGGGAAATAAAATAAAAGGCAAATTCACATATTGAAGCAGAATTGTAATTTCATATAAAAGATATATAAAATTTACCCTAATTCAAGGGAAATTATGATGAGCGGTATATATTTTATATAAAAATTGTCAAATTATGTAATAAATAAATCGTAATTCCATTTTTATAACAATTTTTATGGGGTCCTATTAAAAATTCATCTTTTTTATAATTATAAATATTTTTTCACATCTTTTCAATAATAAAAAATAGGAAACAAAATAAAAGGCAATAACTCACATATTAAAGTAAAATTGTAATTTTATATAAAAGATATATAAAATTTACCCTAATTCAAGGGAAATTATGATGAGCGGTATATATTTTATATAAAAATTGTCAAATTATGTAATAAATAAATCGCAATTCCATTTTTATAACAATTTTTATGGGGTCCTATTAAAAATTCATCTTTTTCATAATTATAAATATTTTTTCACATCTTTTCAATAATAAAAAATGAGAAACAAAATAAAAGGCAATAATTTACATATTAAAGCAAAATTGTGATTTCATATAAGAGATATATAAAATTTACCCTAATTCAAGAGAAATTATGATGAGCGGTATATATTTTATATAAAAATTGTCAAATTATGTAATAAATAAATCATAATTCCATTTTTATAACAATTTTTATGGGGTCCTATTAAAAATTCATCTTTTTCATAATTGTAAATATTTTTTCACATCTTTTCAATAATAAAAAATGAGAAACAAAATAAAAGGCAATAACTCACATATTAAAGTAAAATTGTAATTTTATATAAAAGATATATAAAATTTACCCTAATTCAAGGGAAATTATGATGAGCGGTATATATTTTATATAAAAATTGTCAAATTATGTAATAAATAAATCGTAATTCCATTTTTATAACCATTTTTATCGGGTCCTATTAAAAATTCATCTTTTTCATAATTATAAATATTTTTTCACATCTTTTCAATAATAAAAAATGAGAAACAAAATAAAAGGCAATAACTCACATATTAAAGTAAAATTGTGATTTCATATAAAAGATATATAAAATTTACCCTAATTCAAGGGAAATTATGATGAGCGGTATATATTTTATATAAAAATTGTCAAATTATGTAATAAATAAATCATAATTCCATTTTTATAACAATTTTTATGGGGTCCTATTAAAAATTCATCTTTTTCATAATTATAAATATTTTTTCACATCTTTTCAATAATAAAAGATGAGAAACAAAATGAAAGGCAATAACTCGCATATTAAAGCAAAATTGTAATTTCATATAAAAGATATATAAAATTTACCCTAATTCAAGGGAAATTATGATGAGCGGTATATATTTTGTATAAAAATTGTCAAATTATGTAATAAATAAATCGCAATTCCATTTTTATAACAATTTTTATGGGGTCCTATTAAAAATTCATCTTTTTCATAATTATAAATATTTTTTCACATCTTTTCAATAATAAAAAATGAGAAACAAAATAAAAGGCAATAACTCACATATTAAAGTAAAATTGTGATTTCATATAAGAGATATATAAAATTTACCCTAATTCAAGAGAAATTATGATGAGCGGTATATATTTTATATAAAAATTGTCAAATTATGTAATAAATAAATCATAATTCCATTTTTATAACAATTTTTATGGGGTCCTATTAAAAATTCATCTTTTTCATAATTATAAATATTTTTTCACATTTTTTCAATAATAAAAAATGAGAAACAAAATAAAAGGCAATAACTCACATATTAAAGTAAAATTGTAATTTTATATAAAAGATATATAAAATTTACCCTAATTCAAGAGAATTATGATGTGCAGTATATATTTCATTTAAAAATTGTCAAATTATGTGATAAATAAATTGAAATTCCATTTTTATAACAATTTTTATGACGGCCTGTTAAAAATTCATCTTTTTCATCCTTATAAATATTTTTTCACATGTTTTCAATAATAAAAAAATGAGAAACAAAATAAATCGCAATAACTCACATATTAACGTAAAATTGTAATTTCATATAAAAGATATATAAAATTTACCCTCATTCAAGAGAAATTACGATGTGCAGTATATATTTTATTTAAAAATTGTCAAATTATGTAATAAATAAATCGGAATTCCATTTTTATAACATTTTCTATGAGGGCCTATTAAAAATTCATTTGTTTCATCGTATATAAATATTTTTTCATATGTTTTTGCAATCAATGCATGTAATCGTTATGAAAAATCAGATAGTCACTCTTCTTCTTATTGATTCTCTTCATTCTAGTTTTCCATATACATTTCGTTTAACCGATCCTTCCATTTTTTTTGTTGTTGTAGATCTATCTCGAGAAGTGAGTCATCGAGGTGCGGTAAGGCACGAGAAGAAATGAGAAGCGAACGAGAAAGCGACGATGTGAGTTTCTACTGCTGCTCGTGCCCGATGTTATATAGCGCTCGGCTATAATACTTCTTAAACGCTCTCTATCTCTTTCTAAATACGGATTTTTTTGGAATCTGCTCAAATTTATAGGAATTTTTCAAATTTCTCTGAATTAAGAGTATTCCACTACCATACAAGTCACATTCTAGCACCAGCATGCTATAATTAAAAAATCTGAAAAAATTCTGAAAAATACAGATTCATATACAGAAATGTTTGATAAGTCGTCCATAATAGATTGATTTTTATTCTATTTTTTTATAATTTTTAAAATCAGAAAAGCTTAAAAACTATGTGAAGAAAAATCTTTTTCACTTGGCTCTAAGCTAGAAAATTTGCTCTGAAAAATACTCTGTTGGCTATACAAATTTTCTAGCTTAAAGCCAAAGTGGGAATGATTTTTCTTCACATAGTTTTTAAGCTTTTCTGATTTAAAAAAAGATGCAAAGTAGAACCTTGCACATTGCTTCCTCATTATTTTTCGCTTTTTACAAAGCTCTCTCTGTGAGGAAGCAGTATGTTATTCAATTTTGGCTTCCTCATAGAGGAAGCTTTGTAAAAAGCGAAAAATAATGAGGAAGCAATGTGCAAGGTTCTACTTTGCATCTTTTTTTTTTATACCTTGTGTCTCTTTTGCAGAGGTGTTTTATACAGCTATAAATCACCTCTGCAAACACCGTTACATCTAATTTTGATTAGATACAAATTTTTGTCGTACTTTCTCAACTTTTCCGGAAGTTATAGCGAAAATCTACATTTTTTTTAAAATGAAAAATGGTGTAAAATCCGAACGACTTTACCGATCATCACCAAATTTGGTACATGGCATTTCTGAATGTTATTTTTCGTCTGTACAAAATTTCTGTTCATTTGTTGAAATTCGACGTGATTTAGAGCAAAATGTATTTTTTTCGAAAAATTCAAAATTCTATAAAATCCGAACCGCTTTACCGATTTCGCCGAAATGCAATACCATACAACATTGAACTTATATCTAGATATGAAGAACTATTTAGCTAAATCGGCGAACTTTTACGAAAGTTAGAGCATTCACGTCCTTTTTTCAACAAATTAAAAATTGCATAAAAACTTAATTACTATATATATTTTTTCAAAAATTGCAGTATTCAAAGGGGGGCAGCTACTCTACATGTGTGCCAAATTTGAGCCCGATCGCTCGAACGGTTACTGAGTGAGAGGCGATTGAATTTTCGAGGCCCAGCACACACACACACACACACACACACACACATACATACATACGGACATTTTTTCTAAACCACTTTTTTCGATGTTTTAGGTGATTCTAAGCATACTGACATGAAAATCTCGAAAAAAAAAATTTTCATGAAAACAAAGCTTCCTCTATGAGGAAGCAAAAATTATAACAAAATAGAAAAAAAAATAAATCTATTATGGACGACTTATCAAACATTTCTGTATATGAAACCGTATTTTTCAGATTTTTAAATTATGGCATGCAGGTGCTAGAATGTGGCTTGTATGGTAGAGTAATAGTCTTAGTTCAGAAAAATTCCGAGTGCACATAAATAAACATTTGACCAGTCGCCTGTAGTACAGTAATGTTTTGTTTCTATTGTTTAATAATTTTTCAAATAAAAAAAACTTAAAAACTATTAAAAAAATCTTGCCCACTAAAAGCTAAAAGATGTTGATATTCAACAATGTATTTTTCAGAATTTTTCAACTCAGATCGTATCGGGATGGAATGCCCCATATGTACTTTTTTTACCTACTTATACTTTTATAGGAATAAGTAATATATGGCAGGCAGGTTTATATAAATATATGTATACATATATATACCTGCCAAGTCTTCAGTTCGCTGTCGTCTTCGTGGTTGTCGCCTTTTCCCGGAAGAATATAATTTTATCTGACGACTCTCGGGTTGCGAGCGAGAGCGGCAACGGTTGGTCCGTGTACACTCCCTCGACGCTTATCTTGGCGAGCGAAATCGAGTAAATATGGACGTGGTCGCAGCCATGTCGGTGCTGAGGAAGAGAGAAGTTGAGTCTTCCTGCGCAGGGCTCTCTCAGTCTCTTCTTCCGACACATTCTCTTTCCTTCGGTACCATAGTGCGACAATTTCTGACTTCTTCTCGTCCTGAATTATCGTCCCGCAGGCGTCTATACGTGACAAGAGTCCCGATGTTCATGCCGCTAAACTTTCGACCTGAAGAAAATATTCTTCGCGACTCTAAGATTTTTCTCCGGCTAGTTTTGAAAGTATAGTCTCTGTTGTTTATTGTTTATTGATCAGTTTAAACAGGATGAATTTTGTTACATGATTAACATTCCACACCAATTTAGCCACACGATTTTTCAATATTCCTAAAAAATGTTATTACACACCGAGAGAAAAAGTTTCATTGATTCACGGAAATCTTTGCCATTGAAATGAAATACTTGAATTTCAATACTATCTTTTCTTTGAATGATATCAAACTTAATGCTAAGTAGTGACATTGATTCAAATTTTGAATTGGTTTCAAAGAAATCGTCTCTGGTTCAATGAAACCTTCTTCTTACCACAGCTCAAAATTTCGAAACCTATTTTTTCCTAAAGTACGTGGCAGATAAAGCTCAAATTTTGAGAGAATGTGCGGAAGTACGGCAGAAATAGGCTAAGATTCTGGGGCCTCGAAACTCGAAGCCGTTCGTTCGGAAGAACCGGAAAACAAAAAAGTGAGGTTAGGTGCAAGCGAGAGATCAATGAAAACGTTTCTTTGAACCAATGGAAATGTCTCTTTAAAATAATGAAGCTGTTAATATTCTCACTAAGTAAATGTTTATTTACAGGCAATGAAAAGTTCTCTTTGAAATTCAAATGCACTATTGCATCGAAATCAATGAAAAAAACAATATTTTATAGTGTACTATATGAATAAAATAAATAATATTCTATTGAAGTAAAATTCTATTATGTTGGCTATTTAAGAAGAAATTTATATAATGTCGGGCCGAATAGAATTTCATTTCGATCAAATGGAATTTATTTTATAAAAATAAATTGCATTAAACTAAAATAATATTTTTAATTTTATTTGAAACAAATAAAATTCGGAACAAATAAAATTTGAAACGAATAAAATTTGAAACAGATAAAATTTGAAACAAATAAAATTTGACACAAATAAAATTTGATACAAATAAAATTTGAAACAAACAAAATTTGAAACAAATAAAATATGAAACAAATAAAATATGAAACAAATCAAATTTGAAACGAATCAAATTTGAAACAAATCAAACTTGAAACAAATAAAATTTGAAACAAATCATATTTGAAACATAACAAATTTGAAACAAATCATATTTGAAACATAACAAATTTGAAACAAATAAAATTTGAAACAAATAAAATTTGAAACAAATCAAATTTAAAACAAATAAACCTATCAGAATCGTTTCTCTGGGTGTAAGGAGTTCACCGATCGGACATACCGATGCGCACGTTCACCACCCGCGAATCACTCTTTTGCTCGGTGCTCTTTTGAGCGCTGTACCAAAGTCGTAAAAAATTCATTACTTACCCGAGGAATCGATCGACAACCCGTGTAATTAAGTGTGCCCTTCAAGGGCCCGAAGCGAGAGCCACTCTACCAACGGCGCACCGACAGTGCGCTCGACTTTCGCTTTATCCTCGTGAACGCGATCTCTGCTCTCTGACGATCTTTCACGCGCGAGCCAAGCGTCCAGAGTTATCCGAAGTATCGGATCAAATTGAGAGGAACGCACTGTGACTGAGGAATTATATATCCATTGGTCACGCGAGTTCTTCCGCAGATCTTCATTAGCAATTTTTATATTTTTCAATTGGTACGAATTTTATCATATCTTTTATATGTCTTCTAAGGATATTAATAACGGTATCTTCAGATAAAACTGTAAATATGTATTTGCTTTTTACTCAATGCAGAAATAATTGTTTCAATAGAATTTATTTGACTCATTCAGTAATCGCTCAAACACTGAGAGAAAAATCACTAAACTAAAAAACAAAATGGCTTCATTTATGATATCGAAATATGCTTTCTTTTTTTTTTAAAGCGATGATATATATTTTTCTAAATCGATAAAATCGCCGCACCTATTTTTTTTTTTTGAGCAATGGAATCATTATTTTTTAATCATAAAGAAAACTCGAACCAACCTTTTTTTAAGCAGTGAAATCTTTTTATTAAATGAAAAAATTAATTCGAGGCAACTATTTTTTTTAAGCAATGAAATCTTTTTTTCTCGGTGCAATCGGTGAACTCGGTAGAGCATAATTGAAACGACAGGATCTGAAGGAACGTCCTTCGTTTCAGAGAAATAGAGACGATAAAGGCTTTGATATTTCTGTCTTCTTCTTGCTGATTGCTGACAGTATTCTCTCTTCTGATTTCAGACTTCCAAGACTTCCATTTTCACGAAGATACGTCTATGTCTTTCGTAGTGGAAACATAGGAGGAGAAAGTCTTGCGAATTGGAACAAAGGGAAACGGACGATCTTTCTCTTGTTGGCCAGACATTGAGAGAGCTTGCGAAGAATGCGAGCGAGAGATAGGGCAAAAGTTGGAGAGACGTACTTGATGGCTGAGGGTTGGCCTTTAATATTTCACAGAGAGAAGACGACGTAAGTGGTGACGAAGTCACCCTACCATGAGCAAATATACGACGACGAGTAACTGCTCGTCTTCTCTCTTTGCCAGCGCCGCAAAGCGGGTACTGAAGATTCTTCAATAAAGTGATTTCGATGAGATATATATCATCGAAATCACGATAGCAATAACGGCCTTTTTCGAAATTACCTCCCGCAGTTTCATTGATTGATAAAACAATTCGAGACATTGGTTCAAGAAAAACCGGCAAGAAAGTGTGCGATCATCACTTAAAGAAACCAAGCGTGTTGCAAGTGTTACAAAAGACCGGGCAGTTTTTATGCATAAACTCGTCAATTCAATTTAATGTACAATTGTGATATGAGATCAGGGTTCTTTTACAATAAAATTGAACGAAAGTATTGAAATAAATGTATTCTTACAGTAAAATTTAAGTACATTGTCGGAAGTACTGTGCTATACGTTAATTTGATCTAGTCTGTGTACAATTACTCGTGTAGAATGTAGCCTGTGTACAATTCATTGTGTAGAATCTAGCCTGTACACAACTAATTGTGTAGAATCTAGCCTGTGTACAACTATTTGTGTAGAATCTGGCCTGTGTACAACTACTTGTGTAGAATCTAGCCTGTGTACATCTAATTGTGTAGAATCTAGCATGTGCACAACTAATTGTGTAGAATCTAGCCTGTGTACAACTATTTGTGTACAATCTGGCCTGTGTACAACTACTTATGTAGAATCTAGCCTGTGTACTACTACTTGTGTAGAATCTAGCCTGTGCGCGACTATTTGTGTCGAATCTAGTCTGCGCACTACTACTTGTGTAGAATCTAGCCTGTGCACAACTAATTGTGTAGAATCTAGCCTGTGTACAACTATTTGTGTAGAATCTGGCCTGTGCACAACTATTTCTGTAGAATCTAGCCTGTGTACTACTACTTGTGTAGAATCTAGCCTGCGCACTACTACTTGTGTAGAATCTAGCCTGTGCACAACTAATTGTGTAGAATCTAGCCTGTGTACAACTATTTGTGTAGAATCTGGCCTGTGCATAACTATTTGTGTAGAATCTAGCCTGTGTACTACTACTTGTGTAGAATCTAGACTGTATACTACTACCTGTGTAGAATCTAGCCTGTGTATAACTAGTCGTGTCGAATTTAACCTGTGTACAACTACTTGTATAGAACCTAGCTTGTGTAAAATTAGTTGTCTAGAATCTAGCCTTGTATAATTACTTGTGTAGCATTTAGTCTGTGTAAATGTAAAGAAATTGTACACAAGCTAAACTGTATACAAGTAATTGTACACAGGTTATATTCTACACAAATAGTTGTACACAGGCTAGATTCTACACAAATAGTTGTACACAGTCTAGATTCTACACAATGAGTTGTACACAGGCTAGATTCTACAAAAATAGTTGTGCACAGGCTAGATGATACACAAATAATTGTATATAGGCTAGATTCTACACAAGTAATTGTCCACAGGCTATATTGCATAGATTGCATCCTATAGAAGCGAGGATCTGCCGCAGTTTGTCATAAAATTCAAGCTGGCTTCCGTGACCTGCTCTCATATTACCGGCCGTTACCGCAGTATCAGTGTCACGTAATAGGTATAACATCAACTGTGAGTATTCATAGCGTTAATTCTGCGACCAATTTCGAGCTGTCCTTCGTGCCTCGCCATAATCACGATAGACACTCTGGCCTCTTGTCGCGTTGTGTACAATCGCAAGCCCTCCTTGAATAATCTATACGAACATATTCATCGGTATACGTACCTTATACCGAAGATCTACCGGAAATCGCGAAGCCACGTACACTTTTCGTGTCCCGATTGCTCAGAAATCTCCCGATTGACGTGACATTATTTGTTCTTGAGGCCTGAATATATTTTTGCGTATAAACACATGATGCGAATAAAAGGAAAAATAATAAAAACATAAATCAATGTTCAGCCTTGCAGATTTTGCAGTATATGCGAATCGGATTTTTTTCTTGGCATTTACAATTTGGATTTATACAAAAATTCGTACTAATTGCAGAATATAAAAATCGCTAATGAAGTTAAAAATCACAAGCTCTCATTGCATAATCCACTCAAACATAGTCAGGCTAAATAAATGAATAAATAAATATTCAGCTTTGCAAATTTTGCAGTATAAATCGGATTTCTTTTCCTTGGCATAATTCTGCGAAAACACAATGTGGATTTATGATAAAAATCGTATCAATTGCAAAATATAATAATAGCTAATGAAATTCTGCGGATTAATTCGCGTACACTGATTAAAAAATCGTTAGAACCAACAAAACGTGCGTTTGTGGGCGGCGAAAAGAATATTTTTTCGATTCGACAAAACATTTGACACACTGAGAAAAAAACCAATCAAATGTGCTGTTGCGGGTGGCGAAAGAAATATTTTGTTCCGTGAACGAAATAATAGTTATTGTTAATTAAGGAAAGTTGATTAAACACGGAAAAAAAGGCTTGGTTGGAACAACCAAGTGCCTTGGTTATATATGCGCCAGACAATTAATTGGTTAGACCTACCAAGTTATCTGTTAGGCTACCAATTTTTTGGTTGGACTAACCAAAAAATTGGTAGCCTAACAGATAACTTGGTTGGTCTAACCAATTAATTGTCTGGCGCATATATAACCAAGGCACTTGGTTATTCCAACCAAGCCTTTTTTTCCGTGAACTATGCGTCGGTTAGTTCAACCAAATATACATGTCCAATTAATCAAATGTTTATTTCGCCACCCGCAACCGCACATTCGGTTGGCCTTACCAATTTTTTCCTCGGTGCAGTGATAATCGAATCATTTTTGGATTCTATCAGCTGTTGCTTCGGATCAATTACATATTTCATTCGATCAAGAGAATATTCTTTTCGTCGTCCGCAAATGCACCTTTTGTTGGTTCTAACGATTTTTTTTATCACCGTAGTTTATAATTGCAAGTTCTCATTGCACAATCCATCCAAACGTAGTGTGTATACCAACGATCTACCGGAAGTCGTGAAGCCAAGTAAACTTTTCGTGTCTCGATTGCTCGGACACCTTCCGATTGACGTGACTCTATTTGTCCGTCAAGCTTGGGCATATGGCGTATAAACAGACGATGCAAGAAGGCAACAGTGAGAATTAACGGTACGTTCAGTGACGAGACGTCGGCACTACTGCCTACTATGACTAGCAGCTCGTTTAAACCTCGCCCGAACAGTCTGGCCATCACGAGGCCAGTTTGTACCTCTCGCGAAGTTTGCAGAGTTCGTTTGTGTGTGCGAACAAACTGAAAAGCACGAAAGCACGGAAGCCCTCTCGTGTCTCTGTCACGTTATATTATCCTTGGAGTCATGCCGGATTGTTTGAGTCCTGTGAGCATGAGCGCCGCGCGTTCGCGGCATATGTTACTTGCAACCCCCGCGAGAATTGTGTACGTATAACTGGCAGTGTTGCACCTGAGCGTTTGGCTTCTCTGTTATACGACAAACAGCGAAATGACTGGACGGGTTATCGCAATTAACTCGCCCCGAAATCTAGACCTCCAACCTTGATTACCATCAGTTATATAATAACAAAAAAAAAACGTTTTATTAGTCGTAATCCAAGCTATAAGGGCATAAGGGCACTTAAGTTCGTGGGGATCGTAATATCTTTTGGTACCGTATGGAACAATAAAAAACGTCATATTGATTGTTGCTTTTGATATTTTTTCTTTTTGCTTCTCTCTTTTTTGCGTGCAACAGGCACGATGCACAAAGAACATTTCTACGAATGACGGAGTTGTACAGTGTAAAAAAATAAATAAAAATTACTTAGAAATTAATGTAAAGGTACTAGAAGTTTTAATGAAAATTAATGCATGGTATGGAAAATTAATGTATGGTACAGTAATTACTATAATTTTCATTAATTTTATATTAAAAGTACGTTAATTTGTGTAATATGCTTTGATTTTACAATATAGAAATTTAATATGACAATTGTAGATTAAGTTCAATTGACGTGTTTATGTATAATAACTTTTAGTTTTTTTTAACAGTGTAACGATTTTTTTTCTCTGTTGGTTTTTCTCTGACTTGTACTCTGTGGGGTTATACTGGAGTTCAGGGTTCAATGTGTCGTCATTGTGCTTGCTATCAGGATTATTAGAGATTTCATTGTACTGCTAAGATACACGCACGAGTCATCAGTAGTCACGCTCGAGTCATGCAATGTTATGAGAGGTCAACGAAAATTCCAAGAGATGATTCACTTTTATTATCTTGCTTGGAAAATTTTGGCTCCTGAAAATAGTTCATTTTATGTTAATTTTCCTCAATTTAGCTTTTCATATTATGTCATTTTTAAGGATTCATTTTTAACAGTTATATTAATTATTATATTAAGTATTATTCATTTTACACTTTACACAAATCATTGAAAAATAATTAATTGTCATTTAAATAGTGCAATAATTGTAATTATTGCACTATTTAAATGATTTTATACAAAAATGTATATTTTATACCGTTTTGAATTTTTTTTTAAATATCGTGGGCGTTCTACCTTTCTTAACATTTATTCTATTTTGCTAAATAGTTTTTTTATAAGAGCAGGTGCACACAATGTTGTTTGGTATTGACTTTGGCTCGGAACGGTAAAGTCGTTCAGATTTTATGGAATTTCGATTTTTTTTTTAAATTGACATTATTGCTCTATTGTAACTTTTGCAAAACTTGAGATAATGAGCCCCAATTTTGTATGTAAGTGAAACAACATTCTGCCATTATATATGAATAATAATTTAGTGACGAACGGTATGAAATTTTTGATTTTCTGGAATGTTGAATTATTTTTTAAAATATACGATCTCACATTTACTTTCGTAAACGCTATAATAACAACGAAATAACGAAGTAGAAAAAGCGAATTCACAACATGTTTATTTATCTAATTAAAACAAGGATGCAAAGTAGAATCTTGCACATTGCTTCCTCATTATTTTGCGCTTTTTTACAAAGCTTTCTCTTTGAGGAAGCCTAAATTGCTTACACATTCTTCCTCATAGTGGTAGCTTTGTAAAATGCGAAAAATAATGAGGAAGAAATGTGCAAAGTTCTACTTTGCGTCCTTTTTTTCCTCAGTGCATCAATGTCGCATTGCGAGTCAACGGTTGCCGACTCCAAATTTGGTTGAGTAAATTTGTGCCTTTTTCGAAAAGATTCGTAACATAGAAATCAAAATGATTCTCATAAAGCTGCGCGGAAACTGAACTGCGCATCTAAACCGACGAAAATACGTCGAAAGTCGTGTTTCTGCGTTTCGCCGTACAATTCATGTTGTTTGGTAGTAGAAACAAGATGGCAAAATACAATCTAGTACAAGTATTTAAACAAGCACAACTAAATCAACGATGCAACTTAGCCATGTAGACAAGTTAGTACATAACTACAACCGGAGCTTAAATCAGAAGAACATAATCGATTCACATTCTCGTTTACACGGAGAAAAACGCTTGGTTGGGCTTACTAAGATTTTGGTTAAAAATTTTACCAAGAAAAATTTGGTAGGCGCAACCAAGTTATTGATTAGGCGTACTAAATACTTGGTTGTCTTACCAAATCGTTGGTTATGTTAGCTAATAGCTTCGTTATGTTAGGCAATAACTTGATTGTGCCCACCAAGTTCTCTTGATAATATTTTTAACCAATTTTTTGCTAATTCTAAACAAGCTTTTTTCTGAGTGTATGCAAATAAGTTTTCGCGGTTGGAAAAATTGGTATCGAAATCATTTTTTAAAATGTTCCGTCTAAATCAGTGCGAAATCCAATGAACGATTAAATTTTTTAAAGTTATCCGAAGTAATTTTCGTATAAGGTTGTTTTTCCGAACGGATATTTTATTTCCTTCCCAATGATTTAATTGACACCCGCGAAAGGACTTTATCAATTTTATTACTTTATCAAATTGATGTTTTTTCCTCAGTGCATCAATGTCGCATTGCGAGTCAACGGTCGCCGACTCCAAATTTGGTTGAGTAAATTTGTGCCTTTTTCGAAAAGATTCGTAACATAGAAATCAAAATGATTCTCATAAAGCTGCGCGGAAACTGAACTGCGCATCTAAACCGACGAAAATACGTCGAAAGTCGTGTTTCTGCGTTTCGCCGTACAATTCATGTTGTTTGGTAGTAGAAACAAGATGGCAAAATACAATCTAGTACAAGTATTTAAACAAGCACAACTAAATCAACGATGCAACTTAGCCATGTAGACAAGTCAGTACATAACTACAACCGGAGCTTAAATCAGAAGAACATAATCGATTCACATTCTCGTTTACACGGAGAAAAACGCTTGGTTGGGTTTACTAAGATTTTGGTTAAAAATTTTACCAAGAAAAATTTGGTAGGCGCAACCAAGTTATTGATTAGGCGTACTAAATACTTGGTTGTCTTACCAAATCGTTGGTTATGTTAGCTAATAGCTTCGTTATGTTTGGCAATAACTTGATTGTGCCCACCAAGTTCTCTTGATAACATTTTTAACCAATTTTTTGCTAATTCTAACCAAGCTTTCTTCTGAGTGTATGCAAATAAATTTCCGCGGTTGGAAAAATTGGTATCGAAATTTTTTTTTTTAATATTCCGTCTAAATCAGTGCGAAATCTAATGAACGATTTAATTTTTTACGGTTATCCGAAGCAATTTTTGTATAAGGTTGTTTTTCCGAACGGATATTTTATTTCCTTCCCAATGATTTAATTGACACCCGCCAAAGGACTTTATCAATTTTATTACTTTATCAAATTGATGTTTTTTCCTCAGTGCATCAATGTCGCATTGCGAGTCAACGGTCGCCGACTCCAAATTTGGTTGAGTAAATTTGTGCCTTTTTCGAAAAGATTCGTAACATAGAAATCAAAATGATTCTCATAAAGCTGCGCGGAAACTGAACTGCGCATCTAAACCGACGAAAATACGTCGAAAGTCGAGTTTGTGCGTTTCGCCGTACAATTCATGTTGTTTGGTTGTAGAAACAAGATGGCAAAATACAATCCAGTACAAGTATTTAAACAAGCACAATGAAATCAACGATGCAACTTAGCCATGTAGACAAGTCAGTACATAACTACAACCGGAGCTTAAATCAGAAGAACATAATCGATTCACATTCTCGTTTACACGGAGAAAAACGCTTGGTTGGGCTTACTAAGATTTTGGTTCAAAATTTTACCAAGAAAAATTTGGTAGGCGCAACCAAGTTATTGATTAGGCGTACTAAATACTTGGTTGTCTTACCAAATCGTTGGTTATGTTAGCTAATAGCTTCGTTATGTTAGGCAATAACTTGATTGTGCCCACCAAGTTCTCTTGATAATATTTTTAACCAATTTTTTGCTAATTCTAAACAAGCTTTTTTCTGAGTGTATGCAAATAAATTTCCGCGGTTGGAAAAATTGGTATCGAAATAATTTTTTTTAATATTCCGTCTAAATCAGTGCGAAATGTAATGAACGATTTAATTTTTTAAGGTTATCCGAAGCAATTTTCGTATAAGGTTGTTTTTCCGAACGGATATTTTATTTCCTTCCCAATGATTTAATTGACGCCCGCCAAAGGACTTTATCAATTTAATTTCCTCATCAAATTGATGTTTTTTCCTTAGTGCATCAATGTCGCATTGCGAGTCAACGGTGGTCGACTACTTAATAAATGCATTTTCCTCTTCAGGAAGTACAGAAAATCCGGTAGTTCACCACTACCGATGATGATGACGACGACGTCGTCGTCGTCGTTGCTGCAGCAGCGACACGACGGCCGCACGCAAGTTTCCGCGAGCTTTCGAGCAGTTATGGAGGGCGCATGCCTGCATATTTCATGAGCAAACAGACTTCAGCCGTGGCATGCTTCGTCCCAACCAACCCCCACCCATCGCACTACCGTATTCTCACCAGAACCATCGTCAACGATATATGTATATACATCATAGCAGCAACCCCCGCATGGCCCAACCACTCGGGACATGCTCCAAGTCACCGCCAAACTATTCCAACGATTTTCCTCCTCCATACGATAGCATTCTAGATACTAGTTTTTTTTAGAAGAAATTTCGCGAAAATATTTTACTAATCATATGTACTGAGAGAAAAGCATATGGTTGATTTAACGATTTCACATGATAAAACGAATATATGAAGGCTTGCAATGTTTTATGATTGAAGCGATGATAATATGGTTCAATAAACGATACTTGCAAGGTATCGATAGGAAACGAACGTTGAAATTGTAAAAATTATTTCTATCAATTTCTGCTTCTTACTACTTATTATCGCACTTTTTGTTGGTCTTCAGGGCTTAAACTCGAGGGGCTGACCTAATAATCGACTGTGCCGAAGGAATTCGCTGGCAAATTATATTTAGAAGTGTCTCAATTACCATTTTTGTTTTTCAACAAATTTTAAATAAAAATAATCATAAAAAAATAAAGTCGCGTATTCCGTATAAAAGGTGGATATTAAGGACAGAATACATACTTTTGCAGTACAAAAATTAATTTAAAAAATAATTTTTTTTTTGACACACCCTAATAATTATATTTGCTAAAACCATAAAATATAGACGTTCCTCCTGGGAATTATATTAATGGTTCATCCACCTATTTTCTTATATTTGCTATAACCATAAAATATAGATGTTCTTTCTGGGAATTATAATTTATAGTTAGATTATCGTCGGTCTAACTATATATTTTTTTTTAATTACCAGATTTTTCTCATTGTGGATTGTTGAATATGTCCTCTTCGGAGAAAATCATCTGTCAAAAATGTACATCTTCAAACTTCATGTTGGAATTATGATGAGAAGTTTCAAGTTTTTGTTGGAATTGTGGAAATAAATAAATGCTTAGGAATCTTTTCTCACTTTTTTCATGTATAGTGAACTTGAAGGTGAAATATACTGTTACGAAATGCAAGAAATTTAGAAAATTGAAAATAATTATGTATTATAGGATCTTGCAAAATATTTTTATAATTATGCGAGTATGTGATGAATTTATGATTTTTGAAAATTCTTTCAAATAAGTCATTTTATGTTCAAGCTTTAACAATTTTTATGTGTGAAAATATACAGTATAATTTTTCTACTTCTCGATCGGATAATTCGGAAATATGAAGACAATATTCGATTATGGAAAAAAAATTAAATAGCTACAAAATTAAAAATTGAGAAAATCGAGAAAATCTGCATAATTCGCGATCTGAGGTTTAAAAGGAAATGTAAAAACCCACAAAGAATGCAAATATTGCCATTCTGGTGATACACAAGGACCTAATCCTTTCTGAGTAAATTCGCAAGAAGAAGGGTTAACCGAGGGCACGAAATTGCGGTGGTTGTAACGAAGGTTAAATCCTGTCCTCAAAATGAGAATATTCATTAGTGATAAGGTGACCACAATCTTAATTCGCGGTTGACCATAGGTAGGAATTAGGTTGGTTTTCACGCTTTGGTTTTCTTAAGGGTTCATAATTAAGTTCCACTGCTTAATAATTATATTTAGCTTATCCCTTTAAATTGTGCGTTATATCCATCAAATTTCCATTTTCAAGTTCCAAATAACATTCTAAAAAAAATACTGCGAAAATATATGATAATATATGCTGAATATATAAAAAATATATATACCCACGATATTTATATAGTTAAAATTCCAAAAAGTTATATATTGTGCATATATTTTTCGCATATTTTTGCGAAAATATGTGCCAAATATATGGAAAATATATCCACGATATTTATAGTCAAAACGCAAAAAAAAAAAAAAAATGTCGCAATATCCATAATTAAAATTCACCGAAAATATTTGCATGCGATGAAAAATTAATATTAACAATCACAGTCACTGCTAATAAATAATATGCTGTATAATTAATGAATAGTAACCGAATTGACAGAGAATGCCTTATAACCAAGATATTAAGCATGCCTATGAAAAGGTTTTAATTTTTGCTTTTCCACATGTCCAGGGTCATGAAAAACTGCAAAGAAGATGTGAAATCCTCGGAAATGTATTTAAAGTTCATTCATCCCGCTCGACTTTACAGCGTCATATAACCATATCACTCCCGCTTTATTCCCTATTTATCTACCTTAAGTCATTAAAGTATTTCTATTAAAGTCTCTCTTTCATTATCAGATCAGACTTACGTCAAATCGTTGACAGGAGAACGTTGCCTTGCCCAGGTAAAGTCGATGTACGATGTAGTACAAGCACCGGAGGCAGCAGCTTGTCGTTGATGCGACGAGGCCTCCGCCTTCGCGCCACTCGCAATTTCTTGTTTGCTTATTTACTTGGCGTAAACAAGCGCGCTGTGCGCGCGCGTTCGTTCGAGCAGTAACCCGCGCACATAATCGTTGTAGTTACTACTTTTGCCACACAAACAATACGGACATTGTACCGAGTGTCACGTTTTAGCATTGCGTGACGATTCACGCATCTAATCAATGCGTCTATCAGGCTTGATATGTCGACAATATGGATTACACGCAACGGTATACAATTTCTGTTATGTCGAAGGTCTCGTTGGAACACAAAACGTTTGACCTCTGATAGGACTTGGAGAAATCGTGTTTTACACGACAAGCCTATATTTGTTCGTCAAACTTGATATTGTATGAGTTTTACAGTAAACAATTTTTAAACTCAACTGAAAAAAAGGTGGTTAATTCATAAACAATCTAATCCAATCCAATAAAAACGATTTAATTCTTTAAGGTTACACGAAATTATATTTTATTTTCTTACCAATGATTTAATTGATACTCGCACGGAGAGAAGGATCTGATAAAATTTACTAGACGCTATGGTAAAAATTATCAAACGCGCCTGATGTTGGAAAGCCATTTCCGCCACCTGACGAAAAGTACGAGAACTATGAGAACACCGAGAGAAAAAGTTTCATTGATTCACGGAAATCTTTGCCAATGAAATGGAATACTTGAATTTCAATACTATCTTTTCATTGAATGATCTCAAGCTCAATGAAAAGTAGTGACATTGATTCGAAGAAACATTTCTTTAAACCAATGAACCTTTTTCATTGATTTCAAAGATATCGTCTCTGATTCAATGAAACGTTCTTCTTACCAGCTCAAAATTTCGAAACCTATTTTTTCCTGAAGTACGCGGCAGATAAAGCTCAAATTTTGTGAGTATGTAAGGAAGTACGGCAGAAATAGGCTAAGCTTCTGGCTCCTCGAAACTCGAAGCCGTTCGCTCGGGAGTACCGGAAAACAAAAAAGTGAGGTTAGGTTCGAGAGAGAGAGAGATCAATGAAAACGTTTCTTTGAACCAATGAAAACGTCTCTTTAAAAAAAATGAAACTATGTCTTTATTATATGCTCACTAAGTAAATCTTTATTTACAGGCAATGAAATGTTCTCTTTGAAATTCAAATACACTATTTCATTGAAATCAAAGAAATATTTCGTTGAAATCAATGAAAAAAAAATCAATCCACCCATTTCTTTGGCGTCAATGAAATCTTTTCTCTCGGTGAATTTCTACCATATATATAGAATTTTTCACCATATTTTGTGGTAAAAATTCTCGTAGCTTTCGTACTTTTTGATAGGTGGCGTGATGGCTACCCTGTACCAGAAATTTACGATAGGTTTTACTAGAAATATGGTAAAAAGTAGCAGATCCTTCTCTCCGTGCGCCAAAGGACTATATCAATTTTATTTCCTCATCAAAGTGATATCGAATTTGCTGCAAATTGGGATTCAAACAAGCTCAATAATTAGTAATATTGTCGGGCTCTTTTTAAAATATTCCGTCTAAATCTGTGCGAAATGAGATGAACTATTTAATTCTTCAATGTTATATGAACTGATATTTTATTTCTTTCTCAATGATTTAATTGATACTCGCCAAAGGACTTTGTCAATTTTATTTCCTCATCAAATTGATGTCAACTTTGCTGCAAATTGGGCTAGACGATCATGTCCAGACAAATGCTATCCTTTGGGATTGAAAAAAGCTCAACGATTAGTAATATCGTCGAAACTTGAAAAAAATATTCCGTCTAAATCTGTGCGAAATGAGATGAACGATTAAATTCTTTAAGGTTATACGAACTCATATTTCATTTCCTTCTCAATGTTGTAATTGATACTCGCCAAAGGACTTTGTCAATTTTATTTCCTCATCAAATTGATGACAACTTTGCTGGAAATTGGGCTAGACGATCATGGTCAGACATACGCTATCCTTTGGGATTGAAAAAAGCTCAACGATTAGTAATATCGCCGAAACTTGAAAAAAATATTCCGTCTAAATCTGTGCGAAATGAGATGAACGATTAAATTCTTTAAGGTTATACGAACTCATATTTCATTTCCTTCTCAATGATGTAATTGATACTCGCCAAAGGACTTTATCAATTTTATTTCCTCATCAAATTGATATCAACTTTGCTGCAAATTGGGCTAGACGATCATGGTCAGTCAAACGCTTTCCTTTGGGATTGAAAAAACCTCAACGATTAGTAATATCGTCGAAACTTTAAAAAAATATTCCGTCTAAATCTGTACGAACTGAGATGAACGATTAAATTCTTTAATACGAACTCATATTTCATTTCCTTCTCAATGATTTAATTGATGACCGCCAAAGGACTTTATCAATTTTATTTCTTCATCAAAGTGATGGCAACTTTGCTGCAAATTGGGCTAGACGATCATGGTCAGTCAAACGCTTTCCTTTGGGATCCAAAAAAGCTCAACGATTAGTAATATCGTCGAAACTTTAAAAAAATATTCCGTCTAAATGTGCGAAATGGGATAAACTATTTAATTCTTCAATGTTATATGAACTGATATTTTATTCCCTTCTCAATGATTTAATTGATAACCGCCAAAGGACTTTATCAATTTTATTTCCTCATCAAAGTGATGACAACTTTGCTGGAAATTGGGCTAGACGATCATGGCCAGAAAAACGCTTTCCTTTGGGATCCAGAAAATCTCAACGATCAGTAATATAGTCGAAACTTAAAAAAAATACTCCGTCTAAATCTGTGCGAAATGAGATGAACGATTAAATTCTTTAAGGTTATACGAACTCATATTTCATTTCCTTCTCAATGATGTAATTGATACTCGCCAAAAGACTTTATCAATTTTATTTCCTCATCAAAGTGATGTCAACTTTGCTACAAATTGGGCTAGACGATCATGGTGAGGCAAACGCTTTCCTTTGGGAATTAAACAAGCGCATTAAAGCTCTGGTCGTGGGTTCTGTTGCGTACACTCGTCGTGCCTATTTGACGGCCGTATAACAGCGATTGCTTGATAATTAGTAAAATCGTCGGGAAATTTGACGTCGTTATATCAGCAAAAGCCTGTAGTACCAACCGCAACGCGGCGAATACAAACACAGGGCACTCATTTATAAACATACAGAGGCTTGCATATATGCAATGTCGACAAATTTTATTCTGGCAGGTCTCGGGGGAGTGCCGGTCACCGAATTTCCATAACGATCGAGCGATTAACCAACGTCGAGTGCACGGGTGGCAAATAAACAATTAATAAATGTTGTCGTTGAGCGAGAACGATTCAACGTTACGGTGAGATCAACCAGAGGATGGAAAGGAAGGGGGAAAACGCGACTCATTTCCATACGGCGATTCGATAATCATTTAGCGTGTAAAATTCAACGCAGTTTCCGGTGGTCACGTCGGTTACGCGACTAGCAACAGAGAGAGAGTCGATCGTTAGTTAATTACACGTGCGCTTGGATGTTGTTGGAATAGCGGATAAATTATAATATAATGTGTGTATAGGTAGGATGAATATTTTCATACGATTTTTTTTTAATCGATCTCTATAAATTAGAAAATTATGGTATGTATTTTATATACTGTCATCGTTATTAGTCTGTCATTTGTTACCATAATTAGAAACATTATAAATTCGGCATTGGGTCTATTTCATTTTACTCTGAACCGCGAATAAAGATTTTATTTATTTATAAAAAATTGGTGGATTTAATTTTTTCATTGATTGCAAGAGAATATTTATTTTCATGAAACATTATATTTGTCAGTCGCGATAAATTATTAGTCGAGAAAAACCGAAAAAAATGGAGAGAAGAATATTGGTATGTGTTTAAAAAAATAATTTAAAATCATTTTTATACCGTTTCTACATGCAGTACGGCATGGAAAAATGGTGAAATGATTTTATTTTAATAACATAGTATTTTTTAAGTTATATTTTTCTTTTAGTGCCTCGTTCATTTCTTTGAAATCAATGAAAACCGATACATTAATTAAGAATTGAAAAAAAAATTTAATTAAAAAAAATTTTGAATTACAAAATTTAAAAAAATTTAAAAATTACAAATATTACAAGACTTCAAGTTTTCAAAAAATTACAAAATTTCAAAACATTACAAGACTTCAAAATTTCAAAAAATTTCAAAGAATTTCAGAAAATTTCAGAATTACAAAGAAAAAATTTGCATTTCAAAAAAATTCATAATTTTGGAAACTACAATTTGTTTTAAAATCAAATTGGCCATAGAATTTCGAGCGAGTGGTATCAAGTTCAAATATCTTTCAAAATGTGAAAGTAAGGGCGTGATGAGATTTTATAAAAAATTCAAATTGTCACCATTTTGGAAACACTCAACGGATTCGTGCCAAATTTGAATTTAGCCTTTGTCTACCCACACTATATATGTGTACCAAATTTTATTTTTACGAAAACAAAGCTTCCCGTACGGGGAACAAAAAAAGAGATAGTATTAATTTGAATATATTATTTAATTATCGACAAAGAAATATTTCATAGGGCTAGATTTCGAAGGTTCGATTTTTTTTAAAAGAAGGGATATTTTTTTTTCGATGTGTCAATAATCCTAAAATCACGATCACCAAGAATTATTAAATCTTTGCTGTACGATGGTACATATTACATACTTATTCAATAACGTCAGTACAATGCCCGAGTGTGGGAGGTAGAAAAGGGTGTAGGGCTATCGTTAACCGGTCCTCGAGCCGCAACAATGGCCAACGATTGGCATGGTCACGTGGCGTGTGCGCGAGGCCTCTTAATATCTCCGTTCTCTCGGATATAAAGGAGCCGTCGATGTTTTACAAACAGCTAAGCGCCACGTGCGCCCGCCGCCCTGTCAAAACATTCCGAGTTCGTCAAATGTACTACACTATATAGTGCGTTTCACGCGCGCAATACGTCGATCAGGCGTCCGTCTTTTTTCTCGTTATATTTTCGAGCCTTCATCGCGCCTCTGTATGAACTAAACGTATGTGTAAATACTTGGCAGTCGTAGAACCGATTTGCTACGCACTAGTCAGCATCACAGGAGTTTTAAGGGCGTGGTACCTCTATAGTGAGTTGCATACGAACTGTGTATTATATATGAGGCATTCCAAGCTAACTCGATAAATGTTTGACCCTTCATATTTTTAATTGGACTGATTGGAACATTTAACTGGTTTATACAAACCTAAAAATGAAAATTTATTAACATTTTTTATTATATAATTTAAAAAAAAAAAAATTTGGAAAGACTTAATAACAAAAATTATAAATCAAATCTCAAAATATTGTATTTTTTTGTTGGTTTTGAAAAAAAAAAACAAAAAAAAATCAAAGTGGTGCCCTTTGAAGTTTGAAGAAAATATTTCCGGCCGTTTTTGGGTTGATACAAGCCAGTGGAAAAATGGGAATAACTATAATTAAAAATATGTTTATCTTGTTGGCTTGGAATGTCCTATATACGAAGTGCTTCGTATTAACAGCTTCACCGCGACGATACGAAATTGAGAAACGATCGTGCGCGTGTCATAGTCTCGCACCCTCGACCTCCTGTTCGACTGCTTAGTATGGAATATACTAAACAGTCTCTAAAGCGCCGGACCACCACCATAGGTTCTTTCCTCCCTCGGTACATAAAACAAGACATACGTCCTGCGCATGGGAAATTACGAGAGTTATACCACTTTAAAGTGTGTATATGGGAGCGCCATCGTAGCGTCGAACGCCTCGGGGAATTGGTACCTATCAACCAGCATATAGTACGTCACGCTCTGGCGTACCATCGAGTGTCCTAGGAGTGCCATTGAAACGTATTACTCTGCATATACTCCACGTTTAGCCTCGTTGTAGCGAGACGTTAATTGACTTTTTATATTGCGACTGACCCTAGCTAATTTGACTAGGTCTTATTTGGGTTGTGAAATTATTCTCTGTATATTTAACCTTAATACAATCAATATACTGGTTACAAGCCATTTTCTGATTCCAGAATACACAGATCCGACTTCTGGTCGGAAAATTCAACGTACATTTTTTCGTTAAGTTTATTGGACCTCAGAAAGTACCGGTTACATGCCTTTTTACGATGATTTTTGAAAAAGTCACTTTTGGTCGGATCTGATGTCAGAATTTGCAGATCCGACTTTTGGTCAGAAAATCCAACCTAAAGAACATAAATTTTGTTTCTTCAAGATATCAAATTTTGACCTTCACTATCGTTCTCAAGTCGCATATTGTACCTCAGAAAATACCGGTTATATGCCTTTTTACGATGATTTTTGAAAAAGTCACTTTTGGTCGGACCTGACGTCAGAATTCACAGATCCGACTTTTGGTCGGAAAATCCAACCTAAAGAATCTAAATTTTTTTTTCTTCAAGATATCAAATTCTGGCCTTCACTATCGTTCTCAAGTCGCATATTGTACCTCAGAAAGTACCGGTTATATGCCTTTTTACGATGATTTTTGAAAAAGTCACTTTTGGTCGGATGTGATGTCAGAATTCGCAGATCCGACTTTTGGTCGGAAAATCCAATCTAAAGAACCTAAATTTTTTTGTCTTCAAGATATCAAATTTTGTCCTTCACTATCATTCTCAAGTCGCATATTGTACCTCAGAAAGTACCGGTTACATGTCTTTTTACGATGATTTTTGAAAAAGTCACTTTTGTCGGATCTGATGTCAGAATTCGCAGATCCGAATTTTGGTCGGAAAATCCAACCTAAAGAACCTAAATTTTTTTTTCTTCAAGATATCAAATTTTGTCCTTCGCTATCATTCTCAAGTCGCATATTGTACCTCAGAAAGTACCGGTTACATGTCTTTTTACGATGATTTTTGAAAAAGTCACTTTTGTCGGATCTGATGTCAGAATTCGCAGATCCGAATTTTGGTCGGAAAATCCAACCTAAAGAACCTAAATTTTTTTTTCTTCAAGATATCAAATTTTGTCCTTCACTATTATTCTCAAGTCGCATATTGTACCTCAGAAAGTACCGGTTACATGCCTTTTTACGATGATTTTTGAAAAAATCACTTTTGGTCGGATCTGATGTCAGAATTCGCAGTTCCGACTTTTGGTCGGAAAATCCAACCTAAAGAGCCTAAATTTTTTTATCTTCAAGATATCGAATTTTGTCCTTCGCTATCATTCTCAAGTCGCATATTGTACCTCAGAAAGTACCGGTTACATGTCTTTTTACGATGATTTTTGAAAAAGTCACTTTTGTCGGATCTGATGTCAGAATTCGCAGATCCGAATTTTGGTCGGAAAATCCAACCTAAAGAACCTAATTTTTTTTTTCTTCAAGATATGAAATTTTGTCCTTCACTATCATTCTCAAGTCGCATATTGTACCTCAGAAAGTACCGGTTACATGCCTTTTTACGATGATTTTTGAAAAAGTCATTTTTGGTCGAATCTGATGTCAGAATTCACAGATCCGACTTTTGTTCGGAAAATCCAACCTAAAGAACCTAAATTTTTTTTTCTTCAAGATATGAAATTTTGTCCTTCACTATCATTCTCAAGTCGCATATTGTACCTCAGAAAGTACCGGTTACATGCCTTTTTACGATGATGTTTGAAAAAATCACTTTTGGTCGGATCTGATGTCAGAATTCGCAGATCCGACTTTTGATCGGAAAATCCAACCTAAAGAACCTAAATTTTCTTTTCTGCAAGATATCAAATTTTGTCCTTCACTATCATTCTCAAGTCGCATATTGTACCCCAGAAAGTACCGGTTACATGCCTTTTTACGATGATTTTTGAAAAAGTCACTTTTGGTCGGATCTGATGTCAGAATTCGCAGATCCGACTTTTGGTCGGAAAATCCAACCTAAAGAACCTACATTTTTTTTTCTTCTAGATATGAAATTTTGTCCTTCACTATCGTTCTCAAGTCGCATATTGTACCTCAGAAAGTACCGGTTACATGCCTTTTTACGATGATTTTTGAAAAAGTCACTTTTGGTCGGATCTGATGACAGAATTCGCAGATCCGACTTTTGGTCGGAAAATCCAACCTAAAGAACCTACATTTTTTTTTCTTCAAGATATCAAATTTTGTCCTTCGCTATCATTCTCAAGTCGCATATTGTACCTCAGAAAGTACCGGTTACATGTCTTTTTACGATGATTTTTGAAAAAGTCACTTTTGTCGGATCTGATGTCAAAATTCGCAGATCCGAATTTTGGTCGGAAAATCCAACCTAAAGAACCTACATTTTTTTTTCTTCTAGATATGAAATTTTGTCCTTCACTATCGTTCTCAAGTCGCATATTGTACCTCAGAAAGTACCGGTTACATGCCTTTTTACGATGATTTTTGAAAAAGTCACTTTTGTCGGATCTGATGTCAGAATTCGCAGATCCGAATTTTGGTCGGAAAATCCAACCTAAAGAACCTAAATTTTTTTTTCTTCAAGATATGAAATTTTGTCCTTCACTATCATTCTCAAGTCGCATATTGTACCTCAGAAAGTACCGGTTACATGCCTTTTTACGATGATTTTTGAAAAAGTCACTTTTGGTCGGATCTGATGTCAGAATTCACAGATCCGACTTTTGGTCGGAAAATCCAACCTAAAGAACGTAAATTTTTTTTTCTTCAAGATATAAAATTTTGTCCTTCACTATCATTTTCAAGTCGCATATTGTACCTCAGAAAGTACCGGTTACATGCCTTTTTACGATGATTTTTGAAAAAGTCACTTTTGGTCGAATCTGATGTCAGAATTCACAGATCCGACTTTTGCTCGGAAAATCCAACCTAAAGAACCTACATTTTTTTTTCTTCAAGATATGAAATTTTGTCCTTCACTATCGTTCTCAAGTCGCATATTGTACCTCAAAAAGTACCGGTTACAAGCCTTTTTACGATGATTTTTGAAAATGTCTCTTTCGGCCGTTTCTGATGTCAGAATTCGAAGATCCGACTTTTGGTCGGAAAATCCAACCTAAAGAACCTAAATTTTTTTTTCTTCAAGATATGAAATTTTGTCCTTCACTATCATTCTCAAGTCGCATATTGTACCTCAGAAAGTACCGGTTACATGCCTTTTTACGATGATTTTTGAAAAAGTCACTTTTGGTCGGATCTGATGACAGAATTCGCAGATCCGACTTTTGGTCGGAAAATCCAACCTAAAGAACCTACATTTTTTTTTCTTCAAGATATCAAATTTTGTCCTTCGCTATCATTCTCAAGTCGCATATTGTACCTCAGAAAGTACCGGTTACATGTCTTTTTACGATGATTTTTGAAAAAGTCACTTTTGTCGGATCTGATGTCAAAATTCGCAGATCCGAATTTTGGTCGGAAAATCCAACCTAAAGAACCTACATTTTTTTTTCTTCTAGATATGAAATTTTGTCCTTCACTATCGTTCTCAAGTCGCATATTGTACCTCAGAAAGTACCGGTTACATGCCTTTTTACGATGATTTTTGAAAAAGTCACTTTTGTCGGATCTGATGTCAGAATTCGCAGATCCGAATTTTGGTCGGAAAATCCAACCTAAAGAACCTAAATTTTTTTTTCTTCAAGATATGAAATTTTGTCCTTCACTATCATTCTCAAGTCGCATATTGTACCTCAGAAAGTACCGGTTACATGCCTTTTTACGATGATTTTTGAAAAAGTCACTTTTGGTCGAATCTGATGTCAGAATTCACAGATCCGACTTTTGCTCGGAAAATCCAACCTAAAGAACCTACATTTTTTTTTCTTCAAGATATGAAATTTTGTCCTTCACTATCGTTCTCAAGTCGCATATTGTACCTCAAAAAGTACCGGTTACAAGCCTTTTTACGATGATTTTTGAAAATGTCTCTTTCGGCCGTTTCTGATTTCAGAATTCGAAGATCCGACTTTTGGTCGGAAAATCCAACCTAAAGAACCTAAATTTTTTTTTCTTCAAGATATCAAATTCTGGCTTTCACTATCGTTCTCAAGTCGCATTATTCTACTCCAAAAAATATCGGTTACAAGGCTTTTTACCATGATTTTGAACAAAGATGCAAAGTAGAACCTTGCACATTGCTTGCAATATTCTACTTTGTATCTTTTGTTTTTGTTAAGATAATAATTATTTCTTATTTTAAGAAATAATATTGGAGAAATATTTAAACTACCAGTTTGTTTATAAAGCACTGTATATATTAACGAAAGAACAAAAACCCCGTTAAATTTCCTACCCTAATTGTACCCATTAAATTTAAACCACCAATAATTTTTTATACCATCAAACAAAAATTAACATTTGTCACTCAATAACTTACAGATCTATCACATATTTGAGTGCGGACACTAGCAGATAACAAATCTCTGAGGATGCGGCCATAGAAGATGTAGAAAAGCATGGGAAAGTCGCAGGGAGCGAACGTGGGAGAGAACGAAGGCGAGCCCTTCGTCGTCGCCTCGGGGAATTGGTCCTCGGATCGTGTCTACAGTGTGTATACGAGAACGAGAGAGGAGAGCTCGGCACAAGAGCACCATCGAAAGGTGCCAGTGGGTTTTCATGGTGGGCTGTGCGCTTACCAACCGACCGAGCGTGCCTCCGATTACTTTCACCCTTATTTGCGTCACTATACACGATTGCCTTTTAAATGTAACCAGCAGCACTTTAGCATCGTGGGATATACGTATAAAGTGACGTAATGGACGTACTCGAAGCGCTTCTTCACCCAGAAGATGAATAGAGATGAAAAAATGACGTGAACGCTGTTCAGTCATCATCCTGTTATATATTAGCAACGCACGCGACTCTTCGCCATAAGGGATTTCTAATTAATTCCAGATATTGGCGTCGAGTATTTGTATAATCGAGTGCCCCATGAGTTACAGAGGTATTAATAAGCATTTAATAATCGACATAGATAACGTCGACGTATATCTGTAAATCATTTGTCTATCCGGTACAGCGTAAGGTCAAACATTCGTATTTCCGGTTAAAGTGCCGAAACGTAGGTAAACCATTATACAGAACCGAATTTACACTCGTCTATCCAAATACGCAGTGATGCAAATTAGTAACACATCTGACACGCGCTTCCCTTTAACCTCGAGCAAATTTACGGAAATTTGTCGATGCGGTTATCGACGATCAATTCTCGTCTACATCATGAAGGTTAATCCTCGTTACGTTGATTTGGGAATTCAAATTACGAAATCGCAAAGACAATTTCGACGTTATGAGATTTTAGGCTATATCGATATGGGATGGATTAATATTTGTAGGTATTAAGGTGATTAATATCACCTCAAAGGGTCGACAACTATTATTTAGCATAAATAGTACAGCGGGCGACGCCTAGTAAATCTTGGTATGTGTCTGGAAAAAAATGCCATTTTTCCACTTTGGATCCCGATTACTATACGAATCTGGGAATGAGTACTATATTTTTCTCTCGGTGTAGAATTTATGTAATTTCAATTTCATAAAGATTAATCCTCATGTCGTTGATGCCTAAATACAAGTTCTAAAATCGTAAAGACAATCTCAGCCTAATGTTGTTTTGGGTTATATTCGATATAGGACGAATTAATATTTCTTTAGATTATATCGATATACAATGAATTAATAATTGTTTAGGTTATATCGATATGGAACGAATTAATATGTCTTTAGGTTATATGGATATAGTACACCCAGAAAAAAGATCTAAAATTTCTTATTTGGATGCCGACCTACTAGACTTCCATTCACCTCAAATAAATTTTTTTTTATTTGCAATTAATATACTCGTTAAATAGTACAGTGAGAGAAAATTATGGTATTAGTAACTATAAAGTGTTAACTATTCATTTGTAGTTGGTACAACAATTTTTTAATAGTTGAGACAACTATCAAATAGTTACCATAATTATTTTCGTAGTTATCGTAACTATAAAAATAGTTGCATGAAATAAAAATGAATAGTTGTCACTATTATATAGTCACTATAGTTGACTGTACTATTACGATTTCTCTGAGTGTAAATATATTCAAATCTAAGAAATATTTATTTGGGTCGGCAGTTGTATAAATGTTAATTTTCAAAAAAAAATTATTGGGGTATTTCTCACTATTCCTTAGAATTTATATAATTTTTACATAAATATACAATAAGAATTAAATCAAATCGATAAATGTTGCATGTTGATAATAATAAACTCCAATGACGAAAGGAAATAAATATGGATTAAAAGATAGTTCTAATTGATTTTATTAAAAAAATATCTAATCGATGAATTTGGTCGTTTTAACTAGATAATATTTCCGAATTAACTAAGTATTTAGTAGCAATAAATAAAATATTTTTTTAGTATCGGCTGCACAGTGAAAATTCATTCAAATAAATAAATATGTTGGAAATAAAAAAACTGAAAAAATTGAATGAAATACATATTTGTTGGAGGGAAAGTAAATTTTCGTTGATTGAAATAATTAAGTGTTGAAAAGATAATTTTAGTTAATATTACCAAATCTTTTTTCTGGTTTATATGAATTAATGTTTCTGGGTATTAATCACATTCGAAGGGTGTACTTAAAGGGTCGACCGCGATTATGACCGGTTTTGTTTGGTAGATGAATCTTATCGGATTGACGCATCATACTGCGGTTTCGGTCGCTGCGGGTATTAGGTAATTGAACGATAGTGTGTATTGTTATCATTATTACGTTCTTTTTTTGTTTGGCATTATCATTATTATTGTGCGTATATGGAGAAGAGTAGTGAGTACTTGTGATCGCTCGAGCCGAACAGGTGGCAGGCGCGCAGCGAGGGGTAAGCACGCGTTAAAACCACCCCCGTGGCGGTACAAGCGACGCTTGGGGTTCGACGGGGCACAGCTGGGTGCCGTGTAAACGGCCGCAACCCCCTTCCCTACGTCACCGTAGCTCTTGGTGGCCACTTGAATATAGTATATCGTAAAAAACCGAGTGCCAGCAAAACCCCCTGCACCGATTGTGATCCGAGTCTCGAGACTTTGAACGCGGATAATCACAATCAGCCTTTCTGGAACGATTTTAATCGGTGTTGTAACAAATATTGTCGTTTGCGAATTGACTTGTTTCCTGATGTTTGATTTTAGATGCTCCACGTGGAGTATTAACCGCAGGTGGATACAGAAACTTTATGGTAATTTTATTTGAATTTATGTTTATGAATGATTTTTAAGAAATTTTATGCTATGAAATTAATAATTTTTTATAATAAATAATTAATAAAATTAAAGTTTTATGAAAAAATATGTTTTATAGTTTTGCAATGAAGTTAAAACATAATTAGTTGAATTCTTTGAGCCACATATTTTTTGTTTACGAAATGTAAAAAGTCATTAATTATTGTCAGAAATTAGTTAAAAATATTTAAATCTCTGTTGAAATGCATTTTTATTTTACAGATTACATTTTTTTTCTTGTAATTTTTTCGATAATTTATTGTTGTTTTATATGACAAAATATTTGGTGGATCTATGCAAAATAACTTTCTTTTTTTCGACAGGAAAACAATTTCATTTCCTGCGCGTAATGCGTGCAGAAAATTGCTCGTTTTTAGACTTCATTACTCCCTAGGGAGAAAAATGCTTCATTTTTTCCCGGCGGGAGTAATAAATACCAAGCCATTGGTTAAAAATTCCCAAAATCTGGAAAAAAAAACCTTGGTTCATTTTTGCCCTTGCTTCGCACGATCATCAAACTTCACCCCCGTCAAAAATTACGCACTTTCCTCCCTTATAGCATAATATTCTATTTTCGTTATCGAGGAAAGTAAAAATCCTTTAAAATCATGCTTTTAAATTTTTTTTCGAGTGGAAAACCATTCAAATTGTAATTTTTATTCCATGTTGCTCATTCCTGTTCTTCACAGCTTTTAATCAAAAGCCAGTTAATTGTCAGAACTCCTAATATTGCAATAGATGGTTCAGCTAAAGTAAAAATCTGTTCGGTGATTATTTTAGGCTTTCTTAAATTGCTAGAAAATTAGGAAGGATAGCGTTGTCGAGGAGGATGGTAGTAACGATGTACTTATACGCTAAAGTGAGAAGCGGTTTAAAGCAGAGCTGAAAAGCGACGGGGTGCGCAACGCGAGTCCGCTCGCGCTCTCAACGCCTCTACTTTATTCCCATTCGGTGGAATTTTTCGACACGCCGACACCTCGATCAATATTTGCGCAGCCGGGGATTGGGTACTACGTCACTCGACCTTCCGCGGCCATATGTGAATGCGGTCGAACGTCGACGGCGTCGGGAAGAATATATATCCATATGCACGCGTGTGCGTTAACACTTTTGCTAATATACTAGTGTATTGCTACTATCATTATCCTAATAACGAGAAGCTCGGATCTCTTGATTTACGTGATCATAAGGATCATTCGACATGCTTAAAACTGTTGATTTCTAGAATCCCGATTAATTTGTTGATTTTAGATTAAAATCTATTTTAAGTAATTTGTAATTCATTAAATTGTATTTATTAAAATGGTTTGTTGAATTCATTGACATTCAGGCACACACAGAAAAATTATTATTGTCCTGGCAGCTTTTTATGTTGATGACTATTTTCTATAATTTTAATCAATAATTATAATTAGATTGGTAGCAATTTTTTTTGAAAAATTGTTAACGCGTGTGCGTTAATAATTTTGCTAATATACTAGTGTATTGCTACTATCATCATCCTAATAACGAGAAGCTCGGAACTCTTGATTTACGTGATCATAAAGATCATTCTACATGCTTAAAACTGTTGATTTCTAGAATCCAGATTAATTTGTTGATTTTAGATTAAAATCTATTTTAAGTAATTTGTAATTCATTAAATTGTATTTATTAAAATGGTTTGTTGAATTCATTGACATTCGGCACACACAGAAAAATTATTATGGTTCTGGCAGCTATTTATGTTGATGACTATTTTCTATAATTTTAATCAATAATTTTAATTAGATTGGTAGCAATTTTTTTTTTAAATTGTTAACGCGTGTGCGTTAACAATTTTGCTAATATACTAGTGTATTGCTACTATCATTATCCTAATAACGAGAAGCTCGGATCTCTTGATTTACGTGATCATAAGGATCATTCGACATGCTTAAAACTGTTGATTTCTAGAATCCAGATTAATTTGTTGATTTTAGATTAAAATCTATTTTAAGTAATTTGTAATTCATTAAATTGTATTTATTAAAATGGTTTGTTGAATTCATTGCCATTCAGGCACACACAGAAAAATTATTATTGTCCTGGCAGCTTTTTACGTTGATGACTATTTTCTATAATTTTAATCAATAATTATAATTAGATTGGTAGCAATTTTTTTTGAAAAATTGTTAACGCGTGTGCGTTCACAATTTTGCTAATATACTAGTGTATTGCTACTATCATCATCCTAATAACGAGAAGCTCGGATCTCTTGATTTACGTGATCATAAAGATCATTCTACATGCTTAAAACTGTTGATTTCTAGAATCCAGATTAATTTGTTGATTTTAGATTAAAATCTATTTTAAGTAATTTGTAATTCATTAAATTGTATTTATTAAAATGGTTTGTTGAATTCATTGACATTCGGCACACACAGAAAAATTATTATGGTTCTGGCAGCTATTTATGTTGATGACTATTTTCTATAATTTTAATCAATAATTTTAATTAGATTGGTAGCAATTTTTTTTGTAGATACATTGACTAATTAGTAGTTTTAATTAATTGATATGTTATTAATGATTGCAATGGAATATTTGTATGGGCTAACATTTGACAGTTGTTATTCAATGAGACGAGATAAGCGTGATCATCAGGATCATTTGATCATTCGACATGCTTAAAATTGTTGATTTTTAGAATCTAGAGTAATTTGTTGATTCTAGATTAAAATTTACTTTAAGTAATTTTTAATTCATTAAATTGTATTTATTATAATGGCTTGTTGAATTATTGACGTTCAGGCACAATGAGAAAAATTATTATGGTCCTGGCAGTTATTTATGATGATGACTATCCTCTGTAATTTTAACTTATTGTTGTTTTATGTGACCAAAATTTTTGTTGTCATCTATGCAAAATAATGTTCTTTTTTTTTGACAGTAAAACAATTTTATTTTGTGCACGTAACGCGTGCGCAAAATTGCTCATTTTTAGCCTTCATTACAACCTAGAGAGAAAAATGCTTCATTTTTCCCGGCGGGAGTAATGAATACCAAGTTATTGGTTAAAAATTCGCAACTTTTGCGTTCTTATTACAATCACGAAATATGCTTATTTTTAATAAAAATCTGGAAATTTTAATCAATAATCATAATTAGATTGGTAGCAATATTTATGTTGTTACATTGACTAATTAGTAGTTTTAATCAATTGATATATTAGTAACGATTGCAATGGAATTTTTGTATGGACTAACATTTGACAGTTGTCATTCAATGAGAAGAGATATAATAATTTTCTGTCATTAACTCGCGTAATTTTCTAAAAGCCAAAAAATCAGTGTGGCTATTTAGTATTAGGATTGAATGGATATTCAATAGTCGTTTGTATTTACCAGGACAATTTTCTGAATGTACTGTACAAAATTCTCTCGGTTTAGCTTTTTTCCTGGAAATTACTTGACGAAATTTAGCACCGAAGATTGTCAGAGAGATTTTTTGCTGTCAGAAATAAAAACGTTCTGGATCATATGCTAACGAGAACGGTCTTTGAGATTTTTTTGTATTTGCGGTAGAAATCTGCACTGTTACCGCCGCGTTTCTTGCGAATGGAGAAGCAGCTCATTTGAGAGACACTCGCACCAATCGACGAACACGACGACGACGACGACGATGTTGAAGAGTCTCGTCGTCCTACGGTCACGCTAAACGCTCGTAATGAGTGATTATGTTGGTTAGCCTAGTTAACACGTGTGGTAGCCAAGGTAGCGCCGTTTTCCCTGTGTATATACTCCCCGTATTTGTTCCAACTACACGACACGTGCCCCCCACAAGCTCGGCTCTGAGTATTACCCCGCGCGTGCGTGACTTACGCAATTCTGTACGTACTTTTCGCATTTACCGTTTGCTCTTCATGAGTTGATTCTTCTTGCACACGTGTCTTGCGTTCTCGTTGCGTATGATGTGCCACATTCTTATCTATAATACGTCAAACTCTTCGTATTGAGGAAATCAACAGTATCGGCTGAAAAACTCGTTTTCTTCAATTTCTTAAATTGTGGTGGAGAAATCAGACATTTCATGACATTTAAATTTTTTTTTCGAATTACATGTTTTAATTTAATTAAATTTATTAACGGATTTCTCATTCACGGATTCTTGTCTATGAGTTGATTCTTCTTGCACATGTGTTTTATGTTCTCGTGGCGTATGATGAGTCATATTCTTATCTATAATACGTTAAACTCTTCATATTGAGGAAATCAACTTTATTGGCTAAAAAATATGTTTTCTTCAATTTGTTAAATTGTGGTGGAGAAATCAGACATTTCATGACATTTTTCATTTTTTCGAATTATATGCTGCACGGAAAAAAAAGATTAGTTGCCATAACCAAGAAATGAGTTGACACAACCATTCGATTATTCTATTTCCCTAGCAACTCTAATGGTAATACCAACGATTCGAATGATAATACCGACGATTCGAATGGTAGTCCCAACAATTCGAGTGGTAGTCCCAACGATTGGATTAGTTAACCTAACTAATCCAATCGAGAACTAATCGTGAATAGTTGAGGTTACTATTCGATATGGTCGAGGCAACTAATCTTTTAGACATTGTATACAGTAAATCGAAAACGTAGTTGCCACAACTAAACTTTTTTTTCCGTGTGGGATTTAATTAAATTTATTAACGATTGTTGTCTATTAATATTCATTGACCGATTTTTGTCTATGAGTTGATTCTTCTTGCACATGTGTTTTATGTTCTCGTGGCGTATGCTGAGTCATATTCTTATCTATAATACGTTAAACTCTTCATATTGAGGAAATCAACTTTATTGGCTAAAAAATATGTTTTCTTCAATTTGTTAAATTGTGGTGGAGAAATCAGACATTTCATGACATTTTTCATTTTTTCGAATTATATGCTGCACGGAAAAAAAAGATTAGTTGCCATAACCAAGAAATGAGTTGACACAACCATTCGATTATTCTATTTCCCTAGCAACTCTAATGGTAATACCAACGATTCGAATGATAATACCGACGATTCGAATGGTAGTCCCAAGTATTCGAGTGGTAGTCCCAACGATTGGATTAGTTAACCTAACTAATCCAATCGAGAACTAGTCGTGAATAGTTGAGGTTACTATTCGATATGGTTGAGGCAACTAATTTTTTAGACATTGTATACAGTAAATCGAAAACGTAGTTGCCACAACCAAACTTTTTTTTCCGTGTGGGATTTAATTAAATTTATTAACGATTGTTGTCTATTAATATTCATTCACCGATTGTTGTCTATGAGTTGATTCTTCTTGCACATGTGTTTTATGTTCTCGTGGCGTATGCTGAGTCATATTCTTATCTATAATACGTTAAACTCTTCATATTGAGGAAATCAACTTTATTGGCTAAAAAATATGTTTTCTTCAATTTGGTAAATTGTGGTGGAGAAATCAGACATTTCATGACATTTTTCATTTTTTCGAATTATATGCTGCACGGAAAAAAAAGATTAGTTGCCATAACCAAGAAATGAGTTGACACAACCATTCGATTATTCTATTTCCCTAGCAACTCTAATGGTAATACCAACGATTCGAATGATAATACCGACGATTCGAATGGTAGTCCCAACTATTCGAGTGGTAGTCCCAACGATTGGATTAGTTAACCTAACTAATCCAATCGAGAACTAATCGTGAATAGTTGAGGTTACTATTCGATATGGTCGAGGCAACTAATCTTTTAGACATTGTATACAGTAAATCGAAAACGTAGTTGCCACAACTAAACTTTTTTTTCCGTGTGGGATTTAATTAAATTTATTAACGATTGTTGTCTATTAATATTCATTCACCGATTTTTGTCTATGAGTTGATTCTTCTTGCACATGTGTTTTATGTTCTCGTGGCGTATGCTGAGTCATATTCTTATCTATAATACGTTAAACTCTTCATATTGAGGAAATCAACTTTATTGGCTAAAAAATATGTTTTCTTCAATTTGTTAAATTGTGGTGGAGAAATCAGACATTTCATGACATTTTTCATTTTTTCGAATTATATGCTGCACGGAAAAAAAAAGATTAGTTGCCATAACCAAGAAATGAGTTGACACAACCATTCGATTATTCTATTTCCCTAGCAACTCTAATGGTAATACCAACGATTCGAATGATAATACCGACGATTCGAATGGTAGTCCCAACAATTCGAGTGGTAGTCCCAACGATTGGATTAGTTAACCTAACTAATCCAATCGAGAACTAGTCGTGAATAGTTGAGGTTACTATTCGATATGGTTGAGGCAACTAATTTTTTAGACATTGTGTACAGTAAATCGAAAACGTAGTTGCCACAACCAAACTTTTTTTCCGTGTGGGATTTAATTAAATTTATTAACGATTGTTGTCTATTAATATTCATTCACCGATTTTTGTCTATGAGTTGATTCTTCTTGCACATGGGTTTTATGTTCTCGTGGCGTATGCTGAGTCATATTCTTATCGATAATACGTTAAACTCTTCATATTGAGGAAATCAACTTTATTGGCTAAAAAATATGTTTTCTTCAATTTGTTAAATTGTGGTGGAGAAATCAGACATTTCATGTCATTTTTCATTTTTTCGAATCGCATGTTTTAATTTAATTTAATTTAATTTAATTTATTAACGCATTTCTTATTCATCGATTGCTGTCTATGAGTTGATTCTTCTTACACACGTGACTTATGTTCTCGTTGCGTATGATGTGTCATATTCTTATCTATAATACGTTAAACTCTTCATATTAAGTAATTCAACAGTATCGACCCAAAAAGCTGTTGTCTTTATTTTTTAGTGTTGTTGAAAAATCGTGCAATTCATACCATTTTTTTATTTCTTTGAATTACATTTTCGTGGCATAAAATAAAAAGTACTTTTCACATTCACCGATTGTTGTTCATGCGTTGATTCTTCTTGCACATGTGTCTTGTTTTCCGTTGCCTATAACGTGCCAAAATCGTTGTTAAATAATCGTACATTTCATAACGTTTTAAAATTCTTTCGAATTACATATTTTGAATACGTCACAAAATATATGAAATGAAAAAATAATAAAAATTGATATAAAAAACAGTTTTATTTGTAACGATCAGTTTGCAATAAATTACACGTTAACATTCAAAGTATATTTAAAATTCTAGCATATTTAAAAAGCGCCTTTGTAATGGATTAACTACTGTTTTTCCAAAGCTCTTTTCGATATTACTAACTGAAAGTTTTCTTTACGAAAAACGTTTTTATGTGATAAAAAATTCACAACCCATCCTGTATATTTTTCAAAAAAATTGGATGTTTCAAAACTCAATTTAAAAAAATTGCTGATCATTTTATTTCATATTAAAAAAAACAACAGAAATCCATTTTTATTCAATGTAATCCATTTTAATGATAAAAATCGTACGTGTTATTAAGGTTAATATACTATATATTATTTTGCATATTCCTCGTTATAGATTTCAGTCAATTCCACCAGTATCGCTGGGATTATTGAAACAAAAAATGACGTCAATAAACCAAATATTTGCAGTTGCTTATCTACAGTCATGAATGATGTGGGGATTGACACAGATTAAATATGATTCGTATATCAAATAAATATATGGCAGCGTATGGCACTTCATTCATTACGCAGCATCGAATTCTTATATTATCCAATTTTCCATCAATGACATTTTATTATTTATATTTATAATGAAAACGTGACGAGAATTGCGAAAACGTTTCTCGTTGGAGTTTGGAGATGAGGAAAGTGAAATGCAAACCGAGACTTCGACGTGCAACGAGGACACACACGGACATTATAATTTTGTGCCGCACGGAAAATACCAGTAAATGCAGTGACTACCACAGTGTTGAACTATGTGTAAATTATGGGAATACCATTGCTGCTATATGCTATATGAGGCTCTACGTAACGCGCGAGCGCGACGAAGGGACTCTCAGGTTCCGTGGCTGTTTGAGCGACAAATATTTTGTCGTCAAACTTCTGCCGGGCTGAATGAACGTGTCTATATGTGCAGGACTAATACAAAGCGTTTTGCGGGACGTTTGCTAAAATCAAATTATTCCCATTCCTATTAACGGTGCACAAGCAAACTAACCGACGGCTTTCGTGTTATGAGAAGGAGATATGATCGAGATATCAGTTTATTTGGTATGGTTGTAACAAGCCGATAACTTATAGGATACGGATTACCCTGATTTGCAAATAAGTGGGTTTTAGGGTGCGAATGTTTGACTGTAAGGGATAAAATTGTGTAACATCTCTGTAATAAGTACCTTGATTGAAATAACGTCTAAGCAAATTAACTTTGTACAATCTGTTTTTGTCAGCAGGAACTAATTTTTGGTAATTATGCATAATTTGTGATTTTTTGTGGATTTTTTTTTAAATTGTACACTTATTTTTTATTTAATTATCCAATTTTTTTATGTACTGAAAGAATTACAAAGTTGTTTTTGAAAATTTAAATTCTTTGTTTAAATTGTTAAGTTCTTTGTCATTATGTGACTTACTTGTTTAGTAAAATTAAGGCAGATTTTGCAAACGGAATTACCTGTGTGTCATTTTTTATTTTTTATTTATTTTGGAAACTGGTTTGGATAATAGGAATTATTTATAATGTGAAAATGAGGAAAGCTGTATTTTTATTTGAAATATATATTTCGTTGGGGCACCATTTTTTTTAAAAAGCAGGCTATTAAATGACCATAGACAAATATTGTGTTTAAAATAAAAAAGTATTTGTAGACCCAACATAAAATATCGGATTGATAGATTCATATGAATCAAATACGGGATCTATTTCTAATTAATACTATTTTATTTCGATTAAATAAAATTTACTTGAAATCATTACGATTTATGTAAATGAAATAAATTCCATTTGATCAAAATAAGATTTTATTTCGATCAAATAGAATTTATTGCATACAAATTAATAGTATTAATTTTTAATAGTATTTATTTGATTCAAATAAAATTCAATTTACCTAAAAAAAATCCCATATTTGATTAAAATAGGTACGGTAATCTTCCGACAATAATATGCGAATGATTATCATTTCACCATTGTTTATATACCCAATTTGTTTATTAATTAAACCCATTTTCTTCGTTCCTAGGTTTAGTAATTTTTTTTAGTGCATTATCATACTTACAGAGAAGCTTGTATATTTCATGTAATAGACTCGAAAGTAAATGAATTCCCTAAAATGATCTGCTCACTAATATTGCTTATAAATGGACTATAAAACAAAGTAGAACCTTGCACATTACTTCCTCATTATTTTTCGCTTTTTACAAAGCTATGAGGAAGTATGTTAATCAATTTTGGCTTTCTCATAGAGGAAACTTTTTAAAAAGCGAAAAATAGTGTTGTATTTTATTTTTGTTTTCTGATGTTTTACAAAATCCAGAGCGACACCAGTCAATTGTTAAAAAACTCAAAATAACGTAAAATCCGAACCGCTTTACCGATCATCACCAAATTTCATACGTAGCAAGGCTGAATATTATTGTTCCAGTGTAAAAAAATTCAGTTGTTCTGTTGAAACTTTACCTGAATTAGAGCAAAACGAAAATTTTTCGAGAAATTCAAAATATCATACAAACCGAACCGCTTTGCAGATTTCGCCCAAATTCAATACCAAAGGTCGCATCATTTTGTTCCATTTTTATACGAAGTTTCAGCCCAATAGCTAAAAATTCGTTCAAGCTAAAGCATTTATGTACTTTTTTTCAAAATTTAGAAATTCTTATAACAGTGAAATGTGTCAATCGATTTTTCCGAAATTTATACCAATTAAAAATTAGGCAGTACTGTATATGTTGTTTAAAGTTGAGCTGATTCGGTCGAATAGTTTAAAAGTTACAGTGAAATAAATTTTTGGGATTTCATCACACACGCACACGCACACGCACACGCACACGCACACGCACACGCACACGCACACGCACACGCACACGCACACGCACACGCACACGCACACGCACACGCACACGCACACGCACACGCACACGCACACGCACACGCACACGCACACGCACACGCACACGCACACGCACACGCACACGCACACGCACACGCACACGCACACGCACACGCACACGCGCACGCGCACGCGCACGCGCACGCACACGCACACGCACACGCACACGCACACGCACACGCACACGCACACGCACACGCACACGCACACGCACACGCACACGCACACGCACACGCACACGCACACGCACACGCACACGCACACGCACACGCACACGCACACGCACACGCACACGCACACGCACACGCACACGCACACGCACACGCACACGCACACGCACACGCACACGCACACGCACACGCACACGCACACGCACACGCACACGCACACGCACACGCACACGCACACGCACACGCACACGCACACGCACACGCACACGCACACGCACACGCACACGCACACGCACACGCACACGCACACGCACACGCACACGCACACGCACACGCACACGCACACGCACACGCACACGCACACGCACACGCACACGCACACGCACACGCACACGCATACGCACACGCACACGCACACGCACACGCACACGCACACGCACACGCGCACACGCACGCACACGCACACGCGCACGCGCACGCGCACGCACACGCACACGCACACGCATACGCACACGCACACGCACACACACGCGCACACGCATACGCACACGCGCACACGCACGCACACGCACACGCGCACGCGCACGCACACGCACACGCACACGCACACGCACACGCACACGCACACGCACACGCACACGCACACGCACACACACGCGCACACGCACACGCACACACACACACATAAATACATACATCCGGACAATTTTTCTAAATCCCTTTTCTCGACACTTTCGACCATTCTGAATAATCTGACATACAAATCACGAAAATTTTTTTTTTTCATGAAAACAAAGCTTTCCTTTATGAGGAAGCAAAAATAAGTTAGAGTTGCTAAAACTGTTAAAAGTTAATACAGAAAGTGACGGTTTTATCCGCAAACACAAATATAATATAGGCACACGCGTTTGACAAACCCGTCGACATTCCAAGATGTGAAAGAGTATAATCAGTCTCCTGTCGACACGGCGAACAATATCGCGCGAACAATCCTATGAATTACCGCAAATATTTGCCGGGCGTCAATCGCAGCGTGCTTCGCAGACCGCGCGCACCTTTCTCGCGATGGAGTCGAGAGATGATCCTTTAGAATTTCGAGTGTTTGACTTAGAAATAGTAACAAATTTACATTGCCTGCGGAGCACGCAGGTGAACGTAAAGTGTGACTCCAGGAGGGAAACACCTCCTACCGTCTGCATATGTGTGTGTGTAACTCGGTACGCGTTATTGACGCTACGTACGTAGATATACCAACTCGGTTGTTTGCGTACAATATACAAAACCCAGTACGGATATTATTTACAAAATCATATTAAATATTGTGTGCGTCAATATTTTTTAAAAATAGACATTAAAAAGGTAGAATCATTTTCGTCGGAATGATAATATTTGATCGTTATTTAATAATTTAAAAAAAACTGTTTAAAGTGTGTCATTTTATTACAGTTTTTATTTTGTAATTCCGTTTCTTTGCTGATAATGAAAATTAATCAGGATTCTGATAAAATTACATTAGTAGTTTAAAATTGGTAAATTGGATCGACTTTATCGATTAGTTTGGCTTCACTGAAAAAAAAAAAATGGTTGAATGGACTAATTTTCGTTCTACCGAATTTTTAATTGGCATAATAAATATTTTGGATACCGCAAATATATTTTAGACAACTGAATTTAACGTTTATTGAAGAAACTAAATGTTTAGTTCTTGCAAACTTATTATTTTTTTCTCTGTGTTCGATTAGTCGATAAGTTTGGCTTCGATTAGTGAAGATAATCGATGCAATCGACTTTACATATGTGTGTGTGTAACTCGGTACGCGTTATTTACGCTACGTACGCAGATACAACAACTCGGTTGTTTGCATGCAATATACAAAACTCAGTACGGATATTATTTACAAAATTACATTAAATATTGTGTGCGTCAATATTTAAAAAAATTGACATAAAAAGGTAGAGCGATTTTCGTCGAAATGATAATATTTTATCGTTATTTAATAATTAAAAAAACGGAGTAAAGTGTGCCATTTTATTACAATTTTTATTTTGTGATTTCGTTTATTTGCTGATAATAAAAATGAACCAGGTTTTGTCGATTCCTTCCGTTATATTCTATCGTTTTATTATTTATTGGAATTATGACAAGATTCGTAAAATATTCTGTGTAGATTCTTGCAAAATATTGTCTTTGGGTTTCCACCACTTTGGCTATCGGATTGATTCTTTAGTGCCATCTTAATATATTTTTCTAGATTGGAGAATCAGTTATTATTATTATTTATTAGAATTATGAAAAGATTCGTAAAATATTCTGTGTAGATTCTTGCAAAATATTGTCTTTGGGTTTCCACCACTTTGGCTATCGAATTGATTCTTTAATGCCATCTTAGTATATTTTTCTAGATTGGAGAATCAATTTTTTCTAGACATATGCTCATTTAGTACTATAGAAAATCTACTTCAAATTTAGTGTACAATTACTGGACTTTTTTATGCATAAACTGGGATACTAAATTTAATATACATATGCGATGTAAAATTAATGTATGGAACAGTAATTTCAATAATTTACTTAAATTGTACCCCAAAAATACTTTAATTTTAATCATTAGCTTAAATTTAACTGTAAAAGTACATTAATTTTATACCACCATTGGACATTGTATTTGATTGACGAGATTTTTATACATAAAAATTTCCAATCCTTTACTAACGGTGAGATTCTTAATCCAAAAAAAAAATAAACGCAAATTGTGGAATTCCATGCGCCTTAAATTTTTTTTTTTTTTAAAAATGTTTTGTTAAGATACAAAAGTGTATTTTTTGAGTTTCTACGTCCGACTATTTTGATTACAGAAAGATACCATTTCAGAATTTTCGTTTGTATTTTTTAAACATCAGATTATTTGGACTGAAAAGTCTGAATATTTCCATTTCATTAACATTGTCCAAACATTTTTTTTTTTGCAGTGAATACCTTTCTTCACTTCGTAGCATATTCGAGCTGTCATAAAAAATCTCGAATAATTTTGTAACAACTTTTTCTCCGTAGCGTGGAGATATTTTGAGATCGTAAAAAGTCGGTGAGACTGCAGTAAAGTTCTTGCGTTTCTCCCTGGCTAAATGCATGACAAGAACATTAATATTTCATTATTATTTCCGAGAATTTCTTGGAAAGTGGAGGTTTCATAGTGAGGAGAACTCACGAGTTATTAATTCACGCCGCGTGGCTGCGTCTTTATGTATGAGTTGGTCAGGTGCATAAACCAACACATCATACAAGGTTATGTTTCGTGTGGTAGTAAATGCGAGAAGCTCATACGAGGTACCAAGTTGTAACGTCATATTTTCTTCTTCCTCTCATTCGTTCTTTCTAGAGGTAGAAAAGTAGTAGTAATACGTAGCGAGCAGAGGCAGAGCTTGAAGCAGAATCGCAACGGGCCTCTCTTCTGCAACTCCCGAGACTGGTCGGTCTGGCGGTAGTTAATTAAGTGCTAACAAGGAGAGACCCAGGTACTCTGCACCTCGACGTACGTACGTCTCACGTCGTCCGAAGTAAAATAGTATGAGCAGTAGTGGCACAGGCCAAGTTAAAAAAAGAAATTTTTTTTTTCCATGGCTCTCGCTCGGTAGAATCATAAAATTCGTCTCTATTCTCAAACGTATGAAACGAGTCGAACGTTACCGTAAATTCACGAAGAGTAGGAAAAAAACTTTGTTGATATGACTAACTTTAAAACTTTGTAACTTAGTTTGAACTGTGTAAATATAAGTACCATGGTATGGAAATGTCCATGTACAAAAATCAGTTGAAGTATTGCGGGCTATTTCCTGGCTCCGTTTCTATTGAAACGGTAGTGAAAAAAAAAAAATCAACAAACCAGCCTCGATAAATTTCGACCCGTGTACTGTACTGCAAATATTTAGCTCACTCATTTTATTATGATCAATGGCGAACGTTAATCATTTCTTGGAACATCTGTTCTATTAGGGGAATCAACTTTTTTTTTAGCGAAAAAGTCGAAATCTATTTTTTTAAAGGTTTTTAAAAAATTTATTTAGTGATATTCCAAAGTGCAATGATGAGTATCATTATGTCAACTACAGTATTTTGTTAATGATCATAACAAGATTGAACAGTTTGAGAGATTTAAAGGGTAAAGATTTTCAAACAAATTAGAGTATGTTTATCGAAAAAAGTGAGACTGTCCATTTAAAATTCGAGACAAGCGAAAAAAGACTAAAGTTCTCGCCAAAGTCTTCAATATATTGATTTATCTAGTTTACTTTTATTTATTTACTTCGATTGGTCGATATAATCGACTTTATTAATTAGGTTGGCTTCGATTAGTCGATATGATCGATATAATCGACTCTATCGATTAGTTTGGCTTCAATTAATTGATATAATCGACATTATAAATTAGGTTGGCTTCGATTAGTCGATATAATCGACTTTATCCTTAGTTTGGCTTCGATTATCCGATACAATCGATTTTATCGATTAGTTCGGCTTCGATTAGTCGATATAATCGACTTTATCGATTTGTTTGGCTTCGATTTGTCGATAAAATCGACTTTATCGATTAGTTAGGCTTCGATTAGTCGATATAATCGACTTTATGGATTAGTTAGGCTTCAATTAGTCGACGTAATCGATATAATCGATAAAGTCGACCAAAAACTAATCGAATCCAATTGATTGGCCGTTACGTATCATGAACTGCAGTACCCAATAATTGTCCCATTTACAAATTTATTGCCAGGACTTAACCCTTGGCCCCCAAACAAGGCATCCCGTTGTGTCAGATCGAGCGTGTCCCAAAACAATTGTCCAGATTGGCGAGATCCGAGGTCGTGTAAGCCTGCGATATCTGTGTATACGCGTCTTCGCCCCCGGCGCCAACCTCGGTTATCCGTGGTACTGTAGCCCGAATCCGGAATGCCACGAATATAATGTGAGCAAATCAGGGGTAAGCCTGAGCGACAGGGCGGCTTAGCACCCTCCGGCAGCGAAAGCTACCCCCTTATTCTGGTACGTCCAGCGGTGCTAGATCGCGGACTTTAGGGCAAGGGCTGCTAGTGGGTTCCTCGGTAGCGTTAAATAGGCGACGAGGGAGAAATAGGGGGAAAGGAGGCACGGGGTGAGGGGGGTTTCCTATTGCTATATCCTGTGTAACAGACAGAGAGACATTATGTACGTATTGTTGTCCTCGTATACATGCCGCACTTTGACCACCCCCGACTACCAACGGGTTTCACCCTCACCATAGCGGTTGTATTCTATGGGGGCGTCTCTTAGAGGCCCCCGAGGGCCACCCGATAATATAATGCTCGGCTAAACGCTACATATTGCTCGGTTCGCACTGAATTTGCTTTCGGATTTGAATAAGTAGCTGTATTGGGTATAATATATATGGATGAAGGATCAACCGGGTGAATTGACGACAGATCGGAAGAGTTTCACGATTCACTGTGCATTTCGGCATCATTTTGGGCTCGTGCCGAATGTCGAAATAATTCTGTTCCGAATAACTGTCATTTGTGAAGTCTATTACTCTGTTTGGGGGTAAGTTTTGTGGGTGTATGAATAGAGTCGACTTGGGATCTATAGATCTTAGTTATTCGGGCAGTATAGATGTTTGGGTTGGGATTTATTTTCCTGAAGGACATGATATTATTGTATATTGTTGGAAAATGAAGAGGCGTATAGAGGCAACTTTTCAGTCGGAGATACTTCAATGAGGACCGTTTACTACGCGTTGATATGTCGATCCTGTAGACGATGAAAATTTAAATAAAGGATTCTCTCTGACGCAAAGTTTGTGGTTCTTTTCAGTTATGGAATGCTTCGTTGCAGCAATTACCACTTCAGGTTTCGCTCTCCAAGCACGGAGAGAAATAATTCGAAAATAATTCAAACAATAATGTCAGACAAACGGTTCTATGTCTAAATCATACAGTGTCAAAATAAGACATACAATAACAACACGACCAAAAAAAAAACAAACAAGAAAACTAAAAAAAGATAAAATAAAGTAAAGTATTCACCAAACAACCTAAAGAACCTAAAAAAAGAAATAAAGAGAATGATAAACCTGAGACCTAAAGAACGAAACCTAACGCGAAACCCCTAAGGAACGTAAAGAAAGATTTTGACGTGAGATATTTTTGTATGTGTTATTATTGCATGTTATTCGCGGCCAATAATAACATTTACAGATGTTATTTAGAAGTGTTAGCCAGACAAATATGTCAGATGCAAAGTATTAATAGAATTAATCAATTCTTGTGGCAAAAGACTTTTGGAATGCACAATTTGCTTATCCAATCGCATTCAATACAAACAGTATAACAGCCATGAATTGTGAAACGATTTTGTTACAGCTGTTTTTATCCAGGGGTTAATTATCCAAGGGTAACCCAACAGCACTTGTCCGTTATTCTTCCATCACACCATCACGTTAACGCTCCAACCAACAGGCGACACTCAAGGTTTGATGTAAAACCACAGCTTGCCGCGACAACGAATTACTTCTAGGACTCTTGGGTTGTGCCGGTTGCAGCGAGAGCCTCGAGGAGACCAGTCGATGAGAATGGTAGTGATGTGTCTATGCATTGACACACTCAGGCGTTCGAAAGTGCGTCACTGCAGCATTGGATCCAAAAGCAGAGTGAGATACGCGTCCCACGTGGCCTTTTGAGGGTCCTCGACGTCATTGCTACCACCAGATAGACTACAGTACGTATCATTGAAAGGAGACCCTATTTACGTACGTCCTGAAATTGCGAAAACTTCCAACATATACAGCAAATTCACCCTCGACAACATCACGTATTCCCAGTACTTATGCACTATTTCCCAGATTCTCACTTTTGCCAGAAATATTCTCACTCTCTGAAAATGTTTTTCAGGTCCCTCACGTGGCAAGGACGAGCCTTGAACAAACATTCGCCACGCGACGAATCACGGATTGTTAATGAAAAGAAAATAAGGCCAAGAATAGTATCAACGGTGTCGAATTAGAAGAGAATGATAAGATAAAAATGGATACTGTATGCTCGTCTTCGAAAAGGAATACATGAAGAATAAAGTCGAGGAAACGGCAAAGGCACACTTGGGGGACACGAGACTCGTCAAGTCTGCCTGGTGCTCAACTCCGGCGTAAACTTTTCATCCCCTTGTAGAGGACTCGGGGTGGAGGAGGACGGGAAGACGGGTTGTTGAAGGCAGAGTTTCAGTCGCATTAGACTGGTAAATTCCGAATCCGAACGAGTCTCGCGCTCCTTGGCGCCCTCCCGGTTTTCTCTCGTTCCATACTGTAACCTCGTCCTTCACCTCACCCCTGTCCGCTATCTTCTCGAGGTAGAGAGACTTCTCGTTCGTTTTCCAACCCTCTTGCCAGCGACGGAGAATCTGCCGGGAACTCGTTCCAGCCGCTTTTACTCTTCTCTTCGCTTCGCTTCATCCCCCATCTTCTTTGCCACATCTCACTCTTCCTCTCTCTTTTCAGCCTGAGGGAGGTTGAATTTTACTTCCAGCAAAAGTAATGTAACAAGGAAGACTCGAGCGAGGAGTATACGCTGGTCGTAAAAGCCGCGACTATAGTTTTCCCAGCTCCAAAGGATTCTTGGAAACCTTCACAACGCTCGGGAGTTTTATTAATTTCGAAAGTTTTCAAACTGATAATTAGATCCAAGGTAGACTATGTACACCAGGAGGACGAGGCTCAGGAGACAATGAGATATTATTTTCCTCGAGAATCTTACCTTGCTTCAACTTAATCCTGTATTTCGAGACATACTGGGGTTAGAAACTCACAAACTGTACAGTGATAATAGTAACACCTTGTCGAGATATGAGGACATGCTTTAAGGATGTGTTGACATATTCATTCCTAATCAAAATTTTGATTTAATTACGTTTTATGAACTTTGCGACTACAAGGAAAAAACAGCTGCGTTGAGCCAACTAACTATTTATTAGTTGAGTGAAAATTTGTCGCCACAACCATCCGGTTGGTCGGTGTAACTACCTGGTATTAGTCACATTTACCATTCCGACTTAGTTGACTTAAATAGGTCACACAACGAATTTTATTCGTGTTCCAACTAAGTAAGATAGTTGGCGCCACAATAGTAGTCGGCCCAACTGACTATTTAATTCGAGCAACGATCAGCGTCAACCATCTGAAAATAGTTGACTTAACCAAGAAATCGTCTGTCTCTCAGAGCACTACACGGAGAAAAAAAAGTAGTTAGACAAACCAATAAATGGGTTCCGACAACCATTCGAAAGAGTTGAAATAGTGTCACTACTCAGTGGGTTATGACAACTACTCAGTGGGTTATGACAACTACTCAGTGGGTTATGACAACTACTCAGTGGGTTATGACAACTACTCAGTGGGTTATGACATCTACTCAGTGGGTTATGACAACTACTCGTTGGTTATACGAACCGCTGTGGTTGGTTATAGGAACTCGCTGTTGGTTGCGCCACCTATTGTATTGGTGAAAACAGCACTGCGATTGGTTACAGGAGCGAGTTAGTTGCTGCAACTATTCAGCGGTACAGCATATGCTGGAGATGGTTCTTAGAACTATTTTTTTCTTTCAGTGTAAGTCGCTTGGTTGGGTCCAACTCCTTTTTTCGTTAACCTAACATAGTCGTTTTTTCCGTGCACGGAAAAAAAGTTTGGTTGTGGCAACTACGTTTTCGATTTGCTGTACACAATGTCTAAAAAATTAGTTGCCTCAACCATATCGAACAGTAACCTCAACTATTCACGATTAGTTCTCGATTGGATTAGTTAGGTTAACTAATCCAATCGTTGGGACTACCGCTCGAATAGTTGGGACTACCATTCGAATCGTCGGTATTATCATTCGAATCGTTGGTATTACCATTTGAGTTGCTAGGGAAATAGAATAATCGATTGGTTGTGTCAACTCATTTCTTGGTTATGGCAACTAATCTTTTTTTTCCGTGTGTAGAGAAAAATCTGACACATATCACCGTCATTGGAGATAATGAGTTTTTGTACGGATTTTTTCTCTTTACGATTTAAATTTTTCTTAAATTCTAGAAATGGTTGTAAAATACTAAATTTTGGAAATGTTTTTCGTACAAGGGTCCCATATTATATATACGAAGTTTCACAATGGTTAAACAAACATTTAAATGACATCAGATGTAAACAATTGTCTGAAAAGGATATAAAAAAAAAGAATACGAAAAAGTCTATGTGATAATCAGAGTTGTAAATGTCTAATACTTATAGAAATACAGATGATGATACAATGAGCTCTATAATTATGGTTTCATAATAATAACATGTAGTGATTATAATACGATGACTAAACTTGTGAATAGCTGCAAGAATTATTATTTTTCAATAAAATTTCATGGTAATTGTTTTGAAAAAATGAAGAAATATAATTAACGCATCAATTATCTCTTCCATTTTTTCCACTATTTCTTCCAATATTCAAGCGAAAATTAGTATTTTCTTGCAGCTACTCAAATACTTATACTCTATTTTATAATCACTAAACTTTTGAATAGCTGCAAGAATTATTATTTTTCAATAAAATTTCATGGTAATTGTTTTGAAAAAATGAAGAAACATAATTAATGCATTAATTATCTCTTCCATTTTTTCCACTATTTCTTCCAATATTCAAGCGAAAATTAGTATTTTCTTGCAGCTACTCAAATATTTACCCTCTATTTTATAATCACTACATATTATTATTATGAAATGATAATTACAAAAGAAATTATATTGTAAACTATATTTCATGAATTCATGGGAATTTACAATTCTGATGATAACATATCATATTTATTCACAAACTCAGCGTCTTAGTTTCATAAGAACATAAATTAATACTTCTAAAAGTTGGTTAATACATTTTTTAATTATAAAAGGAAGCATTTGGAAATTGATAAAAATTTGTAAATTGATGTTGTTTGCACTATTTTGCTATGGTAACCCTTCGATTTATTTGTCAATTCATTGAAACGATTGCGAATATGAGAATGGAGCTTTAAAGTTAGTAAAACATTCTCGACGACAATTTTCACGACCCGAACGAGCGTTATAATGCCACTGGAAGTATATTGCCACATGTGTGTTGTCTGATGGCGCCGGATAGTAGCGCTATTGCATAGATAGAAAAGCGCGGCACAGTGTGTAATATATTTGAAGCGACGGCGGTGAGCTGCAACCCTGCTCGCTACTCACCATTGCTAGACAAATATACTCGTAGTCAACACGCACAATGTCGACACAGAGAAGCCTTGCAAACTGGTATGAGGGACATGCGAGACTACATACGCGACTGGGACTCACCTAATACCTGGTTAAATTTGTTGCACGAGTCCCACGTGCCCCAATGAACGGCACATATCGTTGCAGTCTTGTTCTACTAGTAAACTAGCCCTTCCAATGGCACGACAAGCGAAATACCGAGAATTTGCCATCAATCGTTTTCACGAATTTAAAACCTTCTCGTATTTTGTATTAGAGATATTCCACAGTTACTGCAGTTAAGACATTATAATTCCAAATAAAAACCAAACTTTATTTGTAAATTTAATTAACTTCAACTACATTGGAATTAAATTTTATTTGTGAACCTATGAAACGCGTTATTTTATGCATAATGCAGTTAAGACATTTTAGTTCTTAATAAAAATTAAACTTTATTTATAAATTAAATTAAACTAAAATAAATTGGAATTAAATTTGTTTTGTAAATTAATAAAAATCGTTTTTTTATCATGTTAACTGTAGAATAGCTGGAATTGATAATAATGTTATGTAGATTCGCAAATTTATAAAACCTTTTTGTTTGTCCCGGAAATTAGTGATTTATAAAAAATAAAATGCATTTATGATTTAAAATCAAAATGAAAAGTTTTAAGAGTATAAAAATGTATGTATTAACAATTGCACATTGTATACCGAGTTTCAATTACTAGATAATAGCTATAATCAATATTTTATCTCCTTAAAAGCGAACTTTGTTGATATAGGGAATTCCAACACAGTAAAATGTTCAATCCTTGAGAGTAGAGAGAGAGAAAGAGATACTTATCTTTTTTACTACAGTTCTACTTTATAAAACGGATCCTCGCACGTTCGACATGCACTAAATGAATACATAAAGTATGTATACCGTATATAAGAGCGTAACAAAATATAAATTGCAGTGCGAATTGAAACGATGTAAATTTCAGCCTGATCATTGTATTACTAATATATTAACTTAGCGAACCTATAAATAAGCCTTTTGTTACACTTATTAAAAAAAAATCTGACTCTCTCCCTTTCCTCTGAAATCAGACTAAATCACTCGCAATTTCACGCTATATAGTTGAAGGAACACCCTTTAGCTTAAGCAAGTGAGAGTTTCCACGAGGTGGTGTATAGTATTATATCCTAGCAACGAGAGGTTCGCGTGAATCTCGGTATGTACCTACAACTACGAGCGGTTTGTGAGAGGCGGGGTCTAAACCAGCCAACCAGCATCCTGGATTTCGATTCCGAGTCTACTCACTGTATGCTCTGCTGTGCTCTACACTCGTCCCTGGGGGCTACTCGCTGCTGGGTCTCCTCTTGCGTTTCGAAAGACGACCAACCACCCCGTAAATATAATACCTATACGTGTATATGGGGCATTCCAAGCCAACTCGATTGTGCCCAAGTAAAAAAATTATATATAGAGTATATAAAAAATATATATAGTTTTAAACATAGAATTGGGCATATATAGTTTTTATAAAATCTATATACAATTTATACATAAACCGAACTGTACAGGGGATCTTATATATAAATTGCATATAGATTGTATATAGAGTTTATACAAACTATATATGCCCAATTCCATATGTCGGACTATGTATAATTTTTTTACTTGGGTGATTATGAGCGATTGCGATTATGAGCATATCCAAGTGAAAAAATTATATATAGTCCGACATATGGAATTGGGCATATATAGTCTTTATAAACTCTATATACAATCTATATACAATTTATATATAAGATCACCTGTAAACTTGCATTTATGTATAAATTTTATATAAATTGTACATAGATTTTATTCAGACTATATATACCCAATTCTATGTTTAAAACTATATATATATTTTACATATATATTCTATATAAAATTGTTTTACTTGAGTAAGAATTAGAAATTCTTTTTGTAGAAATATTTGTTATTCCTACTTCATTGTACCAACACAAAAAAGTCCAAAAATAATTTCATTTTTTTTAATAGCTTGCTGTCAAACTTTGTCAATGTTATAAGTGAAAAATTAACCCAAAAAAAAATTGTATCGTTTCCTTTTTTTCCGCGATTTTAATGAAAAGAAGGCTTTAGTATATAAAAGTTTTTATCCTGGGTAAATTGTAGAATAATTTTTTCATCCAGATTGTAATGCATACGGAAACTATATGTTGAATTTGAAAAGGAGAGAATTTTTTTATTGTTTAAAAAAAATTGTTATTAACTTAAACACTCGATTGGCAGAAAAAGGGGATGAAATACTATTTTCTTTTTGAAATTAAAACGGATAGTTTCAGTATGAATTACAATGTGGATAAGAATTTAAAAGAAAATTATTTCTAGTCGTTTTTGGAGTGGTGAAGTAGAAGTAAATGCATTTTCAAATACGAAGGTTAAAGTGTTTATCGAGTTGGCTTGGAATACCCCATATATATAGCTATGTACGTACATAAGCTTGCAGTTCTGTAAAACATCCGAAGCAAGTCGGTTATATATAACGTTTTGTACGAGGATATGTATATGTTGTGTATATCTAAATAATGGTAACATCTTTAGCGAACTTTTGAAATTGTAAAAAGAATAAAAAATGTAATTCTACTAATTCTAATAAAAAAATATGAATCAATAATAATTGAGATTGATGATTGTGTAGAAATAACAATTACCACAAAAATGTAACTTCTGCTGTTAAAATTAATGCACTGAAAATGTTAGAAGGCGAAAACATTGAGTAGAAAATTATTTTTCAATATTTTCTTTCGACGGGTGGTCATCAATAGTGTGAATTATTGGACTAAAAATTATGCTTATTATTAGTCATTTCTTTATTAGTATTAGAAAGTTATGTTTATTAATTTATTCACAATCGGACATACGTTAATTTGTATTTTAACACAAAATTAATAAGGCCAAGACTGTAATATCAATTTCCATAAAAACATTTCCGGCTCTTATTCATAAAATGTTACCCAAATATTTAATATCCCTAGGAAATCCGCCTTTACCCTTTTTGATGCGATTCTTGCCCTCGTTCATTCCATAGTTTCCGGCAAAACGTTAGATATTTTGTTATATATACTGCGCTCCATGTTATGAGATGAGAAACGACGTAAGGATATTGCGAATTTTCAAAATGTTTTTCACTGCCTCTACGTCCTCTTTTTTTGCTTCCTCTTTTGCGCTCATCCTGAGCTACCGACGACGACCTTCTTATTTTGCCTCGGGAATTGCTTGGCGTATCCCGAGGGCGTACTCGAGGCAATATCGCAAGTCTGCTCGACGAAGCGTATCCTCGCTACTTCACTTCTATACTTCTTCTGCTGCTTCTGTTACTACTACTTCTACTTCTTCTTCTTCTTCTTCTTCTTCTTCTTCTGCGTCTACTCAAACTGCCATTCGCCCAGCAGCTCTTTCCCTTTCTCCGGCAGAGCTCGTATACTCACACTCTCAACAAGAGTATATATACTATATACCAAAAGTTTCTTCCTTCTAACACTATTCGTTGGTGTGTCGATGTTTTACCGTGTCTCTCGTGGGATGATTGTTTTTTTATGGCTCATACTTCATCTGGCTGACTTTCTGAACGGCAACTAAAATTGTACAGTGCTGCAAGATTTTGCTTCCTCATAGAGGAAGCTTTGTTTTAATGAAAATTTTTTTTTTCGAGAATTTCATGTCAGGACACTCAGAATGATCTGAAACGTCGAGAAAAGTGGTTTAGAAAAAATGTCTGTATGTATGTGTGTGTGTGTATCCCGAATTAAAATTTAAACCCTTCCAACACCCTTCGTTGAATGAAAATGGGTTAAATATGCCACTTTTGGAGGTTTATACAAGGGTCTAAGAACCTCATCTCACTCTGTACAACCTAATTGGAAGTCCAAACATAAGAATTTCAGTCTACATTAGACTCCGTTTACTCCATTCGGGTAATATCTGCCATTTTCGGAGGTTTTGACGAGTGTCAAATGAACGGACGAACCTCCGTTTAGCCCGCGGTACTGCTACATTTAGGTTTTGAAGAGGGTCTAAATTTCAACTCGGGATGTGCACGGAAAGAAATGTTTGGTTGTGGCAACTACTTTTTCGATTTGCTGTACACAATGTCTAAAAAATTAGTTGCCTCAACAATTCACGATTAGTTCTCGCGAGATTAGTTGGGTTAACTAATCCAATCGTTGGGACTACCACTCGAATAGTTGGGACTACCATTCATATCGTCGGTATTATCATTCGAATCGTCGGTATTACCATTCGAATCGTTGGTATTACCATTTGAATTGTAAGATAAATTGAATAATCGATTGGTTGTGTCAACTCATTTCTTGGTTATGGCAACTAATCTTTTTTTTCGTGTGCAGATTCCTTGTAAGCATGATACTGTCGTAATTTTAGATGTATCTTAGTCAAATTTGGCACGCAAGTGGGCTGTCATAGAACGACGCTTGGGATTGTAGTTGACGTGAATCGGTTGAAAAATTCAAATTTGACAACATTTTGAAAATTTTGAAAATATCGTTTTCGCGCTATAACTTTTGCAATTTAAGAGATATCGGGCTGAAATTTTGTACACAAAAGGACTACCATCAAAACATGATGTGTACCAAATTTGGCGAGAATCGATGGCGTGGTTATAATTGTATTGCAGTTTCAATTTTTTTAAAATGTCTTCAAAGACTTCATTTCTGTAAATTCTGAGATATCCGGGTGCAATTTTTTACACGATTTTACGATTATTGATTGTTAATAATAAATTTAGTCAAAGGAACTATCGATATTTCGGTAAATTTCGATTTTGATGAATATGAAGAAAAAAAAATGCCGTAACGAAAAAAAAAAAAATTTGAAATTTATCACAGATTTATTTAAAATGTTGTTCACATATGGACTATCATCGAAAAACATTTGAGTACAAATTTGATGCAGATCTATCCAGCCGTTCAAATTTTATGACATTTTGAATTTTTCGAAAAATCTCATTCTCGCGCTGGCTCGTGTAAATTACGAGATACCGGGTTCTAATTTGGTCCACATATGGATTAGTATGATACAAGGTTTTAGTACAAATTTGAGAAAAATCGGTTACACGGTTAAAATTCTTCGACACTTTGAATTTTTAGAAAAATGTCTTGAGCATAAACAAGCCTGTAAAGTAGAACTTTACAAATTGCTTCCCCATTATTTTGCGCTTTTTATAAAGCTTCCTCTAAGCTTTTTGCATATTGAGATAATAATATATAGTGATTTTAAAAGTGTTTGTTGTAATATTATTCTTCTACACCATTAAAAAACGTTCATTGTTATTTTCCATTATGGACAAAGGAAGCTCTTTTACAGAAATCGGTATATTATATTTGATATGCAAGTGAGATGTAAAATTACAGTACTTTCAAATAAATTCTATGAAAATTCGAAAATTTGGTACAAAAATTTGTAATTTTAATTCACGAGGGTATTAAATTTAATATATCGGCTGATTAATTAAATTTCCGACAGTGCAAATTTGCACACATTGTTAACAGTGTACATATTTGGTACAAAGGTGGGATACTAATTTTTAAAGGTGAAATAAATTGACAACCTGTAGGAATCAATTCGGAGGGTTCTTTTAATGTGCCATTTCTCGGTTATTTTCATTCATAAAGGTGTTCAACATTTTATAATAAATTTTTATTTTTTTTCAACGACTAAGTAAATTTCAACAATATAATATTGTATTATTTTCAATTTTAACTAACCAAATTTATACATTTTTTAATAAAATGTACCAGATTCATTGGAAGGCACATACAAAATGGTCTATAGAGACCAATATTTAAATCTGATATCATTTTTTGACAAAATTTGACATTTTTTGAAAAAATACAAAAAATTTCGCAAAACTGCATTTTTTCGAAAACTATTGAAATCTCGATTCCAACTCTCGATCATACATTACCTCGCGACCCTCGATAAATACTTCTGAATAAGAATGACGTTAAAAATGACTTCTTTAATTTTTATTTAAAAAATGTGAAATAAATTGGCATGCAGAAGAATTCAATTCGTAAGGATTTGTTGATGTACCATTTCTCGGTTATTTTAATTCATAAACGTGTTTTTTAATAAATTTTTATTTTTATCAACGACTAAGTACTTTACAGTTAAAATACAAAAATACAATATTGTATTATAAAATAGAAAATAATACAATATTGTATTGTTGGAAGTCATATACAAAATATTCTATAGAGACCATTCGAAATATGAAATCATTTTTTTTGACTAAATTTAGAAAATACAATTTGCCAAAATATTGAAATCTCGATTGCAGCTCTCGATTATACATTACCTCGCGACCCTCGATAAATACTTCTGAATAAGAATGACGTTGAAAATGTCTTCTTTAATTTTTATTTAAAAAATGTGAAATAAATTGACATGCAGAAGAATTCAATTCATAAGGATTTCTTAATGTACCATTTCTCGGTTATTTTCATTCACAAAGATGTTTTTTAATAAATTTTTATTTTTATCAATGACTAAGTACTTTACAGTTAAAATACAAAAATACTATATTGTATTATAAAATAGAAAATAATAAAATATTGTATTGTTGGAAGGCATATACAAAACATTCTATAGAGACCATTCGAAATATGATATAATTTTTTTTTACTATATTTAGAAAATACAATTTGCCAAAATATTGAGATCTCGATTGCAGCTCTCGATAATACATAACCACGCGATCCTCGATAAATACTTCTGAATAAGAATGACGTTAAAAATGACTTCTTTAATTTTTATTTAAAAAATGTGAAATAAATTGACATGCAGACGAATTCAATTCGTAAGGATTTCTTAATGTACTATTTCTCGGTTATTTTCATTCACAAAGATGTTTTTTAATAAATTTTTATTTTTATCAATGACTAAGTACTTTACAGTTAAAATACAAAAATACAATATTGTATTATAAAATAGAAAATAATACAATATTGTATTCACTGAAAAAAAAGATTAGCTACCATAACCAAGAAATGAGTTGACACAACCAATCGATTATTCTATTTCCCTTACAACTCAAATGGTAGTGCCAACGATTCGAATGGTAATACCGACGATTCGAATGGTAGTCCCAACTATTCGAGTGATGGTCCCAACGATTGGATTGGTTAACCTTACTAATCTCGCGAGAACAAATCGTGAATAGTTGAGGTTACTATTCGATATAGTTGAGGCAACTAATTTTTTAGACATTGTGTACAGCAAATGAGAAACGTAGTTGTCCCAACCAAACATTTCTTTCCGTGTTGTTGGAAGTCATATACAAAATATTCTATAGAGACCATTCGAAATATGATACAATTTTTTTTGACAAAATTTAGAAAATACAATTTGCCGAAATATTGAAATCTCGATTGCAGTTCTCGATTATACATTACCTCGCGACCCTCGATAAATACTTCTGAATAAGAATGACGTTACAAATGACTTCTTTAATTTTTATTTAAAATATGTGAAATAAATTGACATGCAGAAGAATTCAATTCGTAAGGATTTCTTAATGTACTATTTCTCGGTTATTTTCATTCATAAAGATGTTTTTTAATAAATTTTTATTTTTATCAACGACTAAGTACGTTTCAGTTAAAATACAAAAAAAAAATACAATATCGTATTATAAAATAGAAAATAATACAATATTGTATTGTTGGAAGGCATATACAAAATAGTCTATAGAGACTATTCGAAATACGGTACAATTTTTTTGACAAAATTTAGAAAAAACAATTTGCCAAAATATTGAAATCTCGATTGCAGCTCTCGATTATACATAACCACGCGACCCTCGATAAATACTTCTGAATAAGAATAACGTGCTCAAAATATGTTTGACGCTGTCACACACGATACGTAATGGTGGATGATGCGTCGTTCGTTGAACATAGTCACAGAAGCATGCAACCGGATGAATGAGATATAGAATAGCGGTAGACATACGCAGGGCCGAAAGTGCACAGGAGGATCGAGGAGAGGCAAAAACAGGCCGTGGCAGCTGAGTGTACACAGGGCCGCGGTTCTCTTCTCTTATTTCCCCGTGTTCTCTGTCTCTCATGCCCCATCGTGCGCTATCTTTCTTCCTGTCCCGTACCTTATACCCTCCACGATTTCTCCTCTTTCGCTCTTTAACTCCACGGCTCGGCAGTCGCTATAGCTCGCTTGCTCTTTGGTTATCCATCAGAGTGCGCGCCTTCAACGTTTCGAATGTACCACCCCATCGCATCAACCCCTCCTCTCTTTCTCTCTCTCTGCTTTTCGCATCCCTTCCTCCCGTCGTCATGGCGCGTCCATTGCACCTCGAACAGGACCTATGCAAACACGTCGTCGTATTCATTGGCCAACATACGCGCGCGAGCAGCCGCAACGGTGCGAGCCCGAATGTTCTCTCGTCCCTACATTCCCGTATGATTTAATGGAAGCGCTGGAGTTCCCAGAATCCGACGCTTACGTACATCACGCAGCTTGCTGCTGTATCCTGGAGATTTGTTATATCTCGGTATCTCTGTATACGTACTCATACGTGATACTAACGTACACAAACCTTTCTCCAGTAATTCCGGAAAGCGAAACAGAGCGAGATAAATTTTGCACTGCGTCTCGTTTCACAAAGCTCTTAGCACATTTATTTGTTCAATTTATTAATTTTTATTAAGAAAGAAGGTTCCTGTGTTGCGTGAAATATATACCATGGTAAAAATCACTCGGGCATCAATTTTAGAAAGTATATATATTTTAAAAGTAATAATATCAGGAAATAAATGAGATATCTGCGAATGAATGTCGGCAATTTGGAGCTGACTCCCTCATCTTGAATCATAAAACTATAAAAAGGGCAATGCATTTATTAGCTGCAAGAGAGTTAGGGTCAAAATAGCCAATAATCGAAATAGCGAATGATCAAAATAGCGTATGATCAAAACAGGCAATGATTAAAATGGCGAATGAGCAAAAAAGCGAATGATCAAAATATCGAATGATACAACTAGGTGAATCATTAAAATAGCGAATGATCAAAATAGCGAATGATCAAAATAGCGGATGATCAAAATAGCGAATGATTAAAATAGCGAATGATCAAAATAGCGGATGATCAAAATAGCGAATGATTAAAATAGCGAATGATCAGAATAGCGAATGATTAAAATAGCAATGATCAAAATAGCGACTGATTAAAATAGCGAATGATCAAAATAGCGAATTATCAAAATAGCGAATGATCAAAATAGCGCATAATCAAAGTAGCGAATGATCTAAATATCTAATGATACAACTAGGCGAATCATTAAAATAGCGAATGATCAAAATAGCGAATGATTAAAATAGCGAATGATCAAAATAGCGGATGATCAAAATAGCGAATGATTAAAATAGCGGATGATCAAAATAGCGAATGATTAAAATAGCGAATGATCAAAATAGCGAATGATGAAAATAGCGAATGATCAAAATAACGAACGTCCAAATCGAGAATGGCCATTATTAGGAAATTCGCTATTTCAGCCATTCGTTATTTTGATCATTGGCTATTTTGACTCCAACTTTTGCAAGAGTTATTGAGAAATGTTATCGGGACGTTAGTGCGTTTCTTGATATAGACGATATTTTTTGGGATCTGAATACGTAACGTTGGGCACACAACTAATTTTATTTTCTGCTGTATCCTGGAGATTTATTATATCACGGTATCTCCGTGTACGTACTCATACGTGATACGAACGTACACAAACCTTTCTCAGTAATTCCTGGAGCGAAACAGAGCGAGATAAATTTTGTACCCTTTTCGTAAAGTTTTTAGCATAAGTCTTTAATTAATTCATTTTTGTTAAATAAAAATGTGCTTGTGCTGTATGAAAATAAGATTGGGGTATCAATTTAAGAAAGTATAAATATATACTTTTAAATAATATTAGCAAATAACCAAACCTGCCCATCATTTTGGTCTGACTCCTTCCCCTTAAACTCCAAAACCATAAAAAAATTTATTTATCATCTGCAGGATTTACTCTCCTGTAGCCTGGAGATATGTAGAAAAAAATTAATTGAAAGTTTATGAAACAACGTAACAAAAAATTAATTCATTTATTTCCAATTGTATTCAGAATTTGTCTGTATCTTTTCAAGAAAAGATTTGTGTAATATTATGTTTATTTCATTCTTTTAACGATTGTCAAAAAATCTAATATTAAACTACTATACAGCATATGAATTTTCCAAATATTTTTTACAGTATTAATATGAAACAATATATATATATATATATATATATATTATCGCAAATTAAAGAAAAATATTGAACATATTGTTACGACCGAGCGAATGAATAAAGCGGATATTTGTTTGTGGGGCGGATATTATTAATTACAAAGGCTTCTATTTATCTTGATTGCTTTCGTTCACACGTGTGCTCGCAGTCAAAGTGCTGTCACGACTTTCTTCTGTCACGTTTAGTGTGAAGTATATCAAGTATTTCCTATAAAGCCTAATCTCTATATTCATAACAATATTTACACGAATAAAAAATCTGATATTAGGTACCAAATGCGAATGTACAGAATATGTGACTGGTGGCACCATGATGATGTTGATCATGATGATGATGATAATAGTTATTAGGTACGCGATGTCTACAACCCGCCCCAAGCATCAAGAAATAAAGCTTCGCCCTGGGGTTGTGTGCGGCTGGTACTGGTGCTCTTGAGAGCACGCGCGAGGGTGGCAGAGAAAGCGAGATGCACGACTGACGGTGCGCCACTGGCGCAGGGGTGCCATGCCATGAAGAGAATGGAAAAAGAGATAGAAGCGTAGGTACCGGCTCGTAAGTGAATTTTATTGCGCGATTATATTGGATCCCTAGGCGAGGGAGGGACAAACGCAGTGGAGCTACCACTAAAGCGGCCAGTCCACTATATATATATATAGGTATGTATATTACTATTTCTCCGGTGGAGTATAGAACTGGGGCGCGATCCCAGAGGTTCCTTTTAGCTTTTACTCCCGATGGGACCTCGGTAATCAAACATCAGACGCGCTAATCTCGCGCCAGTACTTTCTTTGGAAATTTTCTCATAGCCAAGGCTTTTCGATCAATTATATTTTCGTGCATTTCTTATCGGGTGACGGTAAAAATAGCGAATGACCAAAATAGCGAATAGTTAAAATAGCGAATGTCAAAATACGTTTTGAAGGAACGTTTGAACCTAGAATGGCCATCATTATGAAATTCGCTATTACAGCCATTCGCTATTTTGATCATTCGCCATTTTGACTCCCAATCTTATTAAAATGCAATGAAAATGGCGAATGGTCAAAATAGCGAGTGGCTAAAATAGCGAATTTCATAATGATGGCGATTCTATATTTAGACGTTCCTTATTTTGAAATTCGCTACTTTAGCCATTTGCTATTTTGGTCATTCGCTATTTTGATCTCCACCCTTCTTATCACGTAAAATGTTAATGTTTATGTTTGTAAATGAATTTTCGAAATTCGCGACTCGAACGTTTGGAAATGTTAATGTTAATGTTTGTAAATGAATTTTTGAAATTCGTGGCTCGAATGTTTGGAATTCGAAAGAATATTTAGCTACTGGAATAATTTTCTTTTTTTTTCACCTGACATATGTGACAATCTCGGGAATAAAATTGTTGCTGATGGAACTAATATTTTGGTGCTGCAACTGAAAATTCATTGGATAATTTGTGTCTGGTGGACTTTGTATAGAAAAGAGGAGCTATAACAAAATATTGGGGTGAAATTTTGTATTTACATTTTGTGAAATACTTTCTGTCATTTTGACATTTTAAAAACGGGTTAATTTGATTTAAGAAAAATTATATAATTTCTACAAATAAAATGCAAAATATTAGTAAATTCGGCAAATTGACAGATAATTTTAGTAACTTTTCAAATGCAACATAAAATCCGGAAAAGTACAAGACATTTTTTTAATTTTGCGTTGAAAAACTTTTTTGGTTTACAAAAATGTTGCCGAATTATTTTTGACTAGGTAAGCGGGGAATTTATAGACAGATCACAGACTTTTATCAATATTTTGGTATTCACAACTCGGTCTAAAGTCAGCGGAGCCAGTATTCACGGTTTTCGCTTTACGAGAATACCGCAAAATCTTGGCCTTAGATATTCGTATAGCGCGGTGAGCACGGCTTCGAATCCCCGAGGGTTTGAGGGCAGAGTCGCTGCCGACGGCGACGTTGGGTCCCAGATAGAATCCATGGCGCACGGAGTTGTTTGCCCAGTGGATCACGCAGCCCCCATGACCAAATTCACCGTGGCTCTACACTGCCATCGCGCATTGAGCTGAACAGAGTGCACTCTGCTTGCTTACTGTTGCTGTGAAGCTTTAGCTCCGTGCTTACGATGGCCAAGCCGAAGTAATAGTTGCACGTTCGCAACACTGTTAAAAAAGATAATAAATTTACAGTACAAAGTGACAGTAAATTCACAAAATCCGTATACAAAATGACTATTCGCATAAAATGCATTAGAAAATTACAAAATTTGTATGATATTGTACTTGCTATATATTTTAAAAAAATTGTAAGTTTATAATAAACTTTCTGAAACGACACAGTTTTGTATTAGAAATGTACAACAAAATTTCTATAATTAACACAGCCAATTTGAAAATTGATAACAAATTTTCCAAAATTACACAATTGTATTAGAAATATGTACAATAAAATTTCTATAATTAATACAGCCGGGTTGAAAATTGACAAAAAAATTTCTAAAATTACACTGTTGAATTAATTATTACTTGCTTACTGTTACTGTGAAGCTTTAGCTTACGAAGGCCAAAAAAAAGTAAATTTACAGTACAAAGCGACGGAATATTCACAAAATCCGTATACAAAATGACTATTCGCATAAAATGCATTAGAAAATTACAAAATTTGTATGATATTGTACTTGCTACAGTAAAAAAAAAATGTAAGTTTATAATAAACTTTCTGAAATGACACAGATTTGTATTAGAAATGTACAACAAAATTTCTATAATTAACACAGCCAATTTGGAAATCAATAAGAAATTTTCCAAAATGACAGTTGTATTAGAAATGTGTACAATAAAATTTCTATAATTAATACAGTCGGGTTGAAAATTGACAACAAATTTTCTAAAATTACACTGTTGACTTAATTATTGCTTGCTTACTGTTGCTGTAAACTTTTAGCTTACGAAGGCCAAAAAAAAGTAAATTTACAGTACAAAGCGACGGAATATTCACAAAATCCGAATACAAAATGACTATTTGCATAAAATGCATTAGAAAATTACAAAATTTGTATGATATTGTACTTGCTATAGTAAAAAAAATTTGTAAGTTTATAATAGACTTTCTGAAATGACACAGTTTTGTATTAGAAATGTATAACAAAATTTTTATAATTAACACAGCCAATCTGGAAATCCATAACAAATTTTCCAAAATGACAGTTGTATTAGAAATGTGTACAATAAAATTTTCTAAAATTACACTGTTGAATTAATTATTGCTTGCTTACTGTTGCTGTGAAGCTTTAGCATACGAAGGCCAAAAAAGATGGTAAATTTACAGTACAAAGTGACGGAATATTCATAAAACCCGTATATAAAATGACTATTCGCATAACATGCATTTGAAAATTACAAAATTTGTATGATATTGTACTTGCTATAGTAAAAAAATTGTAAGTTTATAATAAATTTTATGTCACACTGTGCGTAAAATGCGATTTTACGCACGCTTCGCGTGCGTTAAACTGCATTTTCTCACATCGTAACATAAAATATCGTTCGACACTCGTGCGAAAGACTTTTTCGCACTTGTATCGAAATATACTATTTTGAAATGACACAGTTTTGTATTAGAAATGAAACAAAATTTCTATAACTAACACAGCCAATTTAGAAATTGACAACAAATTTTCCAAAATTACACAGTTGTATTAGAAATGCGTACAATAAAATTCCTATAATAAATACAGCCGGGTTGAAAATTTACAACAAATTTTCTAAAATTACACTGTTGAATTAATTATTGCTTGCTTACTGTTGCTTTAGCTTACGAAGGCCAAAAAACATAGTAAATTTACAGTATAAAGTGACGGAATATTCACAAAACCCGTGTACAAAATGACGATTCGCATAACATGCTTCAGAAAATTCTGAAATAGGCATAATATTGTAGTTGCTACAGTAAAACAAAAATTGTAAATTTATAATAAGGTTTTTGAAATAACACAGATGGATTGGAAATTTACAATAAAGTTTTTAAAATTAACACAGCCTCATTAAGAATGCACAACAAATTTTGCAAAATTACACAATTGTATTAGAAATGGACAATAAAATTGCTATAATTAATACAATTGTATTAGAAATTTACAAAAAAAATTCTATAATTAACACAGCTGAATTGCAAATTTACAATGAAGTTTCTAAAATTAAAACCTATTTTTTGTAAATATATATATATATATGTATCTCATTATTCTATTTTAACTTTCTCATGTATACTTGTCTATTAAAGGTCGCTAATAACCAATGCAGTTGATGCGGCCTAAAGCTCTTAATAAATAAAAAACCTCCCAATGGTGGTACTGTAACATTCTACAAAAATTTTTGAACAGTGTATGAACCGGAACCGCGTTACAACATATAGCACACCCGATTACAAATTGATACATATTCTAAATATAAACCGGCGGCGAGTAAATCTCAACTTTTCACTGACTTTAGCCAAAGGAAAATGGTCGACGCTCGAGGCTAGTTTAAGAATTAATCATCTTTTTCTTTTCCCTACATAGAATATTTTCAAACCCTCGATACCCTCCCATCTACTGTCCCAAGGGAAAATTGTTCGCTCTGCCTGACATTCGTACATCGACTATACGCTGAGACCAATAAGATCGTTTCGAGGGTCTCTCCCTATAACTTTTCCTCTCGCTGCTGTTGCTGCTAAAGTCCCTCGGGCTAAGAAGCTTCGCTCCACAACCTCTCGAGGCGTACCGTGCGCTACGGGAAGAGAGAACTTTCAGATCTTTTCGCGAATGGCTCGTCTTCACCCTTGCGATATACACGGCTACCAATCCCAGTAGCAGCAGTAGCAGCAACTTTGCCGCAAGGGCGATGGTTCACTGATTTCTTCTGAGTGATTGTGCTGAGAGTTCATTTTGCTAGATGTGCTGCTACGTCAGGCGAATCAAATAAAAGCCCATCTTGATTTTAACATGCAATACACAACACAGGGGAAACTGGATGAATGAGGAAAACTGAATGATGATTTTCAATGAATTCTGGCTCGGTACACATGTACAGTATTAATGTAACCTAAAGGAAAAACTTTCATGTTTCAAATAGAGTACGAATCTTGTTTTTGGTAATTTTGTTTTTGTTATTAATTTGTTTTTGAGATATTCCAAGATCAGTTTTCACGTTATTGACAGCTGGATAAATTTATACCGGGAAAATAAAGATTTTATTGATTCCCAGCAAATAGGTGGATTTACTTTTTATTTTTCATTCATATATTTATTTGCTTTCGATAGAATGTTGAATTTGATTTTCAAAAAGAATATTTCATTGTCAAACATTTATTGTCGCATTGGGTGAAATAAAAACATATTATAAATTAATCATAGGTTCTTATTACTTATTAATTCTCCGGTAATAATAATTTTTTAGTATGATGATTATATGCAGACGCTGAATAAAACTTTCAAGGAAAGTTCACAAATATTACTGTTACGTCCTGGTTATTTTTTCTAATATAATTCATTATTATTTAATTTCCATTCTTTCCAATATTCAGTCTCAATTTCTGCTAACGTAAATCCGTTCGCAATCCCGTGGTTCGCTCGTTGCATTTTTATATTATTTTCGTTGACTGCATGTGTCATGCGTTGTCGGAATCTTTACACGGAAAGAAATGTTTGGTTGTGGCAACTACGTTTTCGATTTGCTGTACACAATGTCTAAAAAATTAGTTGCCTCAGCCATATCGAATAGTAACCTCAACTATTCACGATTAGTTCTCGATTGGATTAGTTAGGTTAACTAATCCAAACGTTGGGTCTACCACTCGAATAGTTGGGACTACCATTCGAATCGTCGGTATTATCATTCGAATCGTCGGTATTATCATTCGAATCGTCGGTATTACCATTTGAGTTGCTGGGGAAATAGAATAATCGATTGGTTGTGTCAACTCATTTCTTAGTTATGGCAACTAATCTTTTTTTCCGTGTAGGCCGTCTCGCGGTCCCCGAAAACCCCACTTAAATTCCGGTTCACTTTTCCATAATTTTTCTAATCAATTCACTCATCAGTCTTCAATCAATCTTCAATAAAAAGCCATGTAATAAATACATTATAAACGGCGAAACATAAGTAGTTCTTTCCTGTTAAATTAGTTAATCAAAAGTGTTAAATTTGTTTCTGTCAATGAAGAATATAAGCGTGAGTTGATCCGTAATTTTAGTTTCAACACTTAATCGAACAAAAACTCCTAAAAATATATCCGTTTCCAACGTCTCGTTAGCGCGAGACGTAACAATCACAATTGTGGAGAAAATGGCGGCAGGTTCGAGAACTTGAGTCCACATATGCTCATTACAAGATGAAAACCTAAATCAAAGGTGAAGAGCATAAAACCGAGGAATAAATGTGGAATCTATCCTAAAGAGATATTGTGAGTTTGCTGACCCGTCAGTTAAACCACAATGGTTAATCCCTGAGTGGCCAATCGCTCAATAGGGGGAGCGTCGATCGATGCTTTATCCTCAACAAGCGAATAGACGACCCAGGGGAGTTGGCAGCACCGGTTGTTTCCTATGATTTTTCATAAACACCCATCAAAGAGCCAGATGTAAACTTCAACGAAGCACTTGACTCGTCGTTCACGGCGTTGGAGGACTTATAGTACCACGTTGAACGCTCCGTTTAGGGCAGTTTACGTGTTCTATGCTGCTTCTGTTGTCTGTGTACCAAGCTATGCCCACTTCATGAACAAAACTGACGTACGGACAGCCAAGAACTCTTCGGTCTCTTCGCCTCTGTGCACGTAGTCGTTTGCAGAAACGTTGTAGAATCAGTGTACGGTAAAGTATAGTATATTCTATGTATATCGAACATATTACCCGCGTTGAATGTACCGCCTGTCTGGAACAAAACGCTGGCCATTGTTTTGCGCCCTCAATAATCCACTTGCCCCGACTTCGAGGACCTCGCCGTGGGGCTCGGTTGAATTGGAAAAAGCTCTAAGCGAGACAGGGGAAAAAATATAGTGGAGAACCCCAGGAGGAGAAGAATAAGAAGAAGAAGAAGAAGAAGAAGAAGAAGAAGAGGAAGAAGAGATCGAGGGTTGCAACTGGGAGACCGGAAAATCTCTGTTCTTGTAGGATGCCTGACTTTTCTATCGCTTCCGACCTCTCGAAAACGTTGTCGTCAATAAGAACACAGATAGCATTGTGCGGAAGAAAAAGAGAAGCATTGGAGACGAGAAAATAAGATTCCAACGCAGTATTTGGTGAAAATTCTTTTTTTCTACGTATACTTTTGGAGGGTTGAAAATATTTTTTTTTAGTTCGCTGTTTTTTTTTCATGTCTATGTTACCGTAATGCATAAATTTAATAATCATTTACAGCCTGGACAGCGAGGAAAAAAAATATGTATGCGCTCGGAGATTTTTTCGGAGAATCCTTTAATATCAATATTTAGTGATAATTAATTACCAGGTTTTATAGCTTTGGTTGATGGAATGAATGGAATATAGCGGAATTCTCGGAAAGCAGATTATGAAACAAGTTCCACGAATAGGATATTTATATATCGTACCACAGCTTTTATAATCAATGTAAAATATTTAGTTTCCATGAAAATGTTACAACCAAAATATTTTTTCTTGACTATACGATCATTTTAAGAATACGGATATGAACATTTTAAAGAAATTTCTGTTTCCAAAACGAAGTTTAATATACAAGAAAGCAACGTGCAATTTCAAATAATTTATTTCTTCATTTATTTATTTACCACGATGAAAATTGACGTTATCACATCGAAAAATGCGTCAATTCAGAGTTTTTTTAATTTTAGGATTTAGAACCACTACGTTATCTAGATATACCCATAAATATACATCAGAGGATGCACTCGATGTCGAATTCGAGGAATCCAAAGCGGCGGCAATCAAATGATTAAAGGATCTCTCCATCCTCTCGAACCGTTGGAGATCTGGTCGCTGGCGAGGCGCTGAGGGTTGAGCGTTGAAACTCCCGACGGAAATCAGAGTCGTCCGCGCGAGAGAGCTGTCCATCCAGCCGGATTCTCACCGCATGTATAGTTGCAGAGCTTTCAATCTCTATCTCGCTTTTGCCTGCTTTCTCATTCTACTACACTCTCCCAGTCACCCCCAGTTTCCCCCTTTTCCACCCCCCGCCCTTTTGCGGAAGGTAACACGGTGCCGATGCTGTGGTGCACGTTTCTCCCCAACCCCTCTTATCCGGAACGCACCCTCAAAGCCGGTAGCGAGCAACTTCGCGCTGAACCACCCAACCACCCACCGATAGCATTGGCGACGTTCGCGGGGTTCAGTTCGAGGGAGAATCGGCCCAAGAGGGCCACTGGCACCGCTGCTTCTAAACCCTCCAGCATCCGCAGCATCCCTCTTGGCAAACATCGAGACCCGCTCCGCTGGTTCTCTCTACGTTAACTCTGGAACGGAAGCTTCGACTATATTGTACTCAACTATACAGGTCTACTATACTACACGTTATATACCGTGAAACTGCGATCTGGGAATTGACGATATATAACTATTCACGCATACTATACACTGTAATAATATTTGCAAATTTATATTATCGTTAATTTTATTCATTAGCTGATATAATACATTTTCCCGATGATAAATTTTGTACATGGTTGTAAAATTAGACATTTTTATATTTGATTTATTAAACTCCATAGGATTTAGTAGAAGCCGTTTTTCATCTCACTTTCATATCTAATTTTATATACTACTTTCTGTAAAAGAGCTTCCGTTAATTGCAATGGAAGATTATGTAAAATATTTGTAACAGTGCATAATAATGAATATTTTATTGGAGTACCATTTTCAATTGTTTAAATATACCATAATTTTCGTATTCTAGAATCATATTATTGCTTCTTATTTTTGAAAGTAAAATCTCGGGGCGGTCAAGTTCAGGTGAATTCCCAGGAAAATTTCTTGAATTTCGTGGGAAACGGTGTTAAGCCTTGAACTTTTAGGTACGGAGATTGCCTTGGATGCAATGCTGGTAACACGATAATCGCCATGCCAGCATCGCCGATAACAGGTGCCAGGATGCTCGGGATTACGCGAGAACCTGGACGATTCGTCGCAGCCGATTTTCGACGGTTTCACGCACTGTCCGCGCGGTCAAGTCTCTACTAAAGAATATATAATACAACCTTGCATCACTATTGGCAATTTTCCGTTCGAGAGTCCGAGGGAAACTGAAGGATGTGGCAGCGGTAGTTGAAGAGCCAGAACTTGGGAATACCGCATTGAGGACAGAGCATGAAATTGGGGTGTTGAATAAATCGCTCGGGGAGTTAGGAAATCCTGGGTCGGCTTCTTCTTCTTCTTCTTCAAAACACCACAGAAACTACCTCGGATTCTCCGTTCTTTTTTTCCCTTTCATCGACATATCCGCAAAATCTCCACGGTAAATCGGCGATCGATGAAAGAAAATCGGAAAAACACGAAGGGGAACCTGCAATGACCTATGCTACTGGTTGATAACTATTGCCCTCGGTTAAAGAACGAACTATCCTTCAAAACGCTCGGTGAAATCGGGATTAGGATCACGCAACAAACTGATCCACGATCGAGTCAGTTTCGCTTAACGGGATTCCAATTTCAAGAGCGGAAGGACTGATTTTATGGGAAAAAAAATATACGAAAGTTTCGAGGCTCGGGTTTCAAAGTTTCTTCATAAAAATTATCCATTTCACAAACGACACAAAACTTCCAAGAGATTTTGACTTTTTGGTTTCTAGTTTTGCGAGTTCGAAAATCCTGGGTTGGCATCTTGATGAAAGAAAATCGGGAGAGTGTGCCTTGGTTATATATGCGCCAGACAATTAATTGGTTAGACCAACCAAGTTATTTGTTAGGCTACCAATTTCTTGGTTGGTATAACCAAGTGACTTGGTTAACTTACCAAGTCACTTGGTTAGTCCAGACTCGGTTAAAGAATGAACTGTTCTTCAAAACGATCGGTGAAATCGGTATTAGGATCACGCAACAAACTGATCCACGATAGAATCAATTTTGCTTAACGCGATTCGAATTTCAAGAGCGGAAGGACTGATTTTATGGGAAAAAAAATATTCAAAAGAACCGAGGCTCGGGTTTGAAAGTTTCTTCATAAAAATTATTTATTTCACAAACAGCACAAAACTTTGTAGACAAGTGATTTGACAACTAGGACGAAGGATTGTTGGATGAATGTTTTACGACTTTCGGTATCGGTTCTTCCGAGAGATTTCGCCTTTTTTGATTCCAGTTGGGTGGCTTAGGAAGTTTTGGGCGCGGTGGGAGTGGTTCGGTTGATCGACGAGTCGACAGTCTAGTTCGTTTTTGTTGCTTATTGACTTTCGATTGGCCTGTTGCTGATGTTCTTGGCTTCCTTCGACTTTTTTTCTTCTTCTTGGCGTTGGTATTCTTGCTGTTACCGTTATTAGCCGCCGTGTTGGCCTTTCGCGGAGCCCAAGCTTCGATCACTGACGAAGAACCCGGATCAAATCTGCGAACACATAATTTTTTACGTTTATTTGGTTGAAATAAAAACAGTTTTTTTTTCGGAAATAACTTTGAATAATAAAAATTGGCAGTCTACCTGTATTTATTATTTTTCCTGGCAATGATCCCAAAATCTATTCCCCGTTTGAGGGCCACCGCGACTTGTTTTCGCAAACCCTTGCCAGCATTGATTTCGTATGTCTGACTGACACGATCGATGATCTCCTTGGGCGTAAAGCCATCGTCCCTGCGTTCGGACTTGAGCAGTTCGTAAACCAAAGTCGATCGTCGAACCATTATTGAATTACTGCTTCGTTGCTTCAGTCGACACAATTCATTTTCTGTGATATTAAACGTAATACGAAATAGCGAATAGCGCTATCATTTATATAAACAAAAAACACGAAAATCAAAGGCTTAGTATATAGTAAAATAATTGGCGAATGAAAGATTAGTGCGAAGTTGGCTGCAGTTCTTCAGTTTCTGAATCATGGCACTCTACGTTCTCACCAGAGTTGTAAATGCCAAATACTTATAGAAATAATGATGATGATACGATCAGCTCTATAATTATGATTTTATAATAATAACATGTAGCGATTGTAATACGATGATTAAACTTTGGAATGGCTGCAAAAATTATTATTTTTCAATAAAAATTCACCCTTTGAAAATCCCTTTGAAAAAATGGAAAAAGATAAGTAATGCATTACTTATTTCTTCCATTTTTTCCACTATTTCTTGCAATATTAAAGCGAAAATTAATATTTTTTTCAGCTATTCAAATGTTTACATGCTATTTTATAATAACTACATTTTATTATTATGAAATCATAATTACAAAAGAAATTGTACTGTAACCTATATCATGAATTAATGGGGATTTACAACTCTGGGTCTCACAATACTTCGATATAATGTAGTATTTTTTGTAAACTAAAAATGATTCATAATGAACAGCATATAGTCCGAAACTATGAACAAAATCGAATCATTCACACCGTTATGAAGAGTACAGACCTATACGGATAGTCTTTTTAAAAATACAATTTAAAGATACAATATAGATGAAAAAATGGGTAAAAAGCATTCTAAAACATTGATTTTGAATAATTATTATTGAATAAAAAAAGTTGTCAATGAAGTGGAAAAAAGTAATTAAAAAACTGATAGAATATCAAATTTCTATTTTACTTCTGAAACAAAATGGCTGGTTTTTCATATGTTTTTTACATGATATTACAATAAAACTATAGATACATATATCTGTGTTTCAGTTACCTCATATTTTCACCCTTAAAAATATTTAGCTTAATTTTCCATTACAGGTAAAGGTACTTTCACAGAAACTGGTACATAAAATTTGATATGTAAGTGAGATTTAAAATTACAGTACTTTCTACTAAATCCTATAAACATTAGAAAATATAATATAAAAATTTGTCATTCTACTAGACTCGTGCATTGAATTTAATATATCAGTTGATGAATACAATTTCCGGTAATGCAAATTTGCAAACATTTTTAACAATGTATATTTAGCTCAGATTCAATATTAGTCGTCCTCAGGCATTACTTTCATTGTAATAAAATATTTTCATCCAATCTAAAGTAATGACAAAAATCTCTTACCTCATTATCAATGGATGTCGTGCATCTTTATTGTGTTCGAGACAAAATAGCAAATGGCTCAAATAGCGAATTTCATAATAATGGCCATTCGAGATTCAGACATTCATTATTTTGAAATTCGCAATTTTGATCCCCGCCTTGTTTATTTATTTGAATTAATAATATTTCCTTAATTTTTTCTGTATCTCGCATTCAATTTCTCAAATTCTCAAATATGAACTTTACTTTGTATCATGTTCTAAGAGTTCGCAAGATGTCTTTATTAACCAAATCCACACTGAGAGAAAAGCATATCGTTGATTTAGCGATTTCACATGCTAAAACGAATATAGGAAGGCTTGCAATGTTTTATGGTTGAAGCGATGATAATATAGTTCAATAAACGATACTAGCAAAGTTATTGGAAGCAAACGTTGAAATGATTTTGATGATTGCTACTATTATAATTTTTGCTATAACCATAAAATAGAGACGTTCCACCTGGGAATTATAGTTTATAATTAGATTATCGTCGAACTAACTATATTTTTTATTAAATTACTATATTTTCCTCTCAGTGGCTGTTTGTCAAATGGAGAAATTACTAGGCGAAATCCAGAAACTAATAAACAGATTACACTCAGAAAAAAGCTTGGTTAGAATTACCAAAAAATTGGTTAAAAATGTTAGTCAATAACTTGGTGGGCACAACCAAGTTATTGACTAACATAACCAAGTTATTATCTAATATAACCAAGGATTTGGTAAGATAACCGAGTATTTAGTACGCCTAATCAATAACTTGCTTGCGCCTACTAAATTTTTCTTGGTAAAATTTTTAACCAAAAAATCTTCGTAAGCCCAACCAAGCGTTTTTCTCCGTGTATACCAAAACAATGTAAAAGCAGAATTAAAAAACCTATTATTACCGATCATTATAAACGAGTCAACGTACAAACGATCACGACTTAAGGTCTTTGTGACCTCATATCTTATTGAATAACGATAAGTACTATTTTGTCGGTTTTTGTTGATATTCTGAGTCACGTATGGAGAGGTGGACGATTCGCGGGACTGATAATTAGAGAATGATTGATGGCGAATCGGTCGCCATATATATATGTGTATATATATGCATGTATATATGTATATACACACACGACGTAGGTAGGATCGAGTCTCGAGGGTTTTGTAGTCGGAGGGAAGAAGAGAAAGAAACGAACGAGGGTAGTAGGCGCCTCGTATAAATATTTCACGACGAAATTGGCTCGTAAAGAGGTATGGCTAGCACTGTGTGTATACACTCTGTAGTACGAGTCTAGTGTATTACGTCAACGTGTCGTTAGCTCGACAATGGTCGACGTGCGGACAGCCGGGTTCTACAATACTGTATATCGACTACCATCGTCGCCCCCGCGAGAGAGCATTGTGCAACAAATTGCACGTTTGTAACGTTACGTCCTACAATGACCGACTACAAACGTGGCTTTTCCTCCCTTTGGGCCTGTCAACGTTGTCTATGTGTAACGCTGCTACCCTCTGCACGTCGGGATTAAAGTCTGACCGAGTGCTACCGGTTGTCTATACGTATACGTATGTATACGAGCTTCGGGGCTGTAAAATCACGGGTTGATCGCACCATATGCTCGCACCCACGATGAAATGAATATTACGTGAGAATAGAAAGTGGACATAATTACGGTCGTCAAATTTTTTCTCACCCAATAATCGTGTTAATGCATTAACAAGGCTATCTGTCAAGGGGATATTGCTATTGAAATAATTTGTCTTCCTTTTAGAGCTGATTAAACCAAATTATTTACAGGAATCTGTAAAGCCACGTTTTTACCCGTGTTTGATTTTGCCGGATTTCCATGCAATTTATTCGATTTTTAAGCAAATTTTGTTAAGCTTGCGTTGCAAATGTAAATTTATTTAATAGTGTTTGAATAGAATAAAAATATTTCTTGAGCTAATTTTCTAACTAGGTTGTAATTATTTAGTGTAAACGAATTTTTATTTGTCAGTATTTTAAAAGAAATTCTAGGTTAATGCAATTTCTTACATGCAAGAAAGGTTCGATTTATAATCAGATTTACAATTTTTTTAAGGTATTATTAACCTGTCAGTATAAATATAAATTTTGTGAATAGAATAAAAATATTTCTTTGATTAGGTTGTAATTGTTTATTGTCAAAGAATCGTTATTTGTCAGAATTTTGAAATAACAGCAATAATTTTGCCGCAATCAATTATTGAACAGATTTTTAAATTCCAAAACTTTCTAACCCCTCCCAACATTTTTTTCTCCCTTTCCAATTCTCATTACATTTTTTATTAAACTACCGAATATGTCGTAATTTCTTCAATAAAAGAAGAAAATAAAAAATTCCAATTGCCGTCACATAAAATGTCATTCCGAAAATATCATAAGTATGATATTCCCTTGATCAACAAAAGATGCAAGAGTGAATATCGCGTATAGAATTGGAAAATGAATTAATGTCGTTCGATGAATAAATGAATATTAAATTTTAGTAGGGTACAAGAATTTCGGGTCTGCGTTGTCCGTCGGCGAGAGACGATTCGTGTCGCTGTTCCTTCGACCCATTGTCCCTTCATCAGACGCCATTAAAGCCCCAGCCTTTTATTCAATTCGCCTCTTTCATTGTAAGGCCCGAGAGCTCAAAAATTGAGAAGACGTTGGAAGAATTCACAGATCTTAAAATATTCGACTAGGGCAGACATAGTCACATTCAGGCCTTAAGCGCGTGTCGCAGGTGTTTCATTCGTTGCGTGGATCTCACCTTCGTGACGTCCAAATAGCCAAGTTTTACAAACCCTCATCATAACTATATTCGATATCTCGAATACACGCCATTAGTTAAGACACGTGTCGGGCAACTACAGACATATGTACTTGCACATTTTTTTTTCTCGCCCGTGTTTATTTACCCTGGTTGTTACATATGATTGGTAGGTAGGAAAAAAAAGTTGTACCGTACGCACGTGTCTCTTATCGTAAAAACTCCAAGACGAATCATGACATACCTGTGTTATTGTACAGCAAGCTTAAAAATTCTATGATCCACTAAAATGGTTTATGACCCTCGGGCTATATTTAGACACCATCGCCATATACACAATTTCGGCGTTAATCGAGAAACGGCAATCAAGGCGGTATCTCGAAAAAAAAAACAAATAAATAAAAGGAAGACAAAGTGTAGAAATAATAAAATTAATATTCCTATTATTACGTAGCACATTGTTTTATCATTTTATTGTGAAATAATGCGTGGCTGTCGATGGTGAGAAAAAGAAGAAGAAGACTAATTGAAAGTGACTATAATTATTACAATAACTTTGTATGAGATTCTAATAAAAGAATTATTGTTTTATTTTTATTGAAATGGTAATTTAAATGAACAATCTTTGTTATTTTCTTTTTCGTTCAAGAATGCTGGTGACGTCTCCTTGTATTTTAATATTTTTGCACTACACTGAGAGAAAATTACGGTATTAGCAACTCTAAAGTGACAACTGTTTATTTTTAGTTCGTCCGAAAAAATTTTTAATAGTTACCACAACTATCAAATTGTTACTATAACTACCAAATAGTTGCCATAACTATTTTCATAGTTACTGTAACTATGAAAATAGTTGCATGGACTAAAAATTAATAGTTGTCATTTTATAGTTGACTGTATTACTATGATTTCTTTGAGTGTACAATCTAGTATTTTTTACTAATTTTCTATTTTTATTTTGGATATGCTCTTAATTATAATATACAATTAAAGATTGTTCCAAATTCGTTGCAATTTAATTCATACCCTCAGTTTGACTTCGGCTCCCGTTGAGTCACTTTCGTACAAGAATTATATTTATTATTATTGGCAGACTGGTTATAACTTAGCTAACTATCGTTATACGTGTAAAATAAATAAATAAATAAAATAATTAAATAAAAGGAAGACAAACTGTAGAAATAATAAAATTAATATTCCTATTATTATGTAGTACATTGTTTTATCATTTTTTAGGTATTGTGAAATAATGCGTGGCTGTCGATGGTGAGAAAAGGAAAAGTAATTGAAAATAACTATAATTATTACAATAACTTTGTATCAGATTCTAATAAAAGAATTATTGTTTTATTTTTATTGAAATAGTAATTTAAATGAACAATCTTTGTTATTTTCTTTTTCGTTCAAGAATGCTGGTGTCGACTCCTTGTATTTTAATATTTTTGCACTACACTGAGAGCAAATTACGGTATTAGCAACTATAAAGTGACAACTGTTTATTTTTAGTTCGTCCGAGAAAATTTTTAATAGTTGCCACAACTATCGAATAGTTACTATAACTACCAAATACATCCAGAAAAAAGATTTGGTAATATTAACTAAAATTATCTATTCAACATTTAATTATTTCAATCAACGAAAATTTACATTCCCTCCAACAAATATGTATTTCATTCAATTTTTTAGTTTTTTTTATTTCCAACATATTTATTTATTTGAATCAATTTTTACTGTACAGCGGATACCAAAAAAATATTTTATTAATTGCTACTAAATACGTTCGTAATCCGGAAAAAAGATCTAGTTAAAATGATCAGATATATGTACTAGATATTTTAAAATAAAATCAATTAGAACTACCTTATAATCCAATATATATTTATTTCCTTTCATCATTGGAGTTTATTACTATCAACATGCAACATTTATCGATTTGATTTAATTCTTGTCGTATATTTTTATAAAAATTATATATTCTTTAAATCGGCAGCAGAGGACGCGTGGTCGGTGTGTGGCTTCGACGGTTCCCAGAGTTAAGCAGCATTATTTGCGGTCATAACTTGGATGGGTGACCGCTTAGCCGCGCACTGGTTTGCGCGTCAACTGTTGACCGGGAGGCAGTTTCTGAGCTTCTAAGGGATAGTAAGGAATATCCCAATAAATTTTTTTTTTAAATCAACATTTATGTAACTGCTGAACCAAATAAATATTTTTTAGATTTGAATATATTTACTATTCAACAAGTATATTAATTACAAATAAAAAAATTTATTCGAGGTAAATGGAAGTCTAGTAGGTCGGCAACCAAATAAGAAATTTTATTTCCGATGCGTAGATTCTAGTCCCGTTAACAAGATCTTTTTTCTGGGTGTAGTTGCCATAACTATTTTCATAGTTACTGTAACTATGAAAATAGTTGCATGGACTAAAAATTAATAGTTGTCACTTTATAGTTGATTGTACTACTACGATTTCTTTGAGTGTACAATCTAGTATTTTTTACTGATTTTCTATTTTTATTTTGTATATGCTCTTAATTATAATATACAATTAAACATTGTTCCAAATTCGTTGCAATTTGATTCACACCCTCAGTTTGACTTCGGCTCCCGTTGAGTAACTTTCGTACAAGAATTATATTTATTATTATTGGCAGACTGGTTATAACTTAGATAACTATCGTTATACGTGTCCAAGTCGGTCAATCGAGGGCTCAAATGGAAAAGCGAGGGGGTCAGAGGTCTTCTCGATTTTGGGATACAAAGAGACGAGTGCTTGGACACGTTGGAGTCTCGTGGACGGCCAATTAGGAGCTTTATTGTCGTACATGGGGGGATAGGATGATAGTGGTTGGTTTGCTTCATATGAGCGCGTCAACTTGATATATTGCTTGCCAGAGACGGGAAACTCGTCTGTGAGACTAAACACGTATTACGACCAGACTATACCATGGATAAACTATACAATACAGGCTTTTTCGTCTCTCCTACTTTGTCGTCAATGATATTATACATTATACAGGTAACACACTTCTTCGTTAATATTACCAGTGCTCCAAACTTTGTCAGAGCTTCGTTATAACAATGAGGCTCTTGTGCCTCTGCCTGACTTGCAGACGGTCGACGTTACCACAGCAGAAGCAGCAGCACCAGTTACGCCCGCGTTCCTCTACATTCTCGCTCCCTTATCTTTCCGTACGTTATCGTTCTCGAGATTAGCTTCGGCCGCACGTTTGCTCTGCACCACGCCTGAGCTTTCTCTGTGTACCCTCGGCATACCACTGTCCCCCAAACTTTGCTCCTCTCACGCACCTTAAGCTTCTCTCATAACGAGTCCTTTCGTAATATGTGGGCCCAGAGAGATGACATTAAGGGAGGCTTCATCCTATTTTAGATAAAATAGAGTATTATTTTTTTTGTATTGAGAAAGAAATATTGTTATTTTGTGAAAATGAACGTTGTGATTCTTGCATTTAAAAAATGGTTGTAAGTAGAAAATAAAAGTTATAGAAAAAGGTACATTTAAAAAAAAATAAAAATAAAAAAAAAAACAGGACTCTAGACTTTGCTCATCTCATGCACCTTAAGCTTCTCTCATAACGAGTCCTTTCGTAATATGTGGCCCCAGAGAGATGACATTAAGGGAGGCTTCATCCTATTTTAGACTAAATGTAGTGTTATTTTTCTTTTACTTAAAAAGAAATTTTGTTATTATGTCAAAATGAACGTTGTGATTGTTGAATTAAAAAATAAAAGTTGTAGAAAAAGTTCCATTTTATATTTTAACAAAAAATTATTTTCAAAGCTAATTTTTTCTATAATTTTTAATACAGATACGAATAAAGATATTTTGTTCAAAATATTTGGCCTTAACGCTGGTGATCTTATTAATATGGAGTAAATAATAATGATTGTAAAGCGGTTTCGAAGATCCACCTTAAAGATTATAAATATCGCCTCGAAAAAATATACAGTTCGCCTCGAAAAAAATCAATTAATAGGTTATGATATATATACTTGTTAGTGTGACAAAATCCTAAGAGATACGTGCGAAACACTGAAATGCACGAATATCAACTTACAATATTCGTCGTATATCCTACAGCAAAGGAACTGGCTATCTCTCGTAGGTTCTCAGCATGCACACTTGTGTTTTCATATTTCTGTATATATGTATATGTATATAGTAGTTTAGCGAGGACGGTTGAGTCATTGGCACCTTAAATTGAACGCTATTCCTAAGATATTCGGCAGCAAGTGAGAGAGAGATAGAGGGAGATAAAACTATGCCAATAACTAGTGTTTGACCGATTCAATCACTGAACCGTTTATCCTGCGCTGCTAAGCTACATAGTCTCGAGAAGATACCAGGTTGAGTGAGGCGAGACTCGAGGCTGAACAAATATCGTGCGATCACGACTAGATATTTGCCGACTCGACAGATTCGACCGTGCTGTCTAATTTTCTGTTACACGAAACGCTCACTAGCTCTATATCTTCCTTGAACTTTCAGTGGCAATCCCATTTCTCGCTCGTAATTACTTTACGATACCGTGTTCCTAATTATAGATGTGATTCAGAGGATTCTTATTGATGAATTTCTTCCGGGGGTTTACGATATTGTTGTAACTGAAAATTTGAAATAGATACAAGTGCGAAAAAGCGAATTTTTGACGAAGGAGGTAAAGTTCACTGCACGTGATGAAGGAGTGCAATCTTTCGTGCGAAAAGTAGCTTTTTCGGCTAGAGTGTGCGAACAAGTAGCTTCTTCAGCAAGAGTGTGCGAAAATTAGATTTTCGGCAAGAGTATGCGAAAAGTAGCTTTTTCGGCAAGAGTATGCGAAAAAGTAGCATTTTCGACAAGAGTATGCGAAAATGTAGCTTTTTCGGCAAGAGTGTGCGAACAAGTAGATTTTTCGGCAAGAGTGTGCGAAAAAGTAGATTTTTCGGCAAGAGTGTGCGAAAAAGTAGATTTTTCGGCAAGAATGTGCGAAAAAGTAGGTTTTTCGGCAAGAGTATGCAAAAAAATAGCTTTTTCGGCAAGAGTGTGAGAAAATAGTATATTTCGATACAAGTGCGAAAAAGTCTTTCGCACGAGTGTCGAACGATATTTTATGTTACGATGTGAGAAAATGCAGTGTAACGCGAAGCGTGCGTACAATCGCATTTTACGCACAGTGTGACATAAAGTAACTTTTTCGGCAAGAGTGTGCAAAAAGTAGCTTTTTCGGCAAGAGTATGCGAAAAAGAAGATCTTTCGCGAAGAGGGCAGTGAAAAAGTGGCTTTTCCGTGCAAAATGGCTATGTAAAAGTTGCCTTTCCATACAAAATAGTTGTGAAAAATGACAGGACTTGGCACTGAGTATGCTCATTCTTTTTTTTCTAACGTATCACCAAAAAACGCTAATTTCGCATACTTCGCTTCCATAAAGTATATTTATACCAAATGCATACCAAATTATCCTATAATCAGTATTTTACATAGTTGTATTGACCACCAATATCGTTTTTTGTTATTTGTTATTTGTTTTCTCTATCTCTTAAAATACATATATTTTTTGACAGTGTACAAAGAACCGGAGATTCTCTACCATTGACAGGAGTAGCGCGAAGTGGTTTTTGCGTCAACGATGCCGAACAAAGGAGCGTGGCATTTGGCGTGAGCTACGGCACTGAACATCGATGGCCATGGTGCGGTTTTAGGAAAACCTCTTCTCAACCGAGCGTAGACAAGTATACTCTATACATTGGGGATGGTTGGGGGGGAACTTGTGTGTTCGCGAGTTGGCATTCAACTGATTCGATCTACCGTAAAATATGAACTCTTTGGAGAATGCGTTTCAGCGGATAAAAGTGGCGCGAGAAGTAAGGGCTCGGCCCTTTCGAGCATTTTGCATACACAGTCGGTGCGATGACGAGGGCGGTCATTCAGATGTACCATATTTCAGTGTTACAACTCTATATGGCTATTCTGTTGTCGTTGAACTGCTGATGGATTACTGAAGTATTCGAACGTGGTGCATCACGAGTACTTGATCACCCTTGGCAAATCGATTCAACAAAAATATCCGCGCATTTCAATAGCTACTCAAAGAAAATAAAGGGTCTGTAGGAAATCTCCGCACGGAAGGACAGCAACGACACGTTTGCAGGTCTTTTTACCACTGACTTCATGCCAAATAATTATTTTAACTCTTTACACGGAAAAACAATTGTTTGAATAATCTCCAAACTACAAAAGTAGTTGATTAAAGAAACTGATTAGTTAGTTGGGGCGACAAACCAGTTGGATGGGTCAGGAAATTAATTGGATGACAACGAACGAATGGGGTGTCACAACCAACTAGTTTGTTGGTCTAACCCGAAAATTGGTTAACCTAGCCAACTTAGTCGCTTGGAGCGTATTTAGCCATGCCAGTGGTTGGGGCAATCAATTATTTATTAGACAGAGTTGAAAATTTTCGCGTATTTGGCGTCGCGTTTTTATTTTGAATTTTGTTCCAACGCATTTTTAACCACAAAATTAAATATTTTTATCTTCTACTTCATTTCACGAGATTCCTACAGAACTTGATTGCAAAAGTGTCAATTAATTACGAAAGATGTAACGATGAATGTTTAAAAAAATCCAACTAAAGGTCACTAGGAAAAATAATATAATATAGAATCCAGTTCGTCATTGAGATGGTTCACTTTCTTTTAGGATCACAAACTATACAATCTTTGCCTCAGAAAAAAAGATTGTTTGTCCTGAGGGTCGCTGAAGCTGAAGGTACACTCGGGGCCTTATACAGGAAAGAAGATCATCTTCACTCGCTCCGCGTGTCTCTCATTCTCGCGGTCGTGAATGAAAGAAGGTCTTATTGGCGCGAGCCAAACTAACCGCCGGGCGACGACGACAGAGTCGAGGGTGGAAGAGAATAAGTGAAGGAATGAGGAGAGGAACCTGCACAAGAGAGTGTGCGTCTCCTCGATGGCAGAGGGTTCCTTAGATGCTGAAGAATCGCACAACGGGGGTTACAAGGTAGAAAGTGAGAGAGAAAGAGATAAAGAGAGATGAGTAAAGAGAGGTAATGCGAGTGAAGAGTAGAACGAGAAGTGAGAAGGCGTTGAGACGAGATCGGAAGGACCAGCAGCGAAGCATATAGAGCGCAAGAGATCCAGGATAGAGAGTGCCACACAGAGTAACTGGGAGGGGAGGCAGAGTGAGTGAGAGCAAGAGAGAGAGAGAAAGAGACACGGATCAAGGATAGTCTTTGCCAAACACCAATATTTGCGACCGCCCTGTTGGTACCCCTGCTCGACTCGACTCGACTCAACTCAACCGATCCAGCCGCAACCATCCAGCTAACCCGCCCCTAACCGGCCCTCTTCTGCTAGTGATGCCGCTGATGTACACTGATGCTAGGTATAACCCCTTCGTTTTGGTCGCGAGTGAACGACACGGGGCGTCGCGCTTTTTCCGGATGCTCACCTGAAAGAAAGAAAGGCCAACGTAACCGTGATTGGTACTCGTGTACTATACAACTTCGGAATGAAGAGTGGACTGACAAAAGTGACAATGTTTGAGATACACACTTTAACGTTAACCTGGCTTGGTCGTTTGGATTGAATACTCGTTATATACGTTATGTCATTATGAATTATTGAATACGTAAACGTTAAATTTTAAGCCAATTAATTGAGGTCTGTAAAGATTTATAACAAAGGGCTGAAATTATATAAAATGTTAAGTAATATTATTACCCTTGTACATGAGGACAAAAAAGTAGTTGGTCAAACTAATAAATGGGTTCCGACAACCGCACGAAAGAGTTGATATCGCGTCAACTACTCAGTGGGTTATGACAAAAACTACTCGTTGGTTATACGAACCGCTGGTTGGTTATAGGAACTCGCTATTGGTTGCGCCATCTAAAGCCTATTGGTGAAAACAGCACTGCGATTGGTTACAGGAGCGAGTTAGTTCCCAACTACTTTTTTCATTCCGTGTAGAAAAGATCGGGTGGCCAGGATGGAATCCAGGGCAGAATCCAGGATGGAATCTGGGCAGTCCAGAATGGAGTTTAAGATGGACAATGGAATCGGATCAAAAAGTGAAAATTTTTCGTAGTCATACAAAGAATATTGACACGGTTAACCAACTGGAGCTTAACCCGATTATTTGGAATAAAAACCAGTATATCTGATTTCGCATATGTCCGAATGATCCATTAAATACGCAAGCCTAAAGTTTTAAACCAATTAATTTCTGTACAGATTTACCACAGTACTAAAATTCTGTAAAATGCTACATAAAATTACTGAACTTCCTAAATATCTTCGAAATTGATGTGATCTAAAACATACAAAGTCTGTTATTTCCACGTAATTTTCTTATACGAAGATAACGCAATTTAAAATTGTAAAAAGTGAACACACTTTAATTAGCATTGACTGTAGTTTGAACGATTCTATTTAACCAAATATTTACGTATCATATAAAAGAGCATCGAGGATAAATAATAAAGAAATTTGTGAAGAAATCGCTACTATATTATTGAAGAATAATTGTAATATCACAACGATTTCAGCACACTTTTCTTTCTTGTGACATTTTTTATTCCAAGAGCCAATGAGGGTTATTACGAAATGGTTGGCTCTGTCGGGAGTGGCTCTCTGGCGTCAGCAGAGAATGCGAGCTCGACATATCTCACGTACACGCCATTCGTGCAATAAATAATAATTAGGCGCTAATTAGCGGGCGGCCATGTTGGCCATGGCTCGGGTGGTTTAATCACGTCACACACCGACACACCCCCGACGACGGTCGCGACCGAAGCTGCTGCTGCTGCTGCTGCTGCCGCTGCTTTCCCATCTCCGCACCCCCGGGCACATCACTGTCCCTAGCGACTATATAGGCACTGAGTTCGCCACGAAACATGCCACGTTGACCCTGCGTGTGCGGGCGGGAGGACGTATAGTGGGTCGCTAGCGCGTCCACGGACATGTTGACGATGTAGGGGCTAGCCTGTGCGGCCGTTCTATAATACGAACCGCCTCCGACCCCTCTAGACCATCCTATACTATAGCCACCACCGCATCAGAGTGAACCGCCGAAACTGGAGAACGCGAATTGCACAAGAGAACTGCAATTCTCCGGTCACGATTTTCACCTTCGATTTTAATGGTGCACATTGCTGTTTAATTAATGCAAATTGAGATTATACACGTGTTAAAATCCAAACTCTTGCAACACCCTTCGTTGAATGAAAATGGGTAAAATATGCTTTTGGAGGTTTATACAAGTGTCTAAGAACCTCATCTCACTCTGTACAACCTAATTGGAGGTCCAAACATAAGAATTTCAGTCTACATTAGACTCCGTTTACTCCATTCGGATAGTAGCTGCCATTTTCGGAGGTTTTGACGAGTGTCAAAGGAATGGAGGAACCTCCGTTTACCCCATGGCACTGCTACATTTGGATTTTGAAGAGGGTCTAAATTTTTTTTGCATTTTCTCCCGCTTATCAAGTCTTCGATGTGAGTCTTATAACGGGTCGGCTTGAAGAGGGTCTAAATTTCAACTCGGGATATATCCAGAAGAAAAATCTTGTAACTAGAATCTACGCATAGGAAATACAATTTACTATTCACTGAAATAAATTTTTTGATTTTTAAGTAGGTAATATGAAACCTCGGCTTCGCCGAGGCTTCGTACTGTCTTCACGCGAGCAGTGCGCAAAATGCTCCTTTGGCCTCTTGTATCGAAACATACTATTTCTTTACGAGTGCAATGCAAAATCCGAGTTTGTCCGACGTTTACAAACATGCAAAATGAGCTGCAACTTCAAGCAGTAAGCAAAATCCAGCGAACCAGTGCGCAAAATGTTTTTCTCACCTCCGGGCCGAAAGCGACAACTTTCGTTCCGCTGCGCGGAACGAAGTTCCCGGTTTTCGGCTCCTTCGATGAGAAAAATCGGATACCCTCCTCGGGCAGTAAATAAGAAAGCCTCAGATCACATGTTTGTCAACCTCGGCTTCGCCTCGGCCGACAATTACATGTGATCTGAGACATTTCTTACTTTACTGCCCTAGGTGTGTAATATTGCGCACTAGTGCGTCAACCAGCCATTTTGCATGTCTCTAAACGGTGGGCAAACGACTATTTTGCATGCACGAGTAAAGAAAAAAAATTTAGGTTCGTTATGTTGAATTTTCCGACCAAAAGTCGGATCTGTGAATTCTGAAATCAGAACCAACCAACCAGAATTGACTTTTTCAAAAATCATCGTAAAAAGACATGTAACCTTTTAAAAGCATTTATTTTTAACAGCCTGAAAATGAATTGTATTTTATTCAATTACGTGTTTTTTAGTATGGCACACGCGTTTGTTATAATTATTTTTTAGGCACAACGAGTCGTCTAAAATCGTTATAATAATTTTTTTTACCATGTCTACGCCATTGAAAACAAAGGCAAAAAGGTTCTTTCTACCACATAGATGCATGAAGATCCTACATTCCGTTTACCAGATAAAGCCCTGAGTCTATTTTCTTTCTTTCTATTTTGAGAGAAAAGTTTGCAGTGCAATCGTCAGTTAATGCTTGAGTCAATGAGTCAAGGAACTAAAGTGTATAATTATTGCATAACATCAAACTGACCTCTTCGACCCTAACAATAAGTACGTAATGCACGATGACGACGAAGTTTCACGTGCTCATATCACCTGATTTAGAATGAATGCGTACGTTTAAAAGGAAGATCGGGAGACAGGATACGACAGACATATTCATGCATATGTATGTATATATGGCATATGCGCGAGACTCTTTCTGCGTTCGTTGGAGACGAATGTTCTTCGTTTCTGCAAATATTGAAATTGACCGCTTGCGCATCCTCGTCCTCCGCAGTCACTGCTTGCGCTCGACTCTGCATTCTTCGTGGAAGTCTTCGAGGTCTCTCACGTACGCCAGGTACTTATTCCGTGTTTCGTTCGACCTCGTTCCATCTTTTGCCTCGTTATTATGCTTACGAACTAGCTATAGATATAATGATTTTGTTCTTTGGAAAAAAGTTCCCTGATGGACTGTGGCACTGAGAACGAGTCTTTGGGTTTCTCCCTCTGTTTGTCATCATCAGCATAATCACACGTATGATCGTCATGCTATATATGTACATCATTTTTTAACTACCAAGGAGTGAATAATTGGAAATTTTACTAGAAATAGTCGATGCAATAATTTTTTTCTTATTTTATTGCTTCCTCATAGAGGAAGCTATGTTTTTGTGGAATAAATATTTTTACAGATTTTCATGTCAGGTTATTCAAAATGATCCAAAACATCGAGAAAATTAGTTTAGGTCTTTGGGTTTCTCCCTCTGTTTGTCAACATCAGCATAATCACACCTATGATCGTCATGCTGTATATATACATCATTTTTTAGCTACCAAGGAGTGAGTAATTGGAAATTTTACTAGAAATGGGCGATGCAATAATTTTTTTCTTATTTTATTGCTTCCTCATAGAGGAAACTATGTTTTCGTGGAATAAATATTTTTACAGATTTTCATGTCAGGTTATTCAAAATGATCCAAAACATCGAGAAAATTGGTTTAGGTCTTTGGATTTCTCTCTCTGTTTGTCATCATCAGCATAATCACACCTATGATCGTCATGCTATATATATACATCATTTTTTAACTACCAAGGAGTGAGTAATTGGAAATTTTACTAGAAATAAGCGATGCAATAATTTTTTTTCTTATTTTATTGCTTCCTCATAGAGGAAACTATGTTTTTGTGGAATAAATATTTTTACAGATTTTCATGTCAGGTTATTCAAAATGATCCAAAACATCGAGAAAAGTGGTTTAGGTCTTTGGGTTTTTCTCTCTGTTTGTCATCATCAGCATAATCACACCTATGATCGTCATGCTATATATATACATCATTTTTTAACTACCAAGGAGTGAGTAATTGGAATTTTTACTAGAAATGGGCGATGCAATAATTTTTTTTCTTATTTTATTGCGTCCTCATAGAGGAAACTATGTTTTCGTGGAATAAATATTTTTCCAGATTTTCATGTCAGGTTATTTAAAATGGTCCAAATCATCGAGAAAATTGGTTTAGAAAAAATGTCCGGATGTGTATGTGTGAATGTGTGTGGCTGGCTTGCAAAATTCAAATCTTCGTATTTCAAGAATGGCTTTAATAATCAAGGTGAAATTTGATACGTCGATGGAGCTTCAATGTCCATTCCTTTGTGAAAATTAACGAAAAACTTCAGACGTCTTGTCAATTTTGTGAGACTTTGAATTTTTCGGAAAAATTCTGTACGCTTTTAGCTGTCGCAATATTTTCGCTAATGAGCAAAATAGTTCTTAAAAAATAAAGCAATGTAAAATGACGGTCGGTATTGAATTAGAGCTAAATCTATCAAGCGATTTGGATACAGAATTTCGAATTTTCGAAAAATTGATATTGTCATTTTAATTCAAGTCAACTTCGATCAACTCAGCTCGAATTTCCTACAAGGACGAACTAATATCTAGCTGTCGTAATCTTAGACATATTTTCATAAAAATAGGAGAAAAAAGTCGCGCCTTTTACATTGCATTTTTTTTTCTTTACAATGTCGAATTTTGGCCTTCAGAATCGTTCTTTTTTACCCTGATTTAAAAATCCGGTCATTTCCGATCGGAAAATTCAACCTGAATTTGTTTTTCTTTAAGATATCGTATTTTGGCTTTTCTTACCTATAAACAGTGTTGCAAGTCCCCATTACTTTACGATATACATTTTACAGAATAATTTGTCTTGTAGTTACGAATTTGTAATGATAACTTGTACCGATTATAAAATTATGTTTGAACTTTTGAATAGCTTTAAGAAAAATAGAATTTTTAATTAAATTTAGGGAGAAATTAGAATAATGGACAACCACAGGCCTGCATTACTTTAGTAATGCATTAACAATATTTCTCCATTATTTCAATAAGATTATCACTAAATTTTATGGAGAATTCATATTTTTTGCCTCTTCAAAATTTTACCCATCATATTGTAATCACTGCAAATTATTATTATAAAAATTATGCAAATTATTATTATTATTCCAAAGCCCATTGTAGCATAAATTTTATTAAAAAAATAATTAGTGTTTTACAACTCTGCCTATAAACATAAATTTGATTATTACTTTTCATGACTATTTACCGAGTTTCTTTGATACCTTTATATTTCAATTGTGTATGTGCGTAATTCCGACATTTAAAATGAAAATAGCTTCCGAACGACTTTCATTAGCATGTAACCCATTAAATGAAAAAAAAAACTTGCCGGAGTACCGAGAAGTTAATTACGACAGGGCTGGGAAAGCGTATTTATCGAATTGGGAAGGACCGAGAGATTCACGAGAGAGTTTCGTGATGGTCTCGCAGCAAAAAAGCGAGTGAACCGACGGTCCATCGGATAGAAGCTAGCGAGGGGTGTCCATACCTCAACACATAATGCTTTTAATGAGTTGGAGCTCATCAAGTGTACTCTGGTTCGCTGATCAACGCTTGCCAAAAAGGGGTTGAATGGGTTGGGCTCGTCACAGGCCAAAGAGAAAGGGGATATTGGCAGTGGATGCTGGTTGCCAATGGTTCGCCGAAATCCCCAGTTCCAATGATCATCCTAGTATAACAACTATCATAGATAAATCTATCCTATACATCAACCAAGCACCGTTGGTTTGTAAAACTCGCTTGCATCGTAATCCTCTGTGACGCATTACCATTTAGATTAGTTAGATTTGCAGGTGAACGGATTGACCCAACCGCGAAATACAAACAGGCAAATGCGCATGTTATACAATGAACGAGGTATATGTGGCTATGTCCGGCCAGGAAAACCCGTTGACTCGTAGCGGGCCAGTCGACGAGAGGATTCGCACACGTACCACGTTTTAATTTCATCCTGATAATTACTTTGAAACGGATGGCTTTTTAAGTAGATTAAAATATTCGCTGCGTAAACCGCCGCGCGGACGTTGTCCGACATTTTCTGGCATGAGTTTGCCCGTGTGGAACTCTCGCGTCGACTGCAGCAGCTGCAACTGCAATCCGACCCATTCCTCCCCTTTATACTCCTGGCGTATACCACCCGCGCCAACGTGCAGATAATTAATGTGTTTTCGGTTCGTGACGCGAGAGACGAGTCCGGCTACGCGACGCATGGCCGACGATCCAATTTTCCTAGTGGACGCTGAACGCGGAAATCGGAGGGGGCTCTCAATACTGGCTATCGGCGCGGATGGTACGTCCGATTTTAACTGGATTTCCGCATCGCTCGGCTCCGAATTTCATTTCGCTTTGCGACACGATCTCACTGGTTCTCTCCTCTCTCTCTCTCTTGCTCTCTGTCGTCATACTCGCTCCAATGTTCGAGGGACCTACTATATAGAATATATTTCGACCAACCAATTTTATTTTTCGAGTGGAAACGCCTTTTTCAGAGCTCGTAACAATTTCACTCGGTAGTTCGAAATTAAAGTTCCATGTAATAAAATTGGGATTTTTGGACGTTTGCATGGACCCATTTCGTTCAAGATTGGTTTTTGGAACGGGATACGAAGTTCTTGGTAAATATAAGATTTTGCTACTTTTGAAACGATGTATTTGGCTGAAATTTGATGGTAATGATTGAGATTTTATAAGCTAAGTTTTCTCGCTAACGATTGTATTCAGAGTCGAATCGTAATTAAACACGATTTTATCCTTTAACGATCAAATCTCTTTTCTGTTTAGAAAAGGCAATCTCCTAAATCAAAACTCTCAAAATCAAAAAAACACTTTTGTAGTCTTTACATATAAATGCTTTTATTTTATTTATTATTTTTAATAAATAATAAATAAAATTTATTATTTATAAATTTTTATTCACGAAATAAAAATAAAGGATACATTTTTCATAGAAAAATACTATTTGTTGATTTTTTTTGAAAAATTTTGTATTGCAAGTTAGAAAATCTTTATTAAACGAATACATATCTGGTAGTTTCTAATAATTATTTTTAACATCGATTATAAATCCCTTTTCTTATCACAGACACATTTGGCTTATAAAATACAGAAGAATCGAACATAAAAAGGCTGCAGCACAATTATCTGCTTGAATAATTCACTGAGTATGCGAAAGAGTCAAAAAGTGCGATTTATTTGCCTCTCTGCACTGTGTACAGACGGGAGGGATTCAATGGTACCATCGATTAAATAAACGAATATGTTTGCAGCGTTAAATATGATGATTGGCTGATATTTTCCGGCGGGCTGATCTAACGCTCAATTTCGCTTGGCATCACCATATTATTTAATATGCATCGATTAATGCTGCACCGCTTCACTTCATTGTAGAATGCCAATTTCGCGGGTCAAACCGACTTTCCAAAAAAACAACAAAAAAATAAACAATAAAATTAAATTTAACTCTTTCAACTTTTATTTTAATTCTTAACTATTTCCTGAAATGGATTTTTAACTCCGTGCACTAACTACTTTTTTATCGTCTTACTAATTTTTATCTGAGGTTTTACCGAAGTACTTAAAAAAAAACTATAGCAAATGTTTTTATAATTAATAATGTTGTTGCTCCTATTAAATATATTTTATCCTCCATACGAGTGTAGAAATTTATAAATGATTGAGAATTCGATAAATCGTAGCCTACACAGAAAAAAAGATTAGTTGCCATAATCAAGAAATGAGTTGACACAACCAATCGATTATTCTATTTATCTTACAACTCAAATGGTAATACCAACGATTCGAATGGTAACACCGACGATTCGAATGATAATACCAGTGGTAGTCCCAACGATTGGATTAGTTAACCTAACTAATCTCGCGAGAACTAATCGTGAATAGTTGAGGTTACTATTCGATATGGCTAAGGCAACTAATTTTTTAGACATTGTGTACAGCAAATCGAAAACGTAGTTGCCACAACCAAATATTTCTTTCCGTGTATTACGTAATAAATGAAGATTTGTTTCCACATTCAAATGAATATCTTTATTGTGAGGCTGAAGAAACGTGGACGACGGCCAATTGGCAGAGTATAATATAAGGCAATAGAAATTATAATTATAATTTGTAATATACAGATCAAAATCATTATGTATATTTTATCAATAAATCACGACTACTATTACTAATCTTTATTGTTCCGGTCCCAATCAAAATCAAGATCCAAAAACTATTTCCTGATATGATCTGAACGTTGCTGGTCATTAGAGAACATTTTTATATTTGAAAAATTATTTTATAAGGTTGGAAATAGTACATTACGTTACAAGGGAGAGAAGTGCAACTTTTCACCGAGAGTGAAGTTTGATGCCCGAGCGAAGCGAGGGTAGAAATTCACACGAGGTGAGAAGTGGCACCCCTCCCATGTAACGTACTATACTTTTCTCCCGATTTCGTTTAAAGGTAACCACATTTCGTGTGTGCAACAAGGACGCAGAATAAGCTCATTTTTAACAAATGACGACACGCATGCGTAGTACGGCTTTTATTACTCTCGTGCGGGCAGGAATGAGCTGATTACCTCCCGAGGGAGGTAATCAGCTTCTTCTCGGTGAAAAGTTGCACTTTCCTTCCTTGTAACGTAATGTACTATTCATTAAAAACAATACTATCACCAATAGGAAATATGTTAATTCGCCCTTTTTTTCGATCATTCAGTTTCGTTAAGGGACAAAGGCTAAATCGAAGAGTCAAGGTTTTTGTGTCTTATTGAAGAGTCAATGCATTTTGTTCGAACATACTTTTATTTGTTAAACTTTTTTTATAAGATTCGAAACCAATATATTTCTTTAAAATACTGTCAACAATAAAAAATATGTTAATTCGCTCTTTTTTTTGGATCACTCAGGTTCCTTAACGGTCAAAAGTCAAATCGAAGAGGCTTTTATATCTTATTGAAGAGTCAAGGTCTATTTGTTCGAAAATACTCGTATTTTCTTATTTGTTCGAAAATACTTGTATTTCCGAACAAATAAGGCAAGAAAGTAACAGTAGAGCTTTTACTTCAAGGTTAATTTACTAACCTCCTCGAGGGATGATTCCTTGCTCTTGGTTGATCCTCGTTTCTCTTGTCTCGAGGGAGTACGAGGATTTTTCGCGACAGACGGCTTGCAGTTCGTGTAAACAATAGCGCCAACTTCTCAGCAAGAATATATGTAGCGTAGGCGAGTTCTCGTAACGTCTGGCTCTTCGTGATGCACATCTATGTGACACACAATCACAGTAGAGATGTAGAGACAAGTGAGAGAGAAGAACACACGAACAGAGACCAATACATGGAGCTCGAGGTGCTTATTGGGTCCGTGGGGGATGCTGCTGCGTGCATAGCGCAGAAACAACCCTCTAGTCAAACATTGCAACATCAATCAGCACCAGTCACTCAACCGTGGGGCATTGGCGCCAACATTGCGATATTGCCTCCATTTACATTCGCAATGGAAAATTCTACCTTCCAATTCACTCCACCCGCCCCCCGACACTCCCCTCCCCCTTTCCCGTCCACCCGTCGTCTCATTCCATTTCTGTTTGGTGTTTCAACGATTGATAGTTGATTAAATAAAATCGAAAATATTCGGTACAACTTTGGACATCGACGTTCGATAGTCTCGCCGGAATCAAATAAAACACGATTTTATATGTATATATACATATATTTTTTTTTCGTCAAGGTCCACAAAATGGTCAGCAGGCCTTAATTTTTTGTAACAGTTGCTTACAAAGTTTACACCAATGGGGTGAAAATTACAGAATTTTGGACTTTCAAACTGGAAGAAAATGTCAGGGAAATTATTTGAAGTTGAGTTGTAAAATTTTTTGCTGTCGAGTCAGAATTTTGGACTTTTAAACTAGTACAAAATATCAAGAAGATTATTCAAAGTTGACTCGAAAAATATTTTCGGTGTCGAGTCAGAATTTAAGTCTTTTAAACTAGACAAAAATATCAAGAAGATTATTCAAAGTTGACACGAAAAATATTTTTGGTGTCGAGTCAGAATTTAAGTCCTTCCAACTAGACAAAAATATCAAGAAGATTATTCAAAGTTGAGTCGAAAAATATTTTTGGTGTCGAGTCAGAATTTAAGTCCTTCCAACTAGACAAAAATATCAACAAGATTATTCAAAGTTGAGTCGACAAATATTTTTGGTGTCGTGTCAGAATTTAGGTCTATCAAACTAGACAAAAATATCAACAAGATTATTCAAAGTTGACGCGAAAAATATTTTTGGTGTCGAATCAAAATTTAAGTCTTTGAAACTAGACAAAAATTTCAAGAAGATTATTCAAAGTTGATTCGAAAAATATTTTTGATGTCAAGTCCGAATTTTGGATTTTTAAACTAGCAAAAAATATCATGAAAATTATTCAAAGTTGAGTTGTAAAATATTTTTGGTGTCGAGTCAGAATTTAAGTCTTCAAACTAGACAAAAATATCAAGAAGATTATTCAAAGCGGAGTCGAAAAATATTTTTGGTGCCGTGTCAGAATTTAAGTCTTCCAAACTAGACAAAAATATCAAGAAGATTATTCAAAGTGGAGTCGAAAAATATTTTTGGTGTCGAGTCAGAATTTAAGTCTTCCGAACTAGACAAAAATATCAAGAAGATTATTCAAAGTTGACTCGAAAAATATTTTTGGTGTCGAATCAGAATTTAAGTCTTTCAAACTAGACAAAAATATCAACAAGATTATTCAAAGTTGACGCGAAAAATATTTTTGGTGTCGAGTCAGAATTTAGGTCTATCAAACTAGACAAAAATATCAAGAAGATTATTCAAAGTTGAGTCGAAAAATATTTTCGGTGTCGTGTCAGAATTTAGGTCTATCAAACTAGACAAAAATATCAAGAAGATTATTCAAAGTTGAGTCGAAAAATATTTTTGGTGTCGAGTCAGAATTTAAGTCCTTCAAACTAGACAAAAATATCAAGAAGATTATTCAAAGTTGAGTCGAAAAATATTTTTGATGTCGAGTCCGAATTTTGGATTTTTAAACTAGCAAAAAATATCACGAAAATTATTCAAAGTTGAGTTGTAAAATATTTTTGGTGTCGAGTCAGAATTTAAGTCTTCTAAACTAGACAAAAATATCAAGAAGACTATTCAAAGTGGAGTCGAAAAATATTTTTGGTGTCGTGTCTGAATTTAGATCTATCAAACTAGACAAAAATATCAAGAAGATTATTCAAAGTGGAGTCGAAAAATATTTTTGGTGTCGTGTCAGAATTTAAGTCTTCCAAACTAGACAAAAATATCAAGAAGATTATTCAAAGTTGAATCGAAAAATATTTTTGGTGTCAAGTCAGAATATAAGTCTTCCAAACTAGACAAAAATATCAAGAAGATTATTCAAAGTTGAGTCGAAAAATACTTTTGATGTCTAGTCAGAATTTAAGTCATTCAAACTAGACAAAAATATCAACAAGATTATTCAAAGTAGACGCGAAAAATATTTTTGATGTCCAGTCAGAATTTAGGTCTTTCAAACTAGACAAAAATATCAAGGAAATTACTCAAAGTTGAGTCGAGTCAGTATTATGAAATTTCAAACAAGACAAAAATATTTAAAAAAATGATTTGAAGTGGAGTTGTAAAATGTTTTTGGAGCAACCTGCGAGACGTTTCTTCCTCCCGGTCGTAAAAGAATAGTTCTCGCCCTCTCGTTTATCAGAAAAGAAAACAACGAGTGCATCTTCCACGCACCTACTTTCACCGTAGGAAAACAGTGTCGAGTGTCGGGGTGTTGCGAGCAAGCAAAAGAGAACGAGGAACAACCCCTCCTGCTGTTGGGGGGGTAGGTTTTTGCATGGCATTAGTGCTGGTATTATTGTAAGCCGGCATTTATAATTCTCACCCTCTGGTATCTGTAAGAGATGTGTAGTAGTACCTACCAAGTTCGCTAGTCCTCGAATCCTCACTCCCTATGTAAAAGCATGTCGATTCAATTTAATATCGTCACGCGTGTATCTTTCTCAAAAATAAATGTAAAAATTGAAGACTTGACAGAACAATAATTAAAAAAAAAATCGTGATGTTTGCAATGAATTATTGAAACATAGAATTTTAAGTTAAAACCTTTTTTTTATTGTACTTGGCGTCGAGATACTACAATTTAGATTATTTCTTGTTTAAGTTTTTACGAAAATTTGTTTATTTGTCACATTCAAGTTTAAGTTGTAAAAAAAAAATTCAAAATAAGATTTGTATTTTTCTGACATGTTATGTCTTATTGCGTTAAAAATAGATATGTGCAATGTAAATATATATTCTTTCTTAATGGTCGTCGATATAATTTTATATATTTAATGATCTGATTATCTGCAGCCAATAAGTTAAAATCTATTCAATAATATAATATATAATGTGAGATAACAATTGAACGGAACTAAAATAAGATTAAAAAATGCTATATTTTACCAATTAACGCCGTAATCATCTGATCGAATAGTTATTATCTTACTACAATTGTTGGCATCTCTTATAACAAAATGCCCGAAATTTTTAATAATTTATGTACCAAAAAGATGTCATTTAAATTATTGGAAACTTTCTTGAAAAAAAAATATCCTTTTTCCATATTGTATGGAAATCTGAGTAGACAGAAATGATTCCTTGATAATTTTCACATCTAGAAACCCCGAAACGTGAAAATGACGTTATAGTGTAGATGGCAATGGTGTTCGTTGATCCAGTGTTGTTACAGTGACTCACATTATTTGTCCAAGGACCCCATCTGACAATCCTGCCAACTCTTCGTACACGAAGCGTGCGATCCACTCTCGAATCGCTCTTAAGGCCGCGTCGCTACTATATATAGTTCTTGTCTTGTGCCACCACCTCTTTCGCCCCTATTTATATCAACAGGGTGACCGATCTCTCACGAGGCTCTCTTCGTATCAATGACTCCCTCCGCCATTTCTTTGTTTCTATGTTTTATCGTTTCCAAATCTCTGCTCGATAAAATGCGATCAGCAAACTCACGTGATTCGATTCGTTTTAATTGTCCTAAAAAGCTTCTTCAGATACACTATTTTAATAAATGGTCAAAAGATTTCTACGATCACCCCCAGAGAAATCGATTTGATGGGTTTATAAAAAAAAAAAAAAAATACAGAATTCAAATTAATAAAAATATGTCTCGATCAAAATAAAATTCTATTATGCAAGCATTTGAAGATGAGACAGATAAATTTTATTGCATACAAATAAATCAGTATTGATTTTTTATAAAATTTATTTCATTCAAACTAAATTTACGTTATTTTAAATAAATCCTATATTTAATTTAAATAAAACCATGAACCGAATTCTCTGGGTGCAATTGTAATATTGCGAAAATATTGCTTCGCTCAATATTTTTAAGATTGGAGTAAAAAAAGTAAATGTTTGATAATTTATTTTAAATGTGCACTAATCCATATTATTAATTATTATTCTTCTTTGTGTTCACGATTTTTTTTATTCAATGATGATTTCACCTTCTAAGGTAATAAGAAGATACTCATTTCTAAGGAAACAAAACCTTCGTAAACTTTCGTGCGTACACGCGAGTGTATGTTTAAGTGCAGATATACGTTTTGCGAAATTTCTCCGGTGTTGCATGGCATCCGGTGTCTCTTCCTGCTTTGCTCTGGGCTCTGTTACTTTCTTGCCTAGCGCCTCCCGAGTATAATGTCGTACTGCATCGTGCGAGTACGTCCCATTTGCGTCACTGGCACATTATTGTTAGCGATATTAGTGTACGCGAATATATACATATATATGTATATACAAAATACTTCCCGGCTTCCATCGCGGTGGTTGCAAGTTGTTCGTATGTACTCTTGTGTTTTCAAGCTCTGCCGCACGAGAGAGTTTAGATACAACGTACGTATTATAGAGAACCAGGCTAGACAACCTCCGGATGCAGGCACACACATACATACATACACACATACACTGAGAGAAGAGTTTGTTAACGAATCTAGTGTTAAATATGGCGAAATGAACCATTTAGTTATTCTTAATGAATCTCACTTGAGCTACACTGTAATTTAGTGTACTTTTACTGGAAGTTTTTATTCATAAACTAGTGTATTAAATTTAGAATACAAGTGTAATGAAAAATTAATGTACTGTACAGCACATTCAGTAATTTACTTTAATTTTACAGTAAAAGTACTTGAATTTTAGTAATTTGCTTTAATTTTACTGGAAAAGTACATGAATTGTATATCACAATACACACATACACACATATACACATACACATATACACACATACATACATACACACATACACACATACACTCATACACACATACACACATACATACATACACACATACACACATACACACATACACACATACACACATACACACATACACACATACACTCATACACACATACACACATACATACATACACACATACACACATACACACATACACACATACACACATACACACATACACACATACACACATACACACATACACACATACACACATACACACACACACACACACACACATACACACATACTCACATACACACATACACACATACACACATACACACATACACACATACACACATACACACATACACACACACACACACACACACATACACACACACACACACACACACACACACACACACACACACACACACACACACACACACACACACACACACACACACACATACACGCATACACACACACACACACACACACACATACACACATACACACATACACACATACACACATACACACATACACACATACAAACATACACACATACAAACGTACACACATACACACATACACACATACACACATACACACATACACACATACACACATACACACACACACACACACACACACACACACACACACACACACACACACACACACACATACACGCATACACACACACACACACACACACACACACACACATACACACATACACACATACACACATACACACATACACACATACACACATACACACATACACACATACACACATACACACATACACACATGCACACATACACACATACACACATACACACATACACACATACACACATACACACATACACACATACACACATACACACATACACACATACACGTATGCACACATGCACACATACACACATACACACATACACACATACACACATACACACATACACACATACACACATACACACATACACACATGCACACATACACTCATATGCGCATACGCGCACACACACTCCGTTCTCAGGGTTGTAGCGAGCCCAGCCCTTGCTCACATCTCTCCTCATTGGACGATTGCACTATAGGTATGTCTGCATGTATATATATACATATATACAGTGTCAGCCACTCGGTCGCTGTTGACAAGTATACGTTACGTTAAACCGGTGTATATGCGTGCTCGATTTGGTTGAGCGTGTGGGTGGCTTGTGCGCGAACGGTCGAAGCGCGAGAGGGGGTGCAGAAGGGATGAGAGGAGGGTGTACGGTGTACCGAGAGGGGTGGCACGAGGGTGGTGTAATATAGAGAGCGGCTAAAGGCGGACGTAATTTCCTGCCCGCCTGACAACGCTGCAGACATGTTTGCAAACCTAACACATACAACCTACTTAGAGGCCTTTACGTGTGTCCCTCCTGCAACAATGACAGCACGTATATGGTACAGTACACAGTTATAGCAACACAGGCAGAACGGCACCGCGACGTTGGGCGTCGTCGTGACGGTCTCTCCTCGGCCTCGAGCTTCGCGTTCACCAACGTTCTATATATACTCTAGTTGGGTTGTAGGTTCTCGAGCTACGGGCGAAGGTAGATATAGGTATCGGATTGTATATCTACCAGGAGAGCCTCGAGCACCGACTATTGCATGTACCTCTACGTACAGCCTAAGGCGCTTTGATCGGGAGTATCTAACTACTACAATGGAGAACGCGAGGGTGGAAAGCTCTGTGTTCTGATACTCCGGAGACTCTTGTGCTTCGGCGAACTGTCACAAGGGGCAATGGAGAATATGCGATTCAATGGTTTTAGACATTTTTTTAACGATATTTTATTCACGAAGAAAGTGTCTCATCAAGCTAATGTTCTGTTTGAAATAGAAAATTCATTTATACCTCGAACATATAGTGGTAGGCCCAAATTAATGTCTTTTGAACACAAGTGAATCCTTTCGTTGAGATAACTCAATATGCCTTGGCATTGTAAAAAAAATATTATTTTTTTAAAAAGGAAACATCGAAAATCCATATATTTTGAAATAGTGAAGCCAATTCATACAATTATAAGTCCCCGGATTGGCCATGTTGCTAATTTTATGTGTCAGTTTTTGTAAGTAACAAAATTTGATTATTACTTTGACGAAAAATTTCTGTACTTCAGAGATTTTATTTTACGTTTGAAACTTCATGAAAATACTTTGGAAGTTCGGCGAACTCAAAAATATTTTTTAAAAACTTTTTAGATAAAATTTTTTTTAAATCAAATTACATGGAAAAAACATAAAATTCTTAATAGATTATTCATTTGTACAGCTATAAATTGATAACTTTCTCTATAATTATCAAGACTTACTGTGTACGTTTGTAGACAAATATTCTTATTGTTAAACCTACAAAAATGTTCAATTTCATTTTTACTATACGAATGCCGATTTAGTCGACGCAGTGACATTTTTTTGTGAGAGTATAGTAATTCAGTATACAGAGCCTCCCTATTTCCTGATGAGATCGGATTACATTTAAGATTACATGCAATAATTCGACTACATAGTTACATCCATATAACATAAAATTTACATCACGATTCTTATAATCTGTGCAGCGAGTGCGAGAATTCGTCACGATAGATAATAAATGCACTGTTGGTTTCGGTATATACCTTTAGAAAACGGGAGACACACTCGAAGACCCGAGAGAGAAAGACACAGGCCAAACATTTCGGACGGGCCTAAGGAAACACATTTGCCTGTGGACAAACACACAGTTGGGGGAGAGAAGTTGATGCATGCACTGCGGATGAGAGTTCAGAGAGTGGAGGAAGAGAGAATGTGTCCTAGTGTGGTAGGGCATGTATATATCACATAGTATAAGCCTTGTGTAGCATCGACTCGCGTTCTCTCTTGGCTAGAGTCTCGAATACAGCAAAACCCAAAGTGGAACACGAGGGGGAAGAAGGGGGAAATGTGTCCGGGACTCTGTTTGCGCTTCAGGACAATATTCCGAGTCTTTTGAGGGACGAGAGGCGCAGGAGAGGTGAATTACTGTTCCTCTTACGCTCTGCATGTATTTCTCTCTCATTCTCCTGCCTCCCTTTGGTTCCTCTTCCCTTGGTAGTGTCGCCAAGCACCCTTATCCTACCGTCCGCACGGATCCGAAATCGTCGCTGGAGAAAGGGACGCGAGCCGAAAACACAAATCTTCTACCTTGTCTACGTTTTGTCCCGTGGCTCATGGTTTTCCATCCTATCTGTCTTTTTCACCCCTCCTGACGCATCCAACGCTCGTGCCGCATAGCAGGAATTCGCTTTTTGGTTACAGTGTCAAAGAAAAATTATTAAGGGCCTGAGGGACACGCTCTTAAACACAATATGTTCCTAAAGATACACATACGGGGGGGGAAGCTGATGAGTGAGGATACACTGAGAAAAAATTCATACACTTTCGACTGAAAGAAAAAGTGTAATTAATAAACAAATTGGGTAAATGAAAAATGGTTAAATAAGAATCATTCTCATATTATAGTCGGGAGATTAATTCATCAAGGGTGTAGTAATTTCCCGAGTATAATATGTGAATGATTCTTGTTTAACCATTTTTCATTTACTCAATTTATTTATTAATTACAGTCATTATTTCAGTCAGGAGTTTCTTAATTTTTATAAAATTATTGTTTTTTCATCGTTTTTAAAGTAATTCTACTACTTCACTGTAAGCGCTGTGAAGTGAGTTGCAGAATACGCAATAATGGCGGCCATCTTGTGGCATTTCGATATATTCAACAGGAAAACAGGCTCTTTGCTTGAGCGATTATATCTTTTGGAAATGGCACCTAATACATACAATCTATGAAAAAAGACACATAAACTGGGGTGGGACTCCGAGTTTTTCACTACTGTGTCGACAACGGAACGGACGGACGGACGGACGAGTGAAACTAACGCTGTTGTGTCGAGAATTGGAGATTGCGCAGCCAACTTCAAATCAGTTCAAGAAACATAACCTTATTCATAATATTATAAAAGGTTATGAAATATAATAATAATCTATTTTTCGCCGCGTCTTTCTCTATTTTCAATTTATTTCTCACGTTTTACACTATCACTGCACAATTTATTATATTTCATAACCTTTTATAATATTATGAATAAGGTTATGTTTCGCTCACGCACTGTCATCACATTTAAAGTTGGCTGCGCAATCTCGAATTATCGACACAACAGTATCAATTTTCCTCGTCCGTTCCGTTGTCGACACATTACAAAAAAACTCGGAGTCCCACCCCTGGTGCACAGAATCTGTGTATCAAATTCTGCTAAGACATCTTTGAGAACATTATACTAATAGAAATAGGTATATTCGCGTGCTGCCAGTGAAAGGCTGGGTTGTACTTACTCCGATCATGGTTAAAAATTTTATTAAGAAAAGTTTAGTAGGCGCAATCAAGTTATTGGTTAGGCATACTAAATACTTGGTTGTTTTCCCAAATCTTTGGTTATGTTAATCAATAACTCGGTTGTGCCTGCTAAGTTTTCTTGGTAACATTTTTAACCAAGTTTTTGGTAGTTCTAACTAAGTTCTTTTTCTGAGTGTATATTGAAAGCAATGTGATGCATTATATGATACAAGTACCTGTACAATATGTGTGTATATGTGTGTGTGTGTGTGTGTGTGTGTGTGTGTGTAGCACACGCTGAAACAGCTCATATGGCCCGACAGAGGGCGGAGGGGTGCTCGATCCGAAGAATAAACAAATGCTATTGAAATTTTCACCACTGGTAAGAGCCAGTGGAAGTATGAAGGGAAGGAGAAAGAGACAGAGGAATCTATACCCTCAGGACGTGCCAGGATGCGTCCTGTGTGTAGTCGACGGTAAAGTTCCTGGTGGTATCCATCGGCGAATTTTGCCTCCGGGTTATGAGATTTTATGAGAGTCAAAGCGGTTTATAGGTTCTACCGACTCGGCCTCGGATTTCCAACTTCGGGCTCTTCGATTCCTTTTACACAGTGTTCTGCACTATTTCGTGATTCTCATGTTTCCTATCCAGTAAAATACTAGGAATCACCAGGCTCTCACCATTTTGTGAGGTTATCTACTGGAAAGCGAAATATTACGTCACAGCTGGTTTATAACCACCATTTTGATTTTTTGAAGTACGTGTTGGCGCTGCAGTAAACTGCACGAGTTTTCGCATCAGATTTTAGAATATTCTGGAATAGCACAAATGTCGGAACACTTTTTATCGATAACTTATTGATGAACAATTTAGTGAGTGAGACACTAAAAAAAATTCCAAAAAATAGAGAAATTGTAGAGTCAGACAAAAAATTATTTTTAAAAATTCAATAAATGTACATAATTGTTTATATCAATATTTTGATAGATGTTAATCTATTCATTGCTGATCGGCGTAGTCTTGTTATACAAATCAAAATGGGGAAATGGTAAAAATTTTAATAAATTAAAGAAAAATTATATAGTTAGGGTTTCCATCTTGAACCAGCGAATTTTTATTCACTTTTGGGTTTCCTCATGCAAGTCACCAACTACAGTAAGAAACTAAAATATTTTCCAAAAAATGGAAAATTTGTAAATTCATACAAAACTTAAATAAAAACAAATTAAAAATCAGAAAAATGTACATAATTGTTTATGTAAATATTTTCACCAGATTTTGATTTATTCATTGCTAATTAGCATAGTCTTGTCAAACAAATCAAAATCAGGAAATGGTTGAAATATTAATAATTTAAAGAAAAATTTATTACTGACATTTTTTATGAAAATGCATGTAGTTGGGTTTTCCATTTTGAACAAGAGATTTTTCATTCACTTTTGGGTTTCCTCATGCAAGTCACTAACTAAAGTAAGAAACTAAAATATTTTCCAAACAATCGAAAATTTGTAAATTCATACAAAACTTAAAAAAAAACCCCCCAGAAAAATGTACATAATTGTTTATATAAATATTTTCACCAGATTTTGATCTATTCATTGTTAATCGGCGTAATCTCATGAACCAAATCAAAATTTTTAATGAAAATACATATAGTTCGGATTCCTATTTCAGAGCCAGAGAATCTTTATTCACTTTTGTCTTTTCTCACGTAAGTCACTATTGTTTGCTCACTTTTAATAAATTGAAGATATATTAATAAATTGAAGAACAATTAGTTACTGACATTTTTTATTAAAATACATATAGTTGCGGTTCCTATTTCAGAGCCAGAGAATCTTTATTCACTTTTGTGTTTTCTCACGCAAGTCACTATCGTTTGCTCACTTTTACCTATTTTCTTCTCATCCACATCGTTACCGTGAAGCGATAGAGTTAGCGCAGGACAGGAAGAGAGCTGATGTAGGTACCAGGGAGATCGTAGTGGCGGGTATATATATCCTACTACCCGACTATGCTGTTATGTGGGTCGTTTCGTCTCATCTCGTTCCATCGCCGTGGAAACGCGCGGTCGCGGGGCCGAGCTCGCGAGAGAGAGCCTGACTTGCGTCAATATTTGAGTCAAACACGTTAAAACAATAGCCGGGCCCGACGAGCATACAGTCGTACTACGAACGAGCTTCCGGGAATTTTATCTCACGTCGGAAAGCGGCCGCCCGTTCGGTCCATTCTCGTTCTCGGCACTTCTGCCTTTTTTCTTCTGTATCCTGGATGTGGTTCTACACGTTCGTGCACATGGCTATTACCACTTTTGGCGACTGTGATTCTACTCTGGATGTCCCGTTGCCACGTGCGGCTGGAGAGTCCCAGAAGTGCGTGAGACACTTTTTTCCCATAATTATACGTCAAACGCTATATCAACGGGAATTTCATATTTATTGATTATCGAAAATATATAGTTATATTACCATAATTATAGTCAATTGAAAAAATAAAAAATTTCCCTTATTGTGTTTCAACATTTCCAACAAATAGCTTATTTTTTCCGAATTGTCTACTTCTAAATATTTTCCGGGTTAAAAAATATAATATTTCAGATGCGAATTAGTCTATTGAGATAAAAATAATAGTCATAAAAAATAATATTTTCCCTCATTGTGTTTCGACATTTCCAGCAAATAGCTTATTTTTTCGGAATTGTCTACTTCTAAATATTTTTCGCGTTAAAAAATATAATATTTCAGATGTGAATTAGTCTATTGAAAAAAAAATAATAGTCATAAACAATAATATTTTCTCTCATTGTGTTTCGACATTTCCAGCAAATAGCTTATCATTTCCGAATCGTCTACTTCTAAATATTTTCCGGGTTAAAAAATATATTATTTCGGATGCGAATTAGCTATTGAAATATATATATATTCATAAATAATAATATTTTCCTTCATCGTGTTTCGATATTTCCAGCAAATATCTTATTTCTTCCGAAACCAAATTTTGGATAAAGTTATCTGCGAAATTGCGACTTTCAAAGCGATTCATATCTTTACATGGTTTCCAAAAAACTTTTTGGGCGAGCTCTAAAGCTAATAAGAGGAAGACAAGGCGAGTGGCGTTCCAGAAGTATTCCTTTTGCTCTCAAAACCCTTATAATAATATTTTGCGATATCTGGAAACTAATATTCAAATTTTAGATAAAATTATCTGCAAAAGTGCGACTTTCAAAGCGATTCACATCTTTACAGGGTTTCCAAAAAACAAGTAACTTGTTGACCGAGCTTTAAAGCTAACATGCACGGAAAAAACGACTTTGTTGGGTTAACGAAAAAAGTAGTTGGACCCAACGAAGTGACTTAGTGCTCTGAGAGATAAACGATTTCTTGGTTAAGTCAACTATTTTCAGTCGGTTGGCTCTCATCGTTGCTCGAACTAAATAGTTAGTTGAGCGAACTACTATTTTGGTCCCAACTATCTTACTTAGTTGGAACACGAATAAAATTTATTTTATTTATTTTTATATTTTGTAGCTCGTTACACCGACCAACCGGATGGTTGTGGCAACAAATTTTCACTCAACTAAGAAATAGTTAGTTGACCCAACGAAGCCGTTTTTTCCGTGTAAAGAAGACAAGGCGAGTGACGCACCAGAATTTTTCCTTTTGCTCTCATGGCCCCCTTTTTCTTCGGCCATCCGACAGACGTTTTCCATTCACAAGATTCTGGTCGTCTCCCGGACAGTGTCCAGCAGGGTATCCTTCAACAAGGGCCTCTATTTCTTCGCACCTTATTGCACAGCATTTAGGTGTCTAACCAACGACCATCAATGCGTTTTACAGTCCAAATGTCCATGTAACGCAATGCAAACATTTTACCGTTGGCTATGCTCTTCTCTTTCTCTCATAACGACAGCATCACCGGCATAGTGTGCATAGTAGTGTTGCAATATATATGTGGTGTCTGTAGCTCCGTATGGCCAGGTTGCATACAAGAGAGGAAAGGGCGCGCGTACATTTCTACTATACGACTGCCAGGAGCGATTGTGTCTAATGTTTGGACATGTGTTCCGCCCTGGTCACGCCTTTTGTTACCGATTTCTATGAATGTTTGCCCGTTTAAAATGTTGTTATAACGATTTCAACTCTACCCAGGGAGTGTCAATGCCTGCGATATTTTTACGCGAGCCAACAGTGACACGCGCCTTTTTTTTCTTATTCTTCGTTTTCCATTCAAAATCATAAAGTTTAAAGACACACGAAATTTTGCCGCCCGTTTCGAAGATTATTATAATTTTTGTTCGCCTTGCGGAATATTACTTAATATCAAGTATTTTGGTATTTTATAATTGTGGTGAGTGATGCCGTGGATATTTCTTAATGTTTTAATGTTTAGGCATGTGTTCCAGCCTGGTCAGACTATTTGTTACCGATTTCTATGAATGTTTGCCCGATTAAAATGTTGTTATAACGATTTCAACTTTACCCAGGGAGTGTCAATGCCTGCAATATTTTTATGCGAGCCAACAGTGACACGTGACGTTTTATTCACTTATATTTATATTTATATTTATATATTCACTTATATTTATATTTATATAATTTCGTGTACCTTTAACTTAACTTCTTATATAAAGTTATAATTTTTGTTTGCCTCGCAAAAAAGAAGATAACGTATTTGTTGAGCTAGTCATTTTTTTAGAATGCATAGAATGCATTTATAGTTAGCCTAGCACAAAGATTTGTTAGCTTAGCAAGAACATTTGTTAATTTAGCAAGAAGATTTTTTAGCTTAACCGGTAACAATTGGTAGCTTCGCAAGAAAATTTGTTACCAAGGCAAGAAAATTTGTAAGGATAACAAATTTTTTAGTTAGGCTAGCAAATAATGTAATGTTATCATAATTTTAACAAAATTCTTAATATCAAGTGTATTTTGATACTTTCTTTGAATTTCTATTTATATTCTTTGTAAGAAATTTTCTGGAAATTATGCTGAGTGATACCGTGGCATTTTCTTAATGTTCTCGACAGGTATTTTAGTCTTTACGTCTAACTGTCGTTCTGGGATCGATCTATCACCGAGCATCCACCCTATATACGTTTGCTATGCTCGTTCGTGTATACCCACCCCAACAATACGTTTCACATTAGTATAGTACGAGTACAGTTCTATGGGCAGTTAGAATACAGTGAGAGTCACAGAGGCAAAATTGTCGTATCGAGGGTTGGCAAGGGGCGTTTTGCGTCGAATGCCAGGCGATTCACTAAAGGGCGGTTTTGGGCGGGATGACGGTATTCATTCGTATGTCTGCGGGTCAGACAACCTCGACAAATTGCCCAGAGAAATCTCTATAGGCGAAATTTGCGAGTCACTAATGTTTTGATCGTGGCATTATACTCGTTACCGGATGTGTAAATAAGACACATGTAAATATATCAGATTCTACTATACAAATCGGCAAGCATACTTTACTTCTATGATTTTTCATAAATATATATCTTTTTTTATTTTCAAACCAGCTGAGACCTAATTTCAGGATAAAAGACAAATCCTTGCCAGCCATACAATTAATAATAACAATTTAATAAATATTAGTCGACTGTTGTGATCGCACCAAGTTTTAGCAGTGCCACATATTTTGTATTTTGTTCACAAAAGTTACAATTGCAAGACATATAAAATTAATATAATTTTATCGTTTTTTAAATTATTAACTGAGAAAAGAGATTAGTTGGTTCAACCGAAAATCACGGTCTGTGAAATCAATGTTCAATTCGAGCAACGAAATTTAAGTTTTTCTTCAGACCAACACATGTTTGGGATAAAGAAAAATGTTATGCGGACTACACATTTATTTGACAGCAAAGCAGATTTCCAGAGATACAAATCGTATTTATGACATTTTTTTAAATTTCGGTGAAGAGTGTCAGCACATGATCGTTTTTTTTTTGTTGGATGCAACAAATGGTGTAACTAATAAAGAAAAAGTCCTCAGTCCCAGGGGATCCGCCCACGAAATTTGAACTTTTGGATGAATTGGACCTGAAGCGTGTGAAAATATCTTCCCTATTAGATAATTGCATTTTTTTTCATCGTTCGACAGGTAGACCATCACCCCCAACAGACCGAGAGAAAAATTCTCACAATCGATCATTGATTCGGTACGTAACGCCCATTTTTGCACATTCACAGAATCTCTCCTTGTGCTCCAACTATTTCTTCCAGAGCAATCTCTGCCACTCGTTAAAAGCCAATTTCGTAAGCAGAATGAGAGAAGGAAAAAGGCCAGCGGTGTATATGGGTCCGGTCGAGAGATATTATACAGTGAACCACGATGGTCCATTCAAGATCCACGTGAAAAGGCGAATTTGGAAAGAGGCACAACAAGGATTTCATGGCAATTGAACGCAGTCTCTGGAGCACAATGAGCTCCGCATCCGGACGCTTTTGACTTTTTGTCCGGTCTCTTGGCGCTAAAGCCATTACGGCTTCCGCCGGTACCGTTTTTATTTCTGTAGATACATACAGGAGTGAAATCTTGCCTCCAATATGCACCGGACTTCGCGATCTTGAACACAGCCAACATCCGAGATCCTATTATTCATCTTCTTGGCAGATTGATCGAATGCGACAAGTTCAACGAGACGACAAAACGCCCAACTTTCTTGCTTGTATCCACTTTGAAGAAAGGTGTATTTATATTGCGGCAGAATCCGAAAATATATGTATATATTTATTTTCATTACAAAATGCGAATTTTTTTTCTATATTGCATGGTATGTTTTTTCATATTTAGTTTCACATCTACTTTTTTTTAATTCGTTGATAAAAAAATTAGATACGCGGTCTGTTAATGGTACGTTAAGAACAACATGAGTTTTTAATTTTTCGAAAAAGTTAATGTAACATTTAAAACAATATTGCCTGGAAATGTCCAAACATAACCGAAAGAGTATTGTAAATTGGAATCCAAAAATTTCGGAAATAAATGACAAAGATTGGATCTTCATTAAGAATGTGTCTTTCATTTTTATTTTATGAATGTAAAACACATTTAAACGTAAAGATCAAAAGAGTGAATGGGCAATTAAATATGTTACGTTTATTTGAAGGAATTTCAGGAATGCAAGAACGATGCTCTTGTTACTGGAAAATTAGGTGTACCCTTCTTGATTGCAACTTTGCTAAGACGATGACTAAGATTTCCCAAGATTTGCACAAGAGTTTCAACCCCCAGGGGATCTAGTCTTTCGCACGATACCCTTTCAACGTATCCGCAAGATTGTGGTTTACCGTATCGTGTGCGCAAAGTTTGCGCACTGTAGGAGTCGCAGCGGGAACACGGGGTACAAAGTTACAGCGCCCGATGGAATCCCGCAGTCACCCCGCAGCGAGGGGTTGTAATCCTTGCGAAGAGCACCGGGTGAGCAACCTCGTCGGGATATTGCACCTGGTGCTGTCTTCAAGGGAGTCAAATCCGACTCTGACTTCTTCGAGCAATGTTATGTAGTCGGTTACTAATACCAAGAGTTGTACAACTTCTCTTTAAGACGTTGAAAACGGACTGAACACGTTCCTTCCATTCAAAATAGTCTCAGTTACTCTTAACATCGGAAACTCACCGAGAATCCATTTTCGACTGTACTTTTAGTAGATGTCAACACAAAAATAAAACATGTTTGCGAAACGAATATTCGGGAATTATTTCAACTTTTTAGAATCAACTGATCATGAAATAATAGGGTTTATATTATACTTACGTCAGAAAATCGACTTTGTCTTTGTAAAAAAAAAAACTTTTTGCGTACTAATGCCGAAAGATGTCTCTTTATGCGCAGTTTAGAGGTATGAAAAGCAGCTTCTTCCGGACTAGTACGGAAAAGTGCCTTTTTGCGGACTAGTGCGGAAAAGATTCTTCTTGCGGACTAGTGCGGAAAAGTGTCGTTTTGCGGACTAGTGCTGAAAAGTTTTTTTTTGCGGACTAGTGCTGAAACGTGTCTTTTTGCGGACTAGTGCAGAAAAGTGTCTTTTTGTGCACTGGTGTGGAAAAATGTCTTTTTACGTACAGATTAGAGGCATGAAATGACATCTTTCCGTGCAAAAAAAAAAGTTCGCAGGCATTACAGAAAATTATGTGTCAAAAAAAAGATCCGCAAGCAGTGCAGAAAATGGTGTGTATGGCCCAGGCGTAATATTGAATTTTTCAAACTATTTATTTGATGAACCGATTGCAAACGCTCATGGTCGCCGTTCGTTTCTGTCATGAATGAAGGCAGGATGTCAGGCTGGTCGATTAATCGATCTCGACAATGAAACACCAAATCCGTCCAAGTTTCGATTTGTAATCCCCCGTAACGTATCGTAAACTCCTCGTCTAGCGGCTTCTAAAATCTGTTCATGGTGTATAAAGTATTGAGAGTTCTTTTGCTGGTAATGCGTAGCACAGAAGCCCGAGGGCATCTCTTCCTGATGCTGTATATACCTTTTGCATTGGGGGGTGCGTGGGGGAAACGATGATACATCGCGTAGCTGCTGCACGGACTTCGACCCCTGAAGTTTTGCTGCCACGAGAGACGCGAAAGGGCAGAAAGGGGCCGCTGGCCTCGAGCCATGGATTGGATGGGATCGGCTTAACGTTGATTTAAGCCAATCAGTAAACAACCAGTCGTCGGCCAAACGCTTCACCGGCTGGCCGGGTCTTCGAACTGATCTCGTTAGCTCTTACAAGTTCAATGTTGCGTTCTGGGCTCGCGCCCTCTCCCTTCTGTGCCATTACCGAAGACGGTGAAGCCGCCGATGCCACCACCATTCAATTCTCGTGGATCACACCGGACTCAAGCCACTCATTCATCATCTACCATTCCACCAACCTTTTTCTTTTTTTTTCTTCCCATTTCTTACTGCACGCGGATAAGTTTCCGCAATTTCTGAAATGTCTACCGCGGTCTGCCGCACAATGGCTATAGGATCGAAGATAGTATTCTTGGCTAACCGTAAGTATGTACATCCTGGTTTTAAAAAAAGTTCTCATCAACCAAAAAAGGCTGTGGTTGAATCAGTCCACGTAGAGATTTGTTTCTGATTATTTTGTGCGACATGTATGGAAAGAAAACAGGTTAGTTGGGATAACCAAGTTATTGGTTAAATATGCGCCAGTCGATTAATTGGTTATACCAACCATGAATGTGGTAGTCGTAACCAATATCTTGGTTACAACTGATCGAATTAATTAATCATCCGGCGCACATTTAACCAATAAATTGATTGACCCAACTAACCTATTTTTTCCGTGTGTCGTGTCCGGAGTTATAAATCTTTATTATTTATGTCATAAACATTATCCTAGCAATCATGACGACTGTCAAAGTGAGCAAAAATGACACTGGATGAAAGTTGTTTTTGGCACGAAAATAATCAAAATAAGCAAACTAATAGAATCCGATAATTGCTGAAGCTGGAACCAATAAGTTACCGTCATAACGAACATGGTAACGACATTGGTCCCAGTGACAGAAAAACAAATTTTAGATTCTGTTCGTATGGTTGTTTGGAAAGTGATTTTGACCATTTCTGAAAGTTTGTTCTCTGCAAAAATACAACTTCTATTCAGCGTTATTTTTGTGATCATTACGACAGTTATTTTTCGGAGAAATTTGAAAGTTATTGCGGTTGATAGAGTAGCCGTCATCAAACGTAGAATTTACTTAAGACTTATTATTTTGTAACTATCTCCAGACTAGGAAAAGACGTAAAAATCTCTCAATAATCAACAAAGGTCATAAAAATCCACGTGATTTTATCTTTTTTTTTTTTTTTACAAAAAAACTACTTGATCCATAAAACAGAACTCAATGTCTGTGGTACTCGATTCCTCCTCTCAATTTTTCATCGAAATTTCAATTATTGAAGGATTTTCTTCCGTAGTTATACAAAAGCTCATATAGCGGCAAAAAATGTTATATATTCTCCAGAGTTGTAAAACCCCATTAATTCATGAAATCTAGTTTACACAACAGTTTGTTTTGTAATTATGATTTAATAATAATAATATGTAGTGATTATAAAATAGAGTGTAAACATATTAACAGCTGCAAAAAATACTAATATTCGCTTAAATATTAGAAGAAATAGGGGGAAAAATGGAAGATATAATTAATGCATTACTTTCTTAATACATTAATTATGTTTCTTAATTTTTTCAAAACGATTACCATGAAATTTTATTACAAAATAATAATTTTTGCAGCTATTCGAAAAATTAGTCATTGTTTTATAATCGCTACATGTTATTATTATGAAATCATAATTATAGACCTGATTATAACATCATCTTTATTTCTAATCTGATATTCTCTATATATCTTTGAAATATTCAGATATAGTTAATTTCCATGTGGGATGTGATGGTCCAAGAAGCAAATTGAGAATTAAAATGGAGCAAAATAAAGGAACGGTGTAAACTCTTTAGCAAATCTCGTTTGTATCTCAATCATCGCAAATACACAGTGTCTAGAAGTGGCATAACGATACGACTAAACATGACGACTATGTATATATATCTGCTACTTCTATATGTACTATAAAGTCAGGTGGGGGAAGTACACAATGCAGCGTGGTGTCGTTGGTGGTGGTGAACGAGGTGGATGTTAGTATTTTAAGCCTATTTAAGTGTGTTTGTCGTATAATATTGACATCGCGCACACAGGCATAGGACACGCGCTCACGTTCATGTCGTGCTCGTATATATACACACACTCAGAAATAGTGTATATATATGTATGTGTATGCCAGAACTCACTCGTTCACTCTACACACGTGAACACAACGAGGAACTAGACGGCCCGGGGGTTACGGGAGGGAAAATGAGAGAGATATAGAGAGTGAGAGTCGGGAGGCACGTTGAGGGAGAGCGAATCAAATCGCGGTGTGTGCTTGGTAAACGGGAATCTCGAGGCTCAGTGTCGCGCCACGCCATCCCCGAAGAAGACACATTTTTTCCCCGGAGTCTGCGGAGGGTGGTTGTTATGCTTGTAGATTCTGTTGCGATAATGCATCGTACTATGATGATTGTATTCAATCTACTAAATCTGTTGTTAATTTGCGTGATTACGCATTTAAATGTGTTGAATAATTAGAACATTTTCGTTTATTCGGATAATAAAAACACCATAATGATATATATTTTTTTGGCTGTTAGCGTTATAATATTTGGAAAAAGTTAGTGTATAATAATTTGTATGATAAAGAATATTAATTTGTCACATCGTTTTAAATTTGGATCGAAAAATTCTGAAAAAATTTAACAACGAGGAAGTAGACGAAAAAGATACATTTTTCCCCTGTAGTCTGTGGAGGGTGGTTGTTATGCTTGTAGATTCTGTTGCGATAATGCATCGTACTATGATGATTGTATTCAATCTACTAAATCTGTTGTTAATTTGCGTGATTACGCATTTAAATGTGTTGAATAATTAGAACATTTTCGTTTATTCGGATAATAAAAATACCATAATTATATGTTTTTTTTTGGCTGTTACCTTTATAATATTTGGAAAAAGTTAGTGTATAATAATTTTTATGATAATGAATATTAATTTGTCACATCATTTTAAATTTAGATCCAGAAATTCTGGAAAAAATTGACAACGAGGAAGTAGACGAAAAAGACACATTTTTTCCTCGGAGTCTGTGGAGGGTGGTTGTTATGCTTGTAGATTCTGTTGCGATAATGCACCGTACTATGATGATTGTATTTAATCGGCTAAATCTATTATTAATTTGCGTGGTTATGCATTTAAATGTGTTAAATAATTAGAACATTTTCGTTTATTCGGATAATAAAAACACCATAATGATATATATTTTTTGGCTGTTACCGTTATAGTATTTGGAAACAGTGTATAATAATTTTAATGATAATGAATATTAATTTGTCACATCGTTTTAAATTTGGATCCAGAAATTCTGGAAAAAATTGACAACCAGGAAGTAGACGAAAAAGACACATTTTTTCCCGAAGTCTGTGGAGGGTGGTTGTTATGCTTGTAGATTCTGTTGCGATAACGCACCGTACTATGATGATTGTATTCAATCTACTAAATCTGTTGTTAATTTGCGTGGTTACGTATTTAAATGTGTTAAAAAATTAGAACATTTTCGTTTATTCGGATAATAAAAACACCATAATTATTTTTTTTTAGCTGTTACCTTTTTAATATTTGGAAAAAGTTAGTGTATAATAATTTGTATGATAAAGAATATTAATTTGTCACATCGTTTTAAATTTGGATCAAAAAATTCTGAAAAAATTTAACAACGAGGAAGTAGACGAAAAAGACACATTCTTCCCCTGTAGTCTGTGGAGGGTGGTTGTTATGCTTGTAGATTCTGTTGCGATAATGCACCGTACTATGTTGATTGTATTCAATCTCCTGTGTTGTTAATTTGCGTAATTAAATTAAGAATGTATGAAGCGATTAATTAACCGTTTAAGCACGGGTGACACACGCTGTAGCGTCATGCATATTTTACACGTGAAATTATATGCTTAGTTATGCAATCTGGTAGAGAATTTTTTTTTCATTCCGTGGAGTTCAGATTTTGTTTGTAGGATGAATTTAAAAAAAGAAATTGGTGTACATTATTTATTTATTATTATGACACGACCAGAAGGCTGGTGCAACGTATGGATAATTAACGGATTAGGTACTCGATTAATTTTACATATTGTGTAAATGATTGGCTAATTAATAACAGAGATTTCGAATAAATAATTGTGTTGCGTTTAATAACAAGTTTATTTTACCAACATGATAGAGATTAAAAAAAAAGGATAAAGAATTTTCTACAATTTTACGACTAAAATTGTTTGTTGATATTGAGTTTACACTCAAGCAACACAATTGTACCGACAAATACGATCACAATTTAACGCAATTTTTACGTCATGTCTTGCAGGTAGATTATGCAACTTTCGCTATCTTTTATCTTACTAACATGGTAAGAAATTCGTAAAAAAATACTCCTTAATTTTCAAAAATGTTATGAGTTTAGTGCTATTTTTGCGCAATAATGATTCATATCTCGACCCCCATAGAAATAAAGTATGCTTGAGACGATATATAAGTAATAGTAAGATATATCTCAGATATATCTTACTCTATAAAAATAATTAAAGATTTATAATCGATATATGATAACCACAAAAAGTGGCAAAAAGTTCTATATCTCGAATATATAATCAGATATACATACTTTAATTCCATACACGGGGATAACCAAGTCAGTGGTTAAATATGTACCAGATAATTAATTAGTTCGATCAACCAAGATATTGGTTACAACCAAATTCATGGTTGGTATAACCAATTAATAGACTGGCATATATTTAACCAGTAACTTGGTTATCCCAACTAACCTGTATTACGTGTATCTCGATTCTCGCACTGAGAGAAAAATATAGTAATTTAATAAACAAATAAAGTTAGTCCGACGATATTCTAATTATAAACTATTATTCCCAGAAGGAACGTCTCTATTTTATGGTTATAGCAAAAATAATTATAGTAGCAATCATCAAAATGATAATAATTTCAAATATGCCGTTTTTTTGCATATACGATTTCAGCATTTGTTTCCAATAACTTTGCAAGTATCGTTTATTAAACCATATTAACATCGCTTCAACCATAAAACATTGCAAGCCTTCCTATATTCGTTTTATCATGTGAAATCGTTAAATCAACGATATCCTTTTCTCTCATTGTACGACAACCAAATTCATGGTTGGTATAACCAATTAATGGACCGGTACATATTTAATTAACCAGTAACTTCGTTATCCCGACTAACCTGTTTTTTAACGTGTATCTTGATTCTCAGTGAGAACGGCCCACATAGAAAAATATATATGTAACATATACGTTAAATATATGGCGCAAAAAAGTTCTATATGCTGCATATATTCTGCATATATGTGTGCAAAAATATATGGAATATATGTAAAATATATTTCATATACGTTTAGCGCCAAAAAGTTCTATACGTTGAATATATCGTGCATATATTTCTATTTCCATGTGGGGGAAGAGAAATGACTTTTTGGATTTCCGGTCCTTCGCTCATTGACCATACTAGTTCTAGTTAGTTCGAAATCGTGTTACAAGGATCTCTCTAATCTCATCGTCGATCGGGGACTTCGGTTTCTGTAGACGACTCCACCTACAGTATTATTGTTCGCGCCTCGAAATCTGATGTTATACACGGAGCTAATGCTATACTTTCGTCTACCTTCTGATGTACATCTACGAAGAGACGCACAGCATAGGATATAATGGTTTCTTGGCTGATCGGTAGCCCGAAAAGGCTGTCAACGAGACCGGTAATCTTCGGGTAATCGTGACAAATTACGGGCCAAGTTATGGCTTGTATAGTTATGGTGTGGGCCCACGAGCGTCTAAGCTGATGGGGTAGAGACCAGTGGTAACTTTTAGTCTGGCGCGAGAATGAATGGGAAACCGTGCTGTGCCAGGTGGGGCGTGCTGAGCTCACGCTGTGACCGGCAAACAATTATGTAACACCATGGACACGCGGTGTGTGCATGGCGTGCGCAGTGGGGAACCATTGGTAATACAGGGAAGAGTCAAGTCCATTGAATATCTGACGAGAAATGCCTATAGATAGGGATATACCATAGTAATACACTATAAACATGTGTCTATGGGATTGTCCATTGGATCCTGAAAATTTTATGTACCTCACTAGTGGTGGGTAAAAAGGTTTATTAATCCCTCTCAAACAGGCGCCTGAGACTTAGAGAATTATCTATGTAGATCCGATTCGATACACGATAAATGAAGCAGAGTTCACTGTATTGTGCTTTGTGGTTACTCACTTAAATGTGTTGAATAATTAGAACATTTTCGTTTATTCGGATAATAAAAACAACATAATTATATATATATTTTTTGGCTGTTACCTTCATAATATTTGTAAAAAGTTAGTGTATAATAATTTGTATGATAATGAATATTAATTTGTTACATTATTTTAAATTTGGAGTCAAGAATTCTGTAAAATTTTTATAAAAATTGGAGCTTCATTGCACTGAAAAAAAAAGTAAAAAAAACAATATAATTTTTTTTTTTTTTTTGGCTGTTACCTTCATAATATTTGTAAAAAGTTAGTGTATAATAATTTGTATGATAATGAATATTAATTTGTCACATCATTGTAAATTTGGAGTCAAGAATTCTGTAAAAATTTGATAAAAATTGGAGCTTCATTGCGCTGAAAAAAAAATGTCACTGATTCAATAAATCCACCATTTGCGAGCTGCCAAAAATAAGCGTTACTAATCTTAATTTGAATTCTAATTCCTCCAATTCCATCCGAGATCGAAACAATAGCTCTGAAATAAGCAAAAGAATATTTTATTATTTCAATGTTGAATGCGATTGAACGAATAAGAACTAGAGTTAATTAAATAATACCTCATTTTGGCAGCCCGTACCAGAATTTTTATTCAATGTAGTAATGTGTAGTTCATTTACTTTTTCTAAAATTCATAAATAAATAATGTTAAACATAAGAAGTCTTACATTATTTTTTTTATTTTTTTTTATTTTATTTTTTAATTTGTTGTCGCATCAACTACAAGGTCATTAGCGACTACATTATTTTTGTTTTGCTAAGTATATATAATAAAATAGAATTCGTACTGAGATTTTTAGTGTTAATCAAACTATGAGGATATGTTTCAACCATCGCGTTTTCACCGTCGGAAGACGGTGAAAACGCGACGGATGACGACGGATGCGGCCGTGTGACACTCTGATGTTTAGGTAAGATATTTGGCCTCGCAAATATTTAGAGATTGTCTACAACGAGCACACCACACCAACGAACCCCTCGGTCCCTCTGCATCTCGCAGTAGTCTAAGCGAACCAACCAGCCAGTAAGTCACTCCATGGACTCTTGTTACTATCCATTTAATTAATTACGTAGAGGTATCGGAGAACTGAGTGTCAACATATACGTTAAACTTACATCGTATAATCAAACTGTTACATCTTAAATACAAAATCACCTTAAAACACCTTAATTCTCACTTCATAACTGCTATAATAATTAATATCATTCAAAGTAAATTTCTTTTCTACATTAAATAGAAGTGCAAATGTTTCTACTATCGTATTTAAAAGTTCATATAAAATGCACATTTTCATATAATTTAATGTACTGAACGTATTACAATTTTTAAACATTATATAAAATTCTTGAAAAATTCATACGTATTCAGAAAAATCAACAAATTATTTCCGTTTAAAAAAAAAAGTAGTTCGCCGGGTGATTTGTTAAATAATTTTTTTTTACGTTAGTTTGTTAATAGCATTTTGGAATTATTAATATGCAAAATATATCAATATTTTCAGCACCTTCTATGTGATTGATTTTTTCCAGATTTCTATTCTCTCGAGGTTCTCTCGATTCTCTCTGAATCTGACGCGGGGTCACATGGTACTACGAAAGCACTACCGTGAATATGCGACAGTCGATTAATTTGCTAGCACAACCAAGTTATTGATTATCACAAACAAGTTCATTGTAATACAACCAATAACTTGGTTAGCGTGCATTTTTACATTTTTGACGATTTTTACCAAAAAGACATTTTTGAAAAATACGAAAATTAGCGTAGTATCTGTTTTTATACTCGCCTACGATATACAGAAAAAAATGAAATTTTGCCCCTGTCGAATTTGGTATAGAATGCCCCATATACATATATATATATATAAATATAGGGCATTACATCCCGATTTGGCTCGTAATTTTTTGTAGGATTCGTTACACCCTCAAATGCACCAGATTTTTATTTTTATTTTTGCTATGTAATTTTTTTTAAATACTTTTTTAAAGCGACATATCGAATGCCATAATTAAAAAATCTGAAATAATTCTGAAAAAATTCTTTGTTGAATATCAAAATTATCTTATAGCTAAAGTGGGCAAGATTTTGCTTCTTATAGTCTTTAGGCTTTTTTTGATTTTTTTAAATTATAAAAAATAAATAAACAGACAATAAATTTAAAAACTCATTTTTTAGATTAACTATTTCATAGTACGGTTGAAAATAGACCGACTATTATGAACAGGTTAATGAAAACAAAAAAATTGAAAATTTCTCAGAAGTATAAGCAAAAATATAGAATATTTCCCAAATGTATAGATAGAGTCTCATATCTTTTTATCTTTTTTTTTATTACGTTTATCTTTTTCTACTGTACCATTTGTATGTTGAAAGCTCGAAAAGCATTGCTATCATCATCCCCGAGCCAACCTCGGGGATGAACGTACACAACAAACTAGCACAAGCTATTGGTGTATCGAGTTCTCTCCATCATTCAAATGCGAGGGAGAGCTACACAGACCTCGTGAAAAGTAAACTGAAACCCTTTGATCGAACGTATGAGTTGGCTCAAAGCGCAAACGACGCAGGCTATTTCTGTGGTCGAAGCTCGGTTCATCTGGCTCGTGGTCGTTTGCACTCTAATACGTGACTGTATACGTGTATTCGCACCTACTATCGTACCACGTCAAGGATTCATGCATGGAGAGAAAAATAGAGAATACAGAAAACGTCGACTCAACGTGTTAACTAGTTCAGTCTTTACAGGCCAACATGCAGATTACATAGAGGCAGTAAATTCGATGACTGGTTTAATGTTGAATTTTAATCAGTCATTTTTCCTAGTAGTCGAATTAGTTTGCATAGTTGAATTTTAAATGTAGTATCAATGTTAATATCAAAATATGTATCGCTAATTTATAGTAAATAAAATAGGAAATAAAAAATGTACGACTTTAAGTCACAAAAAGTGTAGATTGCAGTAACAGTGAATTCGATGACTGGTTTAATGTGCAATTTTAATTAGTCATTCGTTTTCCTAGTAGTGGAATTAGTCTGAATAGTTAAATTTTCAATGTACTCTCAATATTAACATTTTTCTACCGAAAATTTATTGTAAATAAAATAGGAAGTAAAAAAGGTAGGTATTTTAGTCACAAAATGTGCAGATTACAACAGCAGTAAATTCGATGACTGGTTTAATGGGGAATTTTAACTAGTCATTTGTTTCTTCTAGTAGTGGAATTAGTCTGAATAGTTAAATTTTAATCTGTAGCATCAATGACAATGTTAAAATGTATGTCTCGTAAATTTATTGTAAATAAAATAGGAAATAAAAGATGTTCGGTTCATATTTTAGACACGGAATGAAAAGAGTTGGCTCAAAAATAATTTATGAGCACAAAATTCCATATAATTCGACGTTCATTTACTATCTACACAGTTTTATAAAAATTTAATATTGTAGAAGTAACCAACAAAAAATTGACATTTTTTAAAATGATTGTAAATTAATTCAAGATCAAGAACTCATAAAATATTGCTTCTAGTAAAAAATATTTTTATTTTAAGGAAGCCTTCACCAATTGCTAACCAAATAAAACATGTATCATTAGTTTTTATCATCATATGAAAAAAACTGTAATTTTTTACAATATTTTTTACTTCTGTCAATGAAACCCACGCGTTGAATTTTTCTCATTACCAACAACCACTCTCACATAATTTTAATACTCCCTTTATTTTTACCAATTCCAAAAACAAAACACATTTTCCTTGCCTACAATCGTGTCACATTCACATAATTATTATGAACTCTCAAAATGTCCCTAGGTTGAGTTCAGAACACAACCTTTTCCATTCCTCCTGAAATATTCATGACATTATTCTCTAGTGGCAAGAAAAAAGAAATGTGTTTAATAATTGTATAATGTTGACAAAAAATGGTCGAAATAAGAATTACCGACTGTAAACGATGCCAATTCGCTTCTCTCCGGAACACCCGGTATATGGACAGTCATAATATATGGCCTAGTCAGGTTGGGCATGTTCTAGTAGGGGATTCGGTTGACAAATCATTAACTATGCATCGAGCCGGCCAGCAAATACTCGTTACTAGTGCCTCCTCGCCCGTCGCCGTTCTCCTCGCCATCCCCAACCCCCGTACTACCCCTTGGCGTCCACGCGAGAGTCCTCCACCACGACGACCATCACCAGTAGCACCAGCAGCAGTACATCACTACAACAACGTGATGCTATTACTATTGCTACTACTCCTACTATTCGCAGCACTACAGTGTCATCCTCCATCGCTTTGGCATACGCTTCGTCGGTCGGCTAGTTCGGTTCGGTCGAAGTTTGCAGCATTGGACACGTTATCCGACAGAGCAGAGCAGAGAGAACCTCAACTGCTGCTCTGTCGACTCGTGCCAACCCCTAAATACTCCGACATAGGTATAATAACCATTATTGGTAGCAATGTGAGCTTTCCAAGCGTTACAATATCGGTGCTCAGTCCACCGAGGTTGGACTATAGCTGGAGACTATAGTCTGTGCAATGGTATATTTGTATGTATGGAATTGGTCGAGCGACGAACAGCGTTCGCCAAAGCGAACCGAAGGGGTGAAGGGGTGAAAGCTCCTCTCGATATTTTATGACCAGTCGCGTAGACGTTATCCCATTTGATTTCGATTGATCGGTATACTGTTCGTTGTTAACCTTTGTCGAGCAATATGACTTTTTAGAGCCTTTTTTGGCTTTGTTTTGTAAACGTAACATCAATTTGTGAAAATGCATGGTAGCGTAAATAGAAGATTTGTTGATTTGGTGAATGAAAGTTTGATTCGTTATTGTGGGATAAATGTAAGATGATGTTTCGTTGAATATCAATTGAACAGAAAAAATAAAGCTGATTTGATATTTACAATGCTACTCGTGATATTTTATGACCACTCGTGTAGACGTTATCCCATTTGATTTCGATTGATGGGGAGACTATTCGTTGTTGCCCTTTGTCGAGCAATATGACTTTTTAGTGCCTTTTTTGGCTTCGTTTTGTAAACGTAACATCAATTTGTGAAAATGCATCGTGGCGTAAATAGAAGATTTGTTGATTGGGTGAATGAAAGTTTGATTCGTTATTGTGGGATAAATGTAAGATGATGTTTCGTTGAATATCAATTGAACTGAACAAATAAAGCTGATCTGATATTTACAATGCTACTCGTGATGTTTTATGATCAGTCGCGTAGACGTTATCCCATTTGATTTCGATTGATCGGTATACTGTTCGTTGTTAACCTTTGTCGAGCAATATGACTTTTTAGAGCCTTTTTTGGCTTTGTTTTGTAAACGTCACATCAATTTGTGAAAATGCATCGTGACGTAAATAGAAGATTTGTTGATTGGGTGAATGAAAGTTTGATTCGTTATTGTGGGATAAATGTAAGATGATGTTTTGTTGAATATCAATTGAATTGAAAAAATTAAGCTGATCTGATGTTTACAATGCTACTCGTGATGTTTTATGATCAGTCGCGTAGACGTTATCCCATTTGATTTCGATTGATCGGTATACTGTTCGTTGTTAACCTTTGTCGAGCAATATGACTTTTTAGTGCCTTTTTTGGCTTTGTTTTGTAAACCTAACATCAATTTGTGAAAATGCATGGTGGCGTAAATAGAAGATTTGTTGATTTGGTGAATGAAAGTTTGTTCCATTATTGTGGGATAAATGTAAGATGATGTTTCGTTGAATATCAATTGAATTGAAAAAATTAAGCTGATCTGATGTTTACAATGCTACTCGTGATGTTTTATGATCAGTCGCGTAGACGTTATCCCATTTGATTTCGATTGATCGGTATACTGTTCGTTGTTAACCTTTGTCGAGCAATATGACTTTTTAGTGCCTTTTTTGGCTTTGTTATGTAAACGTAACATCAATTTGTGAAAATGCATGGTGGCGTAAATAGAAGATTTGTTGATTTTGTGAATGAAAGTTTGATTCGTTATTGTGGGATAAATGGAAAATGATGTTTTGTTGAATATCAACTGAACTAAAAAAATAAAGGTGATCTGATATTTACAATGCTACTCGTGATATTTTATGACCAGTCGCGTAGACGTTATCCCATTTGATTTCGACTGATCAGTAGACCATTCGTTGTTAATCTTTGTCGGGCAATATGACTTTTTAGTGACTTTTTTGGCTTTGTTTTGTAAACGTAACACCAATTTGTGATAATGCATGGTGCTGTTAATGCAAGATTTATTGATTTGGTGAATGAAAGTTTGTTCCATTATTGTGGGATAAATGTAAGATGATGTTTCGTTGAATATCAATTGAACAGAAAAGATAAGGCTGATCTGATATTTACAATGCTACTCGTGATGTTTTATGATCAGTTGCGTAGACGTTGTTCCATTTGATTTCGATTGTTCAGTATCCTGTTCGAAGAGGAAAGTAGTTTTGATGAATAAAAGTTTGATTCGTTATTGTAGGATAAATGTAAAATGATGTTTCGTTGAATATCAATTGAACTGAAGAAATTAAGCTGATCTGATATTCACAATGCTACTCGTGATGTTTTATGATCGTCGCGTAGACTTTGTTCCATTTGATTTCGATTGATCGGTAAACTGTTCAATGAGGATAGTAGTTTTTATGAATAAAAGTTTGATTCGTTATTGTGGGATAAATGTAAAATGATGTTTCGTTGAATATCAAATGAACTGAAAAAATAAAGCTGATCTGATATTTACAATGATACTCGTGATGTTTTATAACCCGTCGCGTAGACGTCCCATTTGATTTCGTATGATCGAGGCTATTCGTTATGACTTTTTTTCGGTGTCAGTCAACAAATGTAAAAAAAAAGATTTCATTCATTTTTGATTTGGAAATGTCATATCAATTTATGAATACACTGAATTTGTACCACGGATTTTATTAAAATACATATTTATCGAAAACACTGCATTATCTAACGAATCATTGAGTAGGCGACATTTTTTCTGAAACTATGGAGTGTTTTGTGGCAAAATTCAAGACTGATAAATCCATAATATCAATGCAATGAAATAATACATGATTGAAATTCAAACAGCAGTAAATAATCAATGCATAAATGTTCTTTCGATATTCGTCTATTATTCCGGTAAATAGAGAATAAACGGTGATGCAGTGGCCGCGCATTGTAGCATTAGTTGCAGAGGAATCGGAATTTACCGAAATTCGGGCGTGACCGCAGAGTCCGTAAGGGGAGCATCATGCTGCCCGCGATGCAATTGAATCCCCGGGAACTAGCGAGTTCGAGCGAGTGGAATCTCTGTGCGATCTATACACTCTATACTGTCCGCTACTAAAACACCACTGCATTTCGCTAATGATTGGCTGCAATTCGCCAGCTAAAAACACAATCAAGGCTCGTGAAAGACACGTTAAAAACAAAGCGGATTGTTTCGCTGGCTTTGATGGGCTACAGGGGTGGCAACTATACTGAATTTCACCTATTTCGCCAACTCTTCTCCACAATTGCGAGTATACAGTGACGCAATTCAGTTGCGCAGCGAGTGAACGTTATCATCAACCAGTAAAATTACACCAAACTGCAGGTTTGCAGTATTCTCCGAGCGAGGATCTAATCAGGCAGCTTGGTGTCTCATACGGGCCGGATCAGGCATTAGTAAGGTATGTCTGATCAGGACTACCAATTCAGGTTTGCCTGATGTCAATCTAATTCGGACCGGAACTGATATTAGGTTATGCCAGCTGAAGTGTGAGTGTATGTGTGAGTATCTGTAAGTATTTGTGAGTATTTGTGAGTGACTGTGAGTGTCTGTGGGGTTTTTTGAGTGTTTGTGATTGTCTGTGAGTATTTGTACGTATTTGTGAGTATTTATGAGTGTCTGTCGGTGTTTTTGTGGGTCTGTGAGTATCTGTCAGTTTTATTCAGTGTTTGTGAGTGTCTGTGAGTATCTGTGAGTATTTGTGAGTGTTTGTAAGTGCATGTATAATTATGTGAAGACTTAGAATGATCAAGGTCTGAGGGGCTCATAGGACTGACTAAAATAGTTAGTCTGTTGTTTAATCGGTGATAAACATCCTCATGAACAAACTTCTTCAATTTTAAGCACTCAACTCTATAAAAAAATGATGTGGTGAATAGATAGACCAAATTTCGAGACCTAAATAATCCCTGGAATACAAAAACTGCCAAACAATGACGAATTGTTCCTTAAAAATACTCAACTACGACATAATCCCTCAAAAATGTTCAATGATCCAAATGACTCCATCACTATTATTAATATCGCTCCACACGGAGAGAAATTTCTGTGTCGTGACAACATAAAACAGCGATAACAAAAATCGTTTTGTTAGGCTCACAAAAAGATTGGTCAGCTCAGCAAAAAAATCTGTCAGTCGAATAAAAGATTTGTCAGCATCGCAAAACTAATTTGTCAGCCGAACAAAATATTTCCCAGCCTAACGTAACGATTTTTGTTGTCCTCGTTTTATGTTAGTACAACACAAAAATTTCTCTGCGTAGATTGAAGACGTATTTGTGCTCGGCTACTGCAAATAAATGCGTAAAACTCCGCATACAATAATTGTAAAAATTTAGCACTTATTTACCATGTTTAAAACGCACTATCTCCCTTAATCATCATAATTTCTGTTTGTATCCGGTGCTAAATCGCCGGTTCGTATACACTCGGTATACATACCTTTACCACATATTTGATCTTCCGGTGCATGAAAGAGATTTCATTCATATTGCCAGGTTTTAATAGATTCTACGTAGAAGCAGATTTATGTTTTTTGGAAAAATGAACAAGTACCACGATTATTCATTAAAGAACTTTTGACGAAACCGAGAATGTAGAAGCTTCGAACACTGCAAACGATTTCTACGATCCCGAAAACCTCGTAGTTTCCATTGGTTGCCACTTGTACGTTCATCCGCAGGTAGAACTCCGGAAATTGTCCGTTGGGGGCGCGCGTGATGCGCTAGCGCACCGAGCGGTTGTATAATAATGGGTAAACACACTTCCGGCGCCCGAAACCTTCGGCGTAATTCACCGAGCATTTTACGTTGAATTTTCTGTCTTCGTTCTCGTTCTCGCACTCTATGCGCCTCAAATTCTCTTCGGGACATGCCGCGCGGCTTGCTGCGGCCTCCGGACGAGCAAATCTCGCCCAGCGTTTTCACTCTCCTCTCTTCCGAGGAGTTTTTAACCCTTTCGGCCCACCCACCTGGTATAATATTCAATTACATAGCTGCAAGTAAAGTCAAACAATCCTGAGCGGTCGCGGGGGTTCTTGGGGTGCTGCTGCTGCTCGGAAGCCTGGGAACCTCGTCACAGTCGTTTTTCTTCCTCCGAGCTGTGTCCTAAAGTACAGCGCTTCGTCGTTTTCTTTTTTCTCTCATATCTGTCTCTCTTTCTCTTAGAACTTTGTGCTATATAGATGGGGAGACTGCAGGCGAAGCTCCGAGGCTGCGTAAATCCCTCTTCACTCCCACACTTCTATTTCCTACTTGCTACTCTCTCTCGTTTTTTTCTCTTTCACTCCTTCTTCAACTCCGACTATGATGTACTACGTTCATTTGTACTTCGCGTATTGCATCGTTCGCTGGAGCTTGTTTGCAGAGAAGCATAGACCGTGTACATACGTTGAGAAAAAAAATTATTTATATAGTGCCAACTATATTCAGTTAGCTTAATTAATTTTACTTTTGACCAAGTGAATTCAGGTAGCTCAATTCAAATAGTTTTTTTTACCTGAAAACATTTTTAGATGTAATTTTACAGTCAAAAAGCGTAACGTCACATCCGGAAAATGTGCAAAACGGAATAAAATGTCTTGAATCTTTTTTTAAATTTCCCAATATAAAAATTCTATGTGAAACTCTAAAAAAAATTGTTATAAATATTCTGTAAAAATTCAAAGCTACTCGGGCGAAAATTGACCACGGTACCAAATTGTAGCTTAATAAAATGAAGTTTATCGACCAAATGCTTTGCCGAAGTTTATCGATTCCAAATGCTGGGCATTTGGAATCGAGATGTTTCCTAAAGTACTGCGCTTCGATGTTTTCTTTTTTCTCTCATATCTGTCTCTCTTTCTCTTAGAACTTTGTGCTATATAGATGGGGAGACTGCAGGCGAAGCTCCGAGGCTGCGTAAATCCCTCTTCACTCCCACACTTCTATTTCCTACTTGCTACTCTCTCTCGTTTTTTTCTCTTTCACTCCTTCTTCAACTCCGACTATGATGTACTACGTTCATTTGTACTTCGCGTATTGCATCGTTCGCTGGAGCTTGTTTGCAGAGAAGCACAGAACGTGTACATACGTTGAGAAAAAAATTATTTATATAGAGCGAACTATATTCAGTTAGCTTAATTAATTTTACTTTCGACCGAGTGAATTCAGGTAGCTTAATTCAAATAGTTTTTTTTACCTGAAAACATTTTCAGATGTAATTTTACAGTCAAAAAGCGTAACGGCTCATCCGGAAAATGTGCAAAATGGAGTAAAATGTCTTGAATAATATTTTTTAATTTCACAATATAAAAATTCTATGTCAAACTCTAAAAAAAAGGTTATTAATATTCTGTAAAAATTCAAAGCTACTCGGGGGAAAATTGACCACGGTAACAAATTGTAGCTTAATAAAATGAAGTTTATGTGCATTTGGAATCGAGATGTTTCCTAAAGTACTGCGCTTCGATGTTTTCTTTTTTCTCTCATATCTGTCTCACTTTCTCTTAGAACTTTGTGCTATATAGATGTGGAGACTGCAGGCGAAGCTCCGAGGCTGCGTAAATCCCTCTTCACTCCCACACTTCTATTTCCTACTTGCCACTCTCTGTCGTTTTTTTCTCTTTCACTCCTTCTTCAACTCCGACTATGATGTACTGTTCATTTGTACTTCGCGTATTGCATCGTTCGCTGGAGCTTGTTTGCAGAGAAGCATAGAACGTGTACATACGTTGAGAAAAAAAATTAATTATATAGTGCCAACTATATTCAGTTAGCTTAATTAATTTTACTTTTGACCAAGTGAATTCAGGTAGCGCAATTCAAATAGTTTTTTTTACCTGAAAACATTTTTCGATGTAATTTTACAGTCAAAAAGCGTAACGGCACATCCGGAAAATGTGCAAAATGGAATAAAATGTCTTGAATCTTTTTTTTAATTTCCCAATATAAAAATTCTATGTGAAACTCTAAAAAAAATTGTTATAAATATTCTGTAAAAATTCAAAGCTACTCGGGCGAAAATTGACCACGGTACCAAATTGTAGCTTAATAAAATGAAGTTTATCGACTAAACGCTGGGCATTTGGAATCGAGATGTTTCCTAAAGTACAGCACTTCGTCATTTTCTTTTTTCTCTTATATCTGTCTATCTTTCCCTTAGAACTTTTTGGTATATAGATGGCGCTAGGCGAGACTGCAGGCAAAGCTCCGAGGCTGCGTAAAACCCTCTTCACTCTCACACTTCTATTTCCTACTTGCTACTCTCTCTGTCTTTTTTACTCCTCCTCTTTAAACTCTGACTATGATGTACTACGCTTGCTTGAACTTCGCATATGCATCGTTCGCCAGAGCTTATTTGCAGAGAACCATAGAACGTGTACATACATTAAGAAAAAAATTATTTAGATAGAGCCAACTATATTCAGTTAGCTTAATTCGAATATTTTTTTTTAATCTAAAAACATCTTTAAGTGCATTTTTCCAGTCAAATATATATCTTAAAAAAGCATAAAGGCTCTTTTAGAAAAAGTGTAAAATGAAGCAAACCGTACTCAATAAATGTCATTTTTAACCCTGATTTTTATCATTAAAAAGCTTTTTAACAGTTAAAAAATTTGGTGTTTTATTTTTAGTTTTCAAAAATGCTCATCTTTTAAATTGTGTCCTAAAGCCTAATATCATAATACAAAAATTCTATGTTCGACTTAACACAATTTTGTTATAAAAATTCTGTAAAAATTCAAACCTATTCGGGTAAAAGTCGACGACGATACCAATTCGTAGCTTGAGAAAAAGCAGCATATCGGACCAACGCTGAATATTTGGAACAGAATCAGAAAATGTTGAGAAGTATTTAAAATATTTAATGGGCCTAAGGAATATAGAAAAGGGTGTTAAAAATAATTTACGATATTATAATTTGAATGTGCGTACGTGTTCGATCAAATTAAAACGTCACTGTTCTGATAAACGGAGCGTAACGGAAGTAGAAGGGTCGTCGCCACTTTCAGTCGAATTACCGACGATGATGCGTCGACAATAATGCTTGAAGCGCATGTCGTTTGTATGCTGTAATATGCGATGCATCGCAAGCACACGGAAATAGAAACCCCGGAACATGCCCCTCGTTGGTCTCGTGAAACGAGGAATATAATAACCCGCTCAATTTACCGTTCGCTGGGGTTCTTTTCGAGTATCGAGACTCAGGACTGACCCTCGACTTTCGTCCACACGCTGTCCATTGCCAAGCGTCCGTGAATTATTAAATAATTAATGCACAAGTAGACGCAAAGTGCTGCGGTTTTTTATGTCCGACATGGAGAGTGGAAATCGAACGTACGTTATTGGACAAATGGTCGTTTAATGTAATTACTTATACATACATATCGTGGGATCGTAATCTCCAAAGTAATAATAGAAAATGGCACAAATGATAATCAATAAAATTCTCTAAAAATAATACGATAAATTGTGAATTTATTATCAAATAGAACCTGTATCATATTATTGTCCTACGAATGGGTTATTAAAATTGATTCAGGTAATTTTGCAAGAGCTTCAATAATTGTCTTTTTTAAAATTTATTTTTCACTACAAAGTGATAAGATTATTAATTTCTTGCCAATGTATGGAAAATGGACAGAAATTTAGATCTTTCGCATTGCTTTGTTATTATATAGGTTTTGCCCATTAAAAAGCCAAAATTGATAAACATATTGCGTTATAGATGTGGCTTTGTGAAGAAAAAAAATGGCAGATTTAAAAAGTACATTTTTTATTAGACTCATAATTTTTTTTTAATTTACTTTTTCAATCTATTTCATTTCCCTCAGAGATTCTGTTGTAATGGCGTAGTTTGGCCGGTACTGCGCTGCTATCCTCTACTCTCATTGGGCGACTTTCACAAGCTGTCCACTGCCAAGCGTCGTGAATTATTAAATAATGAATGCACAAGTAGACGTAAAATGCTAAGGTTTTTTATGTCCGACATAGAGAGTGGAAATCGAACGTAAGTTATTGGACTAATGTTCGTTTAATGTAATTACCTATACATACATATCGTGGGATCGTAATCATCTTCAAAGTAATAATTGAAAATGACACCCATGACAATCAATAAAATATTCTAAAAACAATACAATAAATTATCAACTTAATCTTAAATATTTACCATATTATTATCTCACGAATAGATTATTAAATCCGATTCACTCAATTTTGCAAGTGTTTCAATATTGTTTTTTTTCAATTTTTCATTACAAAGTGATGAGAATGTCAATTTCATATAGTATATAAAACAGATGGGAATTAGAAATTTGTACATTTTTAGCACAACTTTTGTTGATTTTGGTTTTTGTAGATGTGGCTTTGCGAAAGAAAAATGCAGATTTAAATAATACATAAAAATGTATTTTTTAAAATCTGAAATTGTAAGTATAACAAAAATATTAGACACGATTTCCATCTTAATTTTATTTTTTTAATCCATTTTATTTCCCTCAGAGATTTTGTCGTAATGGGGTAGTTTGGCATACCGCGCTTCTATACTCTACTCTCATTGGGCCAACCTCTCCCTTAATTCCAACTAATTAATAAACTTTTACCATCTCCGGGCTTGCGGATCTGCCAGACTTCCGATCTTGTCTCTCTCTCTCTCTTACCACTTCTCCTTCTTCTCGTGCCCGGGGTTGCCGGGCTACGAGCTCCGACTCCTCAGCAACCCTCTCGTCGCTTCCGCGCGGCACTCGAATTCATCTCCTAACCAGTTCGCTTCAAAGGGAGGCTCCGTTCTGCTTCGTCTCTATCTTCCTGCTCTATAGCTGTCTCACATTTATCTCCCATCCCTAAATTCTGTACTACGAGCATTACTGCTCCTCCGCACCCTCCGACATCCCCATCGGTCGACGTTCCATTACCCTTTGCCGGGTTCATGCGTTCGGCTGCTCAAAGACAGCCATCCTACTGCTTTATTCCATCCTCGAGTTACCTTCAGATCTCTAATACCACCTTATGTTCTCTCCAACTTCTACTTCATATTCGTGCAAAGTTCTGTGTTTTATTTTTTAATCGGCTTCACTGCTTTCTTTTTTTAATGCCACCAGAATGATTCCGTTTTAATCATGAATCGAATTACTGATTATTTGTTGTCTAAATCACTTTTTTCAACAGCTCTTTTAGAAAAAGTGTAAAATGGAGAAAACTGTCCTCAATAAATGTAATTTCTTATCTTGTAATTTCTAGTACCACCTTATGTTCTCTCCAACTTCTGCTTCATATCCTTGCAAAGTTCTGTGCTTTATTTTTTAATCGTCTTCACTGTTTCCATTTTTTAATGCGACCAGAATGATTCTGTTTTAATCATGGATCGAAATACTGATTATTTGTTGTCTGGATCACTTTTTTCAACAGCTCTTTTAGAAAAAGTGTAAAGTGGAGCAAACTGTCCTCAGTAAATGTAATTTCGTATCTTGTAATCTCTAATACCACCTGATGTTCTCTCCAACTTCTACTTCATATCCTTGCAAAGTTCTGTGCTTTATTTTTTAGTCGTCTTCACTGTTTTGATTTTTAATGCCACCAGAATGATTCCGTTTAAATCATGAATCAAATTACTGATTATTTGTTGTCTGGATCACTTTTTTCAACAGCTCTTTTAGAAAAAGTGTAAAATGGAGCAAACTGTCCTTAATAAATGTAATTTCTTATCTTGTAATCTCTAATACCACCTTATGTTCTTTCCAGCTTCTACTTCATATCCTTGCAAAGTTCTGTGCTTTATTTTTTAATCGTCTTCACTGTTTTGATTTTTTAATGCCACCAGAATGATTCCGTTTTAATCATGAATCGAATTACTGATTATTTGTTGTCTGGATCACTTTTTTCAACAGCTCTTTTAGAAAAAGTGTAAAATTGAGCAAACTGTCCTCAATAAATACAATTTCTTATCTTGTAATATCTAATACCACTTTATATTCTCTCCAACTTCTGCATCATATCCTTGCAAAGTTCTATGCTTTATTTTTTAATCGTCTTCACTGTTTTCATTTTTAATGCCACCAGAATGATTCCGTTTAAATCATGAATCAAATTACTGATTATTTGTTGTCTGGATCACTTTTTTCAACAGCTCTTTTAGAAAAAGTGTAAAATGGAGCAAACTGTCCTTAATAAATGTAATTTCTTATCTTGTAATCTCTAATACCACCTTATGTTCTTTCCAGCTTCTACTTCATATCCTTGCAAAGTTCTGTGCTTTATTTTTTAGTCGTCTTCACTGTTTTGATTTTTAATGCCACCAGAATGATTCCGTTTAAATCATGAATCAAATTACTGATTATTTGTTGTCTGGATCACTTTTTTCAACAGCTCTTTTAGAAAAAGTGTAAAATGGAGCAAACTGTCCTTAATAAATGTAATTTCTTATCTTGTAATCTCTAATACCACCTTATGTTCTTTCCAGCTTCTATTTCATATCCTTGCAAAGTTCTGTGCTTTATTTTTTAGTCGTCTTCACTGTTTTGATTTTTAATGCCACCAGAATGATTCCGTTTAAATCATGAATCAAATTACTGATTATTTGTTGTCTGGATCACTTTTTTCAACAGCTCTTTTAGAAAAAGTGTAAAATGGAGCAAACTGTCCTTAATAAATGTAATTTCTTATCTTGTAATCTCTAATACCACCTTATGTTCTTTCCAGCTTCTACTTCATATCCTTGCAAAGTTCTGTGCTTTATTTTTTAGTCGTCTTCACTGTTTTGATTTTTTGATGCCACCAGAATGATTCCGTTTTAATCATGAATCGAAATACTGATTATTTGTTGTCTGGATCACTTTTTTCAACGGCTCTTTTAGAAAAAGTGTAAAATTGAGCAAACTGTCCTCAATAAATACAATTTCTTATCTTGTAATATCTAATACCACCTTATATTCTCTCCAACTTCTGCATCATATCCTTGCAAAGTTCTGTGCTTTATTTTTTAATCGTCTTCACTGTTTTGATTTTTTAATGCCACCAGAATGATTCTGTTTAAATCATGAATCGAATTACTGATTATTTGTTGTCTGGATCACTTTTTTCAACAGCTCTTTTAGAAAAAGTGTAAAATGGAGCAAACTGTCCTTAATAAATGTAATTTCTTATCTTGTAATCTCTAATACCACCTTATGTTCTTTCCAACTTCTACTTCATATCCTTGCACAGTTCTGTGCTTTATTTTTTAATCGTCTTCACTGTTTCCATTTTTTTAATGCCACCAGAATGATTCCGTTTTAATCATGGATCGAAATACTGATTATTTGTTGTCTGGATCACTTTTTTCAACAGCTCTTTTAGAAAAATTGTAAAGTGGAGCAAACTGTCCTCAGTAAATGTAATTTCGTATTTTGTAATCTCTAATACCACCTGATGTTCTCTCCAACTTCTACTTCATATCCTTGCAAAGTTCTGTGCTTTATCTTTTAATCGTCTTCACTGTTTTCATTTTTTAATGCCACCAGAATTATTCCGTTTTAATCATGAATCGAAATACTGATTATTTGTTGTCTGGATCACTTTTTTCAACAGATCTTTTAGAAAAAGTGTAAAATGGAGCAAACTGTCCTCAATAAATGTAATTTCTTATCTTGTAATCTCTAATATGACCTTATGTTCTCTCCAACTTCTACTTCATATCCTTGCAAAGTTCTGTGCTTTATTTTTTAATCGTCTTCACTGTTTTCATTTGTAATGCCACCAGAATTATTCCGTTTTAATTATGAATCGAAATACTGATTATTTGTTGTCTGGATCACTTTTTTCAACAGCTCTTTTAGAAAAAGTGTAAAATTGAGCAAACTGTCCTCAATAAATACAATTTCTTATCTTGTAATCTCTAATACCACCGTATGTTCTCTCCAGCTTCTACTTCATATCCTTGCAAAGTTCTATGCTTTATTTTTTAATCGTCTTCACTGTTTTCATTTTTTAATGCCACCAGAATGATTCCGTTTTAATCATGAATCGAAATACTGATTATTTGTTGTCTGGATCATTTTTTTCAACAGCGGTTTTAGAAAAAGTGTAAAATGGAGCAAACTGTCCTCAATAAATGTAATTTCTTATCTTGTAATCTCTAATACCACTTTATGTTCTTTCCAACTTCTACTTCATATCCTTGCAAAGTTCTGTGCTTTATTTTTTAATCGTCTTCACTGTTTCCATTTTTTAATGCCACCAGAATGATTCCGTTTTAATCATGGATCGAAATACTGATTATTTGTTGTCTGGATGACTTTTTTCAACAGCTCTTTTAGAAAAAGTGTAAAGTGGAGCAAACTGTCCTCAGTAAATGTAATTTCGTATCTTGTAATCTCTAATACCACCTTACGTTCTCTCCAACTTCTACTTCATATCCTTGCAAAGTTCTATGGTTTATTTTTTAATCGTCTTCACTGTTTTCATTTTTTAATGCCACCAGAATGATTCCGTTTTAATCATGAATCGAAATACTGATTATTTGTTGTCTGGATCACTTTTTGCCGTGACAAATTCTCGAACAGAGTTTAATTTTCACGAAATTTTGCAATTTGTCAACTCTAATTTTTTTCTTTTTAGTGAAATTACACATTTTATTACGAATAAGGTGGAACATAAAACAAATGAAATTAAATAATTTAAGAAGTAAATAAACAGAAAGAGTTTGGAAGTAATAGATTACAACTCTCTTTCAGATACAGTAAATTTAATTCAAGTTTTCTCCCAGATTTTCTTTTGACGTGTAAGATAATGGATTACTTTTTTTTAACAAGTACTAATCTCGATTATCCGAACGCAATTAAGTATCAGCGATAGAATTAATGGTATAAATGCATCTGGTTCTTATAGAGTAAAGACCAATGGCTGTAAAAAAGATTATAGTACCTGTTATCAATATTAGTACAGTACCAGTGTCAGCTTCATTTTCTTTCCACCGCCCACGTAAATCACATTCACCATTAAAAGATTTGGCTTATCGGCCCCAGACAGCCAGCAAGAAAAGTCTCATACTGCGGCATCGGTCAAAGAAACTTCTTTCGAAATAATGTGCCTGTAATTTGCGGACCGCCCCTCCAATAACTGTCATGTTGTTTACAATGAAAAGTAAAAATTATACCTTCTTATAAATACTTGTCATGAATGTGTGCACACCAAACTTCAAATGAATTGTAAAAACTTACATGAACTATGCAATGACACACTGAGAGCGAAAAATTGAGATTACAACTTGAAAATCATAATTTCAAAATGTATGAACCATATTTTTATTTTTTTCAATTTACATAAAGTGGAGAAAAATTTGATATTTTAAGTTAATTAAGCAGCGATTGTCTATCGTCAAATGAATCGTAATATAATTATCTAGTTAATAGAACTCTGGCACATAAAATTACCAATTGTTATGAGACATATGAAATTTTTTTTTAAGTTTTAGTTTTTATTAAATATTTTATATGAAAGATATCATGAAGATGGGAATTATTTTTGAAAAGATAAATTGTCATTCAATTTATGTTTGATATTTAAATATTTTTAAATATCATTAATAAGATATAAATTATGTTTAAATTTTTTAATTTTTTAATTTTTTTAAATTTCATATTTAACTTTAAAATATAAATATTTTTAAGTTAAATGTAATACATACTTTAAATATAAACTTTAAAATATAAATATTTTTAAGTTAAATGTCAAAAAGAAAAATTGTTTGTATCGAAGCATATTTGACCATAATTGAATATGATAAATGTGCTGTTAATCACATTCAAATAAAATTTGTCCATTTATGATGTTATTATCTGAATAATATTAAAACCATTTTAATAATCTCAGTCGATATGAAAAAAAAAATCTCCCCAAACAAGAGCTAAAACAAATAGAGCAAATTTTCTAGCTTCTCACTACTTCAACTATCATAATATGCATTTTCTTTATGATGCAAATGTTCAATCGTCGCGACAGGTAGGAAAAGTTTTCTCACGCAATGCTAAATATAATGGGGTGACACAATATACGGGCTATCTTTCCTGTTAATCGTGTAGAGTTTCACACGACAACGAAGTTTCCGATGTCCGACCATTCGCTTCCGGTCGCGTGGACTATGTCCAGCGACGGGTTAAACGCGATGGCCCACCTTCATTACGGGTCGTTTATCAAGACGAAGGCGCGTGGCGACGCGTTTGCCGCCCTAATAACCCGGCGACTACGCAATGTTTATCAGTGACAAGCAAAGAGAAGACACACACATATATATATATATATCTAAAAATTTATATATATAGTTGTGTGTATGCCAAGTATATTCAAGAGCCATCAATTTGAACGAGCTGTACTTCTTACAGCGTAAACATGAGTATTAAATTATTCAGTGTCAAAAGAACCTTCCAAACTCTATTACAGATAATTATATTTCGATGTTCCCACGGTATTTTCAATGTTTTTTACCCTCATGTCTGAATGTCTTAGTACAATTAGCGTAAAAAAAAAAAAATTTTGCTAATTTTAATGAAACTGTTCACTAAGTTTTGTGTAAGATTACAATTTACAAAAGTTTGTGAAACGCTGGCTGACATCACACATACGATATACATGTTTATGTTGTAAATATTTTTTATGTTAATTTAATAAATATTGGAACAACCGGACGAATTTTTGCTTCATGTCACATTTTTTTTTAAATAAAAAATAAACAATATATGCAATTCTGAACAAATTTATACGTAATCAGAAAATGTAATAAATCACTTTCATTTGAAAAAAAAGTTAGATCGGTTGTGAATAAATTTGTGAAATTGTTTATAATATTTTAGAATTGATATCATGCAAAGTCAATCTTTTCAGCAACGTCTGAAAACCTAACTTTTTTCAGATTTTTATCCCATCGAGAAGTGTTTGAAATTCTGAATCTCACGTTTGGCCGGTTTATACCGCTGGAATTACCTTACTTTATGTTTATAATATATTTGTTTACATTTATAGTGAAAAGACATTTGTTCCACTAAAACTGGTGCACACGATTTGTCAAATAAATTTTTAATCGTGGCATCAATATCAATAATATCGTTTTTACTTACCTCAAACATAATCAATGATATATGTATATGTATATATATATATACATATATATTAGACTGCGTAAAAAAACTACTTTTTTATAATATTGGCCTTCGTTAAGGAGGATCGGTAGCCACTCCCAAAGTCAAATCAGAGATAAATTTTCACGATCGATTCTTTAAAGTTTAATGCATTAAATAATAACAGTGGAAGGTGATTTGTATTGAAGCATGTAGACTTAATCCAGAGAAAGATTAATAGTCACGGATTTGCATAAATATTAACTGATTAACGTCTCTTTTCAATGGGATACATTTTCGTTCAGTTTTTTCCAAGTATTGTCTTTAATTCTTTGCCGATTTTTATGAACGATAGCTCATTGTTTTTCTTAAAAGATACTCTACGAATTGACCTCCTAGATATTTCATAGTGTTCATCGTTTTGTAATTATAGCCTGTTGTTTATGAAAGTATTTTAATTTCTGTTAAACAACAGTCTAGAATTATTAAACAATTAACACTATGAAATATCTAGGCGGTCAATTCGTAGAGTATCTCTTAAGGTAGAGAATGAGCTGCCATTCATTCAAATCGGCCAAGAATTACAGATTATACTTGAAAAAAACTGAACGAAAATGTATCCCATTGAAAAGAAACGTTAATCAGTTAATATTTATGCAAATCCGTCACTATTAATCTTTCTCTGGATTAAGTTTACATGCGTCAATACAAATCACCCTCCACAGCTATTATTTAATGCATTAAACTTTAAAGAATCGATTACAAAAATTTATCTCTGATTTGACTTTGACAGTCGTCACCGATCGTCCTTAAAGCAAAGCCTCTTACGAATTTTTTTAGAGATCGCGCAACTACCTTTTATATTTCCTATTTAATTAACACCTAGAAAATGGAATTTTTCCATTGGATGGATACCATTATTTTTTAACTTAAATTCCGTGTATTATAAAAATTTTAGGCCGCATAGTGTCCGAGATATTAAATTTTGCGTAAGCAGGTGTTTTTTTACTTTTTCAAAAAACGATTACATTATACAAACTGCCATCTCCCTGATAGGAATACTGTGAAAATTTGTATAAAATCAGTCAAGGACATACAATTTAATCTCATTTGTAATTATTATTTTTATTATTTATATTTGACAATAAAATGTTTATCAAAATGTCTAATAATTTTGTTCCTGCTATACCCGACCGAAATTCTCGGTTTATACAATAATATTGAGTCTCGCAAATAAACAACACACTGAGAGAAAAGCATATAGTTCATTTAAAGATTTCACATGAAAAAACGAATATAGGAAGGCTTGCAATGTTTTATGGTTGAAACGATGGTAATATAGGTCAATAAACGATACTTGCAAAGTTATTGGAAACAAACGTTGAAATCGTATATGCAACAAAACGGCATATTTGAAACTATTATCATTGTGGTGATTGCTACTATAATTATTCTTGCTATAACCATAAAATAGAGACGTTCCTTCTTGGAATTATATTTATGGTTCATCCAATTATTTTTTTATATTTGTTATAACCATAAAATAGAGACCTTCCACCTGGGAATTATAGTTTATAATTAGATTATCGTCGGACTAACTATATTTTGTTATTAAATTACTATATTTTTCTCTCAGTGCACGGAAAAAAAGGCTTAGTTGAAACAACCAAGTGCCTTGGTTATATATGCGCCAGACAATTCATTGGTTAGCCCAACCAAGTTATTTGTTAGGCTACCAATTTCTTGGTTAGACTAACCAAGTCACTTGGTAAGCTAACCAAGTCACATGGTAAGCTAACCAAGTGGTTAGACTTGGTCCTTGGACCTTGGTTAGACCAACCAAGAAATTGGTAGCCTAACAAATAACTTGGTTGGTCTAACCAATTAATTGTCTGGCGCATATATAACCAAGGCACTTGGTTGTTCCAACCAAACCTTTTTTTCCGTGTGCACTGTGTGAATTTTTTTAAGAGTGATTTTTTCTGCACCATGATGAATTCACACTCCCATCCGACTTATAACAAATTGTTGCAAATGGAGAAAATACAAAACGAAAAAAAAGCTATATATCGGAACAAATATTATATTTCGCGAAATGTTGTCAGAATATGTACCTACAGAATAATTTGTTTCGTATTACTGTATAGATGTGTAAATCTGGTGTTAACACGTCGATATTAATGACACGATTCAGGATAATATTTGCGATCTATTCGTTTTTCTCTTCAACTCTCGAGTGAGTCTTTCGTCGCTTGGTCTGTGTATGTACATTGCCATAGACCGAAAGTGAATTCGTCGTCGGGTCTTACAATTCGCAGTGGGGCGACGGTAAATCGCCTCGGTGCTGCGGGTACTGCGCGGCTTCTAGGCCGCAGGACGCGCGTCCGGGCTTTTAATAAATGGAATAAAAACCAGATCAAATATTTAACGGGGAAATATTTGAGCGAGTGCCTACTGTTACCCGGGCGGCGTCGACGTTGGCTGCTGCTGCTGCTGCTGCTACTGCTGCTGGTGTCCCCTCAACGTAGTGGCACAGAGTCAGAGAGAGGAACGTACATCTATAGCATATTCGTACATAGTAGTATTAGAGTGTTATACATATACACGTAGATACACTATATGTATACATATATCTGGTACCGTAACCCCATGATGTGCCATTCCGTTTATGTCTGGCAAATATACCGAGTTGTTCGGTTAGTATCGGTGTGTCGATTTAAAAGGACTCGCGACGAGAGAAAGTGCGACGCCAACGACGACGACGACTACGACGCTTAACGCGATCCAATGTACAAATACAAAATAGAACACACACTAGAGTTAACGGCGCGAGAATTTGCACCATATTTATATATTGAATCTAGAATATATAATAAGTGATTATGTCGTAAACAATGATGATAAAAGACTTTTTCTTTCCTGCTAATAATATATTTGCAGTATTGAGAATTTGGTATTTGAGAGAGGATTTAATGTTAAGGGCGAGTGATAATTAAATGCACTTTGTTTATTTTTGGGATATAAACGAAATTTGGGGAATCGGTTTTGAAGGTAACGAATTTTTTTATTTGCACTGAGAGACGAGATTATTGTTGGGTTTGCTGAATTTGGGGAATTGAGAGAGCTGTGTGTTTAGTTAGTGAAAATAAATACTTTCTTTCAAGAGTGGTGAAGAAAATAAGATATTTTCATAAAAATTCAGAAGAATCTTCAAATACAGAATTTTTTTTTTTTATTTAATAGTAATTTGTAGCACGGTATTATGGATAAAAATAATATACACTCCAAGCTCAATGAAGATTCTCTAAGTAGTAGACAAATAACAACATGCTGAAGGATGGGAGTCAAAATAGCGAATGGTTCAAATAGAAAATTTCATAATAATGGCAATTCTAGATTCAGACGTCCATATTTTGAAATTTGCTATTTCAGCCATTCGCTATTTTTACACCGATCCATTTCTTTTCTCCACCTTCCCACAAAACTAAGGATCTCGTTGCCACCGTTTGAGAACTATGCGCTGAAGCGCCATCTACAATCACAGCGTCCATCTTGATAAACACCTAAATTGTTGTTAGTACTTTACACACACCTGCAGTATATCTTCTTCCTAAAAAAATGACTACAAGTTGTGTCAATATTTGAAAACAATTATTGGACACTAAATAAAATGACATCATCTATTGACCTTAAAACATTCGCTTTATACCTAACTTTCGCTTCTTTCACCTCGTCTGGTTCGACATCGGCTTAATTTTTTTCTCTACCTTGCTGTAAAACTATGGATCTCGTTGTCACCATTCGAAAACTATGCAATGGAGCGCCATCTACAATCCCTGTGTTCATCTTGATAAACACCTAAATTGTTATTAATACTTTACATACACCTGCACGGAAAGAAAAAATTAGTTGCCATAACCAAAAAATGAGTTGACACAACCAATCGATTATTCTGTTTCCCTTACAACTCAATAAGTAGTGCCAACGATTCGAATGGTAATAACGAGGATTTGAATGATAGTCCCAACGATTGGATTGATTACACTTACTAATATCGCAAGAAATGATCTGTGAAAAGTTGAGGTTACTATTCAATATGATTGAGGCAACTAATTTTTTAGACTTTGAGTACAGCAAATTGGAAATGTAGTTGTCACAACCAAACATTTGTTTCCGTGTGCAATATATCTTCTTCCTATAAAAATGACTAAATACAAGTTGTGTCAATATTTGAAAGCAATTATTGGACACCAAATAAAATGACATTATCTATTGATCTTAAAACATTTGCTTTATACGTAACCTTTCTCTTCTTTCACCTCGTCTCATTCGACATTGGCTTGATTTTTTTTTCCACATGTCCGCAAAACTATCGATCTCGTTGCCACCATTCGAGAACGATGCGCTGAAGCGCCATCTACAATCACAGCGTCCATCTTGATAAACACCTAAATTGTTATTAGTGCTTTACACAACCTACACGGAAAAAAAAGTTTGGTTGTAGCAACTACGTTTTCGATTTGCTGTATACAATGTCTAAAAAATTAGTTGCCTCAATCATATCGAATAGTAACCTCAACTATTCACGATTAGTTCTCGATTGGATTAGTTAGGTTAACTAATCCAATCGTTGGGACTACCACTCGAATAGTTGGGACTACCATTCGAATCATCGGTATTATCATTCGAATCCTTGATATTACCATTTGAGTTACTAGGGAAATAGAATAATCGATTGGTTGTGTCAACTCATTTCTTGGTTATGGCAACTAACCTTTTTTTTCCGTGTACAACTCAATAAGTAGCGCCAACAATTCAAATGGTAATAACGAGGAATTGAATGGTAGTCCCAACGATTGGATTGGTTACACTTACTAATCTCGCAAGAAATAATCTGTGAATAGTTGAGGTTACTATTCGATATGATTGAGGCAACTAGTTTTGTAGACTTTGAGTACAGCAAATTGGAAACGTAGTTGTCACAACCAAACATTTGTTTCTGTGTGCAGTATATCTTCTTCCTATAAAAATGACTAAGTACACATTGTGTAAATATTTGAAAGCAATTATTGGACATCAAATAAAATGACATTATCTATTGACCTTAAAACATTCGCTTTATACGTAACCTTTCGTTTCTTTCACCTCATCTGGTTCGACATCGGCTTCATTTTTTTCTCCACCTTGCCGTAAAACTATGGATCTCGTTGCCACCATTCGAGAACTATGCGCTGAAGCGCCATATACAATCACAGCGTCCATCTTGATAAACACCTAAATTGTTATTAGTACTTTACACATACCTGCACGGAAAGAAAAAATTAGTTGCCATAACCAAAAAATCAGTTGACACAACCAATCGATTATTCTGTTTCCCTTACAACTCAATAAGTAGCGCCAACGATTCGAATGGTAATAACAAGGATTTGAATGGTAGTCCCCAACGATTGGATTGGTTACACTTACTAATATCGCAAGAAATAATCTGTGAATAGTTGAGGTTACCCGTGCAGAAATTAGTTCGGGCAGCCGCGACTAAATAAGGGGCCTTTTTAGGTATAAACGTGGCATCCACAATAGGGAATCTACTCTAGAACCCTACTAGGCTGAACAGAGACGGCCACGACAAACTTCGGGGCCTAATCAGTCACTAGGGTCGCCCATATTGAGCCTCTAAAGGGGTAGTACTTTCAAACGTGACTACCCTAGTAGGGCCCCTACTACAATTAGGGCAATCTAGAAAGGGCCAAGTTGGAGCCCCAACTATAATTCTGCACGGGTACTATTCGATATGATTGAGGCAACTAATTTTGTAGACTTTGAGTACAGCAAATTGGAAACGTAGTTGTCACAACCAAACATTTGTTTCCGTGTACAATATATCTTCTTCCTATAAAAATGACTAAGTACAAATTGTGTCAATATTTTAAAGCAATTATTGGACACCAAATAAAATGACATTATCTATTGACCTTAAAACATTCGCTTTATACGTAACCTTTCGCTTCTTTCACCTCGTCTGGTTCGACATTGGCTTCATTTTTTTCTCCACGTACCCGCAAAGCTGTGGATCTCATCCATCCATAGACGTATGAAGTGGGGAGATGGCCGTTGATTCCCGATAAGCGACTTCGACGTATTACCTTGATTACCGTCAGCTACGTTCGTAGCCATTTCTATGGAGTGAGAGGGTCAGAATGGTTCTCAATATATATTCAGCACGAGGGTGGACGGTGAACGAGGCAACTCCGGGAAACCTGCTTCGTGCCTGGAGCTGCTCATCGTGGTCGAAGCAAGCGCTCAAACACATCCACGTATAGATACGTACATACGTAGAAGCGACTCGGACGTCCTCTCTGCGAGGGGTGGAAAATGGGTTTGGTAGTAGTGGATGAGAGAATGAGTGTAAGAGCACGTCGTAGAGGCACGGCCACCATACCATATATCTGGGTCATTCCATACCAAGTGGGCCATTAATTTGCCATTACCTCAATTATCCTATACTTTCTAAGCATAATAATAGAAATTCTGTAAATTTTTTAGAAAAATCGGTATGACCTGTCTCAACGAAAAAAAATATTACTTCTTTATTTTGTCAAAAAATGGCGAAAATTTCTTTTGTGCAGCTACGAGCTTTTTTTTAACAAAAAGTACATTCAAAAACTTACATTTTATACAAACAAATTTTTTTGTACGATCGGTAATTTCGAATATTCAGCGAATTGAAAAAAAAATGTAATAAAAAAATCGTTATTAAATTTTGGGGAAACCATAGGTGCCAAAATTCTGAAATAATTTATGGATGTTTGTGACACTCTAAATAACTTTTGAAAAAATTATTAACACTTTTTGCGATCATGCTAAATTTGGACGGCCCACTTGGTATGGAATGACCCATCTACTAGTATACCATATAGATATATGTATATATCTACTAGTATACCATATAGATATATGTATATATCCACTAGTATACCATATAGATATATGTATATATCTACTAGTATACCATATAGATATATGTATATATCTACTAGTATACCGTATAGATATATATATATATACTTCGTGCTAGTAAGCATAGGAGGAGGATGAGAGAGATGGGTTGTACGATCGAGGGGGAGTGGCGCAAACATTTGCCTGCCGCCCGGTAAATTAAAAGCACACAGTGAAGAAGAGGAGAGATGATGGTACGAGAGAAACGAGGAAAAGAGATAAAGTGCGGGGGAGGAGACCAAGGGAGAATAGAAGTGAGAGGATAGTGAGTATAAGTGAATGAGCGAACCAACGGAGAATATATAAGGTGTACGAGACTATGAGTATAGCAATGTCTCCTGTGTGGTCAGAGAGCTATCCCGTTTCCTCTGTGTTTTATCTTCTCCCTTTTTTCGGTTCTCTCTCGTATTTTTCCCATCCCCGGCTAACGTCGAATATTCGAGTCCTTCGATATCTTATATAACAGTTCTTCTCATGAGCTTTCTTATATAACAGTTCTTCTTCTTTGAGCTTTTTTTGGACCTTGGAAAAAGAATCTCGCTAAAGAATGTTAAAAGGAGTTTCAGAACGTTCAATTAATTCTTTTTAGCTTATTGGCAATCAAATTTTCGATATTTAAATCTCATTGGCAATTTGGAATTGTTGTTTAATACGGGAAAATGTACTAGAATTGTTTTGATAAATATTGTTTGTCGGTTTATTATTTATTACATTAAATAATATAAATAGTTTGCCCTAAAAATTAATAGTACAAATGAGTACTGCAAGATTTCTCTATTTGCCTGTTAATTTCTTTGAGCTTATTGAAAATGCGATTTTTACTGTATATAAATATTAATAGCACTAAGGAATTGTTGTTTAACACAGTAAAATAAATTTAAAGTATTTGGAGAAAATTCTGATTATAGATTTATTATTAATTCAATTTAATAATATAAATAGATGTTTGCCCCAAAAATCAATAATAATAATGAAAATTATTCTCCTGTAGGTATTTATTTCTCAAATAGATTGCGTAAATTAGTGGAATTCGTATTTCATTTATATTCCAAAAAATAATTCCATCCTTTTCATTATTGCTTAGGAACAACATTTTTTTTCCGGAAACGAAAATTGGTAGAGTCAGTCTTGGTCTTATGCATGTAGTGCATTATTTACTATCGAACCCCATAACGAAGCTTCCTGTGCCGAAGGATTCAAAGGAGAAACATAGAAGAGGGTTAAGAAAAATCCGGAAAGCCTCTTAGAAGAAAACTCTATTTACTCCATTAATTTTTTTTTGGATTATTAAAAATGCATTTTTTGCTATATAGAACGTATTAGCACTAAGGAATTGTTCTTTAACACAGTAAAATAAATTTAAAGTATTTGGAGAAAATTCTGATTATAGATTTATTATTAATTCCATTTAATAATATAAATAGATGTTTGCCTCAAAAATGAATAATAATAATGAGTGCTGCCAAATTACTCCCCTCTAGGTATTTATTTCTCAGATAGATTTCGTAAATTAGTGGAATTCGTATTTCACTGATATCCCAAAAAATAATTCCATCTATTTTATCACTGCTTAGGAACTAAACATCTTTTTTCCGGAAACGAAAATTGATAGAGTCAGTCTCGGTCGTATGCATGTAGTGCATTGTTTACCATCGTCTCTCGAACCCCATAACGAAGCTTCCTGTGCCGAAGGATTCAAAGGAGAAACATAGAAGAGGGTTAAGAAAAATGCGGAAAGCCTCTTAGAAGAAAACTATTTACTCCATTAATTCTTTTTTATATTATTAAAAATGCAATTTTTGCTATATAGAACGTATTAGCACTAAGGAATTGTTATTTAACACAGTAAAATAAATTTAAAGTATTTGGTGAAAATTCTGATTATAGGTTTATTATTCATTCAATTGAATAATATAAATAGATGTTTGCCCCAAAAATGAATAATAATAATGAGTGTTGCCAAATTATTCCCCTCTATTCGGAATTCGTATTTCATTGATATCCAAAAAAATAATTCCATCTATTTTATTACTGCTTAGGAACTAAACATCTTTTTTCCGGAAACGAAAATTGATAGAGTCAGTCTCGGTCGTATGCATGTAGTGCATTGTTTACCATCGTCTCTCAAACCCAATAACGAAGCTCCCTGTGAGGGGCGAAGGGTTCAAAGTGGAAATGACGAAGAGGGTTAAGAAAAATGCAGAAAGCCCCTTAGAAGAAAACTCTGTTTACCCCATGTTGTCTTGAGATTGAGAACTCGCCACGATGAAGAGATCCACTTGAACGAAAGCAAGGAGCTTTCGCGCACCTTCTTTATATACATCTACTCTGTGTATAATCGTTGTCGCGAAGCGGGCGAAGTGTACAAGAGCAACAGAGGAGCAAAACCCCCTTCCCAGTATCAATATTGTCACGGTTTGCCAATTACCAATATTGTCGTTGTCATCGACGTGAATTTTATCGCAAAGCTTGAGAACTGTTTGCGCGGTGGTGTTTACGGGGCAGCGACGCGACACGGCAACGTCAAGGGGAGGGGGTTGAATAAGACTCCACATTTTTTTTCTGTGCCGGGACGGGATGCCGTATTTTCGTAAATTAATTCATCCACGTACCTCTTTTTCAGTAAGTTTACACCCAGCAAAATGTATGATCAATTCCACTTTACACTATTTAAAAAAATTACTAGAATTTCATTTATAAACTGATCTATGAATTTCACGACTATTTGTAACGAGAATGTGAAGTTACCGTATCAAAAGATAGGCAGTCATTTTAGAAATTTTATTGTGAATTTTCCATAAGGCTCTGTAATTTTAGGCTCTGTAATTTATTGCAAATTTCCAATGCGGCTGTGCAATTTTACAAATTTTACTGTAATTTTTCAATATTTGTCCTCTGGCAAGTACAAAATTATGTAATTGTTGTAATTTTCTTGTTCACGAATTTGGTAAATTTCCTGTAACTTTGTACTATAAATTTACTATTTTTTTTAAACAGTGTACACATATTTCGCTAAGAGTACTACAACAATGTTTTTATGGTTGCTGTAACATTAAATAATGTAACCAGCTACTAAATTACGGTGTGATTTTTATAGTAGAGCTCATTATAATTATCAATCAATGATATTAATTTTTGTCCGTGGTAACTTTGATATTCGTCGTTCACTTTTGACACATAAAATAATGAGTGGGCGCCTTTTTGTGCAACTGACAAATACGCGAAATCAATGGGCATGCATGTAAAAGTTTCACAGATTTTAGTCGCTGTTTGCGTGTCCGCTTGGCGGACACTACCCGAAAAACTGGCGTTATTATACTGAAAAGAGGAAAGTGCGGGCAGGGAGAAGGGATTCAAGTTGCGGTGCGGGTGTGCGAGTCTCTCTGTTGACAGGCAAATATTTGCCGCGGCAAATAACTCACCACCGCCGTCGCAAGCCCAGCAGTGGGTTCCTGGTGGTAGCTGCTTTGCACCCCTTTCCCGTGGTCGCGGGCATTCCCATCACTATCTCGTCATAGATCCGACCCCACCTCGCAATGCCTATGCTCTGCTCTCACCGACACAACTCGCCTCTCCTTCCTTTACAAGTACTGCCGTATATTGTTAGTTCAACACTTCCGGATACGTCGTTTGTTCACATCTTTTGGGTCGAATTAAAAATTATGCGAAAGTAAATCAGAGTTTATTCATTTATTTCGATTTCTTACCAAAATGATTTTGAATTTTTATTTTTCAATTTTCAATTTTCAATTTACAACTTTCAATTTTTAATTTTCGATTTACAACTTTCAATTTTCAATTTTCAATTTTTCAATTTACAGTTTTCAATTTCCAATTTTCAATTTTCAATCTTCAATTTTCAATTTTCAATTTTCAATTTTCAATTTTCAATTTTCAATTTTCAATTTTCAATTTTCAATTTTCAATTTTCAATTTTCAATTTTCAGTTTTCAATTTTCAATTTTCAATTTTCAATTTTCAATTTTCAATTTTCAATTTTCAATTTTCAATTTTTAATTTTCAATTTTTAATTTTCAAATTCTAATTTTCAATTTTCGATTTTCAATTTTCAATTTTCAAATTCTAATTTTCAATTTTCAAATTCTAATTTTCAATTTCCAATTTTCAATTTTCAATTTTCAATTTTCAATTTTCAATTTTCAATTTTCAATTTTCAATTTTCAATTTTCAATTTTCAATTTTCAATTTTCAATTTATGGAGTCACCATACAAACAAATTGGTACAAATAAAAATGGTCAAGTTCTAAGTTTTCGATTACATCACAAAAATGCCGTCACTAATCAAATCAAATATATAATCCATGAATATTCGATTGTATGTAGCAAATTTCATTATAATTCATCGCTCTTTGCGACGAGATCGATAATAATGCTTGGAGAGTTTTTCTTGTGCCTTTTAGTCTACTTTCTCTGATGCTACAGTTTGTACCTACCGAAGCTATCGAGCATTAATGTTAGGTCGGTGGTGCGTATACGAGGCGAGCGGCTAGAGAAGCACTTCGTTAGCCAACGTAACCCTTTCGTCAAATATACGTGTTATTCGTAACAATAATATTATTGGGTCAGACGTATAGCACTGCCAGTCTTACTCAAACACTTACTATCTCTACTCGCACTCCATCTCCAATAATCCGTTCTCTTTTCCTTCCATCGTGTTCCGTTTCCATTTCTCCGACGATTCTCAAAGTAAACTGTGCTCTAAATTTCGTTGTAACGAAAGAAATTCCCACAAAAATAACCGAGTTCGATAGTAAAGTAACGGTACCAACTCTTGGACACGTCCCAGTCTTTGGACAATTTCTCTGTTAATTTAAGTTTATTACGAATTTAAATATCAAAAAGCCAAAATTGAAACGGGAAGTCGTATCTACATTCCTTAAATGGTGTACAGGAAAAAGATCTTCCGGCACATAATATATGCTGAAAAACCACGCTCGAAAACTGGTACATTTGCTATGTTTTGTTATTTCCAAATATAATTATGAAATTATTCAATATTTTGAAATATTTGAAATACTGTCGTGGCTAAATGGTTAAGGATTATTAACCCTATTGAATATTATAATTTACAACAAAAAAAAGGAGAATTCTTCATACATCTGCATTATTCATAATTATTGCAGATACGTGAAAATTTTAAGTTTCGCATAATGATTAACCTTAGTTATCTTATACAAAAAGTATTTTAAATACATTTTCATTGAATGAATTCCCAACGATGATATAGCATGAGTTATTCCTGGAGAATAAGGAGAACGTCTGTCTCACTAGCGACTCGGTAGCCTCCGAAATTAATTATCACATAATCAAGACTTCCCCGACCAGTTTTACCACAACTCCTTTCTGCGGCTGTAAGAGAGAGAAAGCGTTTACGGTGCGGTCGCAACGCCCACGCAACTTCATATTGTGGTCATGGCCGACCAAAAGCGAGTTCTTGACCCCCCCACGATAGTAACTCTTCGCACACGCGATTATCCTTCTTCATTGTACAATATATGTTCCCACACCAATTTACAGACACGCCCTAACCTCAAGTGACCGTTTAAAATCTTACACGATTTTGTGTTTTCACAAATACGAACGAATACTTTACGTTTTTGAATGCTTCAATGTCGAACGATTTGTAAAAAAAAATATTTAAAACTTCGAGCAGTGGATAATTGTATCTCCAAAAGATTCGAGCCCATCGACGATCTCTTAAAAAATTTAACAAGTTTAATATAATAATGAGAATTAATGAAATTTTGGCTCAGTATGTATGAAAATTTAATGTATCAGCTGATATATTAAATTTAATACACGAGTCTAGTAAAATTACAAATTTTACATTAGATTTCGTAATTTCGTATTATATTAGATTTCGTATGATTTAGTAGAAATTACTGTAATTTTACACCTCACTTGCATATCAAATTTAATACACCAGTTTCTATAAAACAGCCTCCCATATCTATTATTGATGGGTATACATGCAATGAAAATGGATTCACAATACCTTTTGCATAACATATCTATAAGAGTATTATACAAAACTTGAAATTTTTACATTTCTGAAGTAATTATGAATAATTAAGACCAATTGATCTGTAACCATTTACGTACCCTAACTACACTGTTAAAAATTTTTGTATGAAAGTCAATATAAAGTATTTAAAGTTTTTTTTGTGGAAAAGCGTTAATAAAATGAAATGCACAAATATTAATTAATATACAGGATACTAAACACTTCATAAAAGTTAAGTTAGGTTTACAATATAATTATTGGAATTTTACATATCTGTATATTAAATTTAATTTAATGTATAATTTAATTATAATTTATATTATTTAAAAATATTAAAAAAATTAATATATACCGTATCTGCAAAAGAACTTCCAATATATATATATGTATTAATTTTTTAAATATTTTTAACAGTGTAACACTTTTCTATCTGCACTTCACTAATTTACTCTATCCCCTGATTGCGTCCGCAGCCGATTTAGTACACCCTGAACTGAAATGGCCGTTTAAAATCTAACATGACTTTATATTTTCGTAACTATAACGAAAAATTTACGTTTTTTAATGCTTTGCGGGCAAACGATCTGCGAAATATTTCTAAACTGATTAGTCGTCGGTATAGTGACCCCTTCCAGCGATGGACAGTTTCATCGCCGAAAGAGTCGAGCCCGTCGGCGATACGCGAGGAGATGAAAAGCGGAACGCAAGCCCATGAGTGCAAGAGTCGAGTCTTTGTTGCGCTTTTGACCCGGAACATATACTACACTAGGCCGAGCTAGTGTGTCGGGACCGGTGTTTGTCCCGCGCAAACTTTGTTTTTGCAAATAGAACCACGTGTTCCTGGATGAGCTCGGTGTGTGTGTATGTGTGTCTCTGTCTCATTCCCTCATTCTTTCTGTCTCGTTCCTTTCCGAGAGAACACACCACTTCGCTCGTGTGTCCTTTGCTCACTTTCAACCCCTCGTCGCTCTGTTTCTCGCCTTTCTATCACACTTTTTCTTTCTCTTCTCACTCTCATTCTACATACAGAATCTATATATATATATATATTTTTTCTGTATCCACATGCACATACACAGCGTTGAGTACACACGCGACAGGTGCTTGGCTAGTGGAGAAAAACGTCACGGACAATAATACAACAGCATGAGCAGATTTATAGCTCATACAGCTTTCATAATTATGATTGTCGCAATACCTGATGGAAATTTCATTATCGCTCATTGTTTCCACCGAAAATCGTGAATAATCGTATGATACTTTGTAAGGTAAATGTCCCCATTCCCGTACCCTATAAGGCCAACCAGACAACTGTATGGCTTTTTTCGTTGCGACGAATGTAAATTTGGAGATTTTTTTTGCACCACTGTAAAATTCAGTTAATTCTCTTTCTAAAAATGGGTTATTCAATCGATTCCGCCAATTATTTGGCCAGATAGAGGCTGATTAATTCATGCTTATTAGTGTCCCCTCTGCCGACACAGCTGTGCCCAATCCCGACCAGCGATGACCCCATTTTCGACCACTAGGGAAACGGAGATTCCGAAGAGTAATAAAATTTAAAAAAGTAAATAAACATGATCCGGGATTGTACTATTAATATTTTTATTGCATAATTATAAAAAACTTCGTTTTTCGAAACTTATGTTACATTTCCGTCTCCACATACACTTTTTTTTGCGATGCTGTCAAAATTGAAATCCATTTTCGACCACTAGGGAAACGGAGATCCCGAGTAATAAAAATTTTTAAAAATAAATAAACATGATCCGGGATTGTACTATTAATATTTTTATTGCATAATTATAAAAAACTTCGTTTTTCGGCACTTATGTTACATTTTCGTCTCCACATACACTTTTTTTATCGCTGCGATGCTGTAAAAATTGAATTATTTCAAAATTTTGATCAGTGAGGGGAAAAAGTCCAAGTCCTTCGCAGCGATCCTGTAAGAATTGAATTATATGAATCTTTTTTATCACTGAGAAAGTAAACCTTGTAATAAAGACATTTTTTTGACTGCCTAAATAACGTTTACGGTAATGGTGGCAGCCAGGCATTTCGTTGTGCCTAACTTCGACCACCGTTAAAAAAATGAAAAATAAATTATTTATAACTTTTTTTTTGCTGGATCAGTAATTGAACTCATAATCTATAGTTTGCACTAACAAAATTATTGGATTTTTACAAATTCCGGATGCAGTACGGACTATTGAAGCGGTCAACGCAACTTAACCTCACTGTTAAGAATACGATGAGTTCGCGACAAGCGTTTGGAAATACGAACAAAACTTGGATTGTGTTATTGTATTTACTCTTTACGTTGCAATACTCTCACACATAGGGTCCTCGGAATATTGTACTATGCTCAATTGTTGTTATTTTTGCGCAGCACTCGTGTAAATAATTATTTCCGTCGAAGTGGTCGGCAGAGGGAGCATGGACGGGAATGGGGACATTTACCTTACAAGAAGGCAAATAGGTTTCCCTATTGAAAAGTTCGTTAGATAAGGATAAATCACGCATAGAAACCGACTGGATTCCTATCGGTTTTTATCAGACTTATTTCATAGGGTTCATCGAAAGTGCATGAATTTTGAAGCATCTACACCGATCGAAATGATTCGCAACGATAATTGCGGTTCTCTCATGGCTCTTCATGTTGAAAAAGGTTGAAAAATGCTAATAGAAACCGATAGAAATGAAAAAAAAGATTTCTATTAGTTTCTAATCCGTTCCATCCATTCTATCGGTTTCTGTCCATTTTTATCGGTATCTATCTATTCGCTCCGTGCGTGAGTGTGCTATAGCGTGCCAGTTAGATCACAAGCGCCCATGGTGTCAAATTTTCGTACTTTCAGACGGACTCTGAACAGTGCAAAAAAAAATGACAATTAGGTTATGTTTATATAAACATAACCTAAAATCAAACGGAAAAATGAGGTACATGCATTACAACTTCACCGTAACCTGAAGAATATTTTATCGTTATTGCGGATTTGGTCGTACAAACTTTTCGTGCGCACGGAAAATCCCACTTTCCGCGCCGCAATGACGTAAAAAACATTACGGGCTATATTTATTGGGAAATAACATGTAGCAACACGACATCTGGTGGATTTTTTTAAACTACTTTATCCCAGTCGTCATAACCTATTATTTTATTTAAAAAAACAATTTATTATTAATATAAATCGATATTCATAAGTGAATAAACATTTTTTGTAATGATATCCGTTGAAATAATTAAAACTCTTACAAATGAAGAGTGCAAAGTCTTGACCGACTGGGATAACGCGGCCATTTTTGCTTGGTGTTGATTCCCAATAGCTCATATCGCTTTTTATTTTGATTTTATTATAACTCACAATTATGATTGTCACATAACCTGGTGAAAATATTGTTGTTGCTCATCGACCCCGTCGAAAATCGTGAATAATCGTATGATAAATTCTACAAGAAGACAAACAGGTTTCTTCGGAAGTGTACGCCGACCTCGCCAACGTTTTCTTCTGCCTAAAAATATCTGCCGGAATGTCGAAAACAATGGGCTACTGTGTTGTACAAGAGCCTCTATTTTTTTTCTTCTCGTGTATATGTAGAGGCAGGATCACGGCAACTTTATCGAGTGAAAGTGACGCATGAATATTTCATATTAGATGTTTAAAATTTTTACCTATTGTACTACGACAATTCAGGTCTTTAAACGTTTAAACTTACTGTCGTTATTTCACCTCAAAATATAGGAAATCCTATCAAAATTAGGAAATTTAATTTAGAAATTTGTATTTTTACTACACACGTGTATTGAATTTAGGGGAATTTCATAATGATGGTTATTCATGATTAAGGCGTTCCTTATTTTGAAATTCGCTATTTTAACCATTCGTTATTTTGGTCATTCGCCATTTTGACCCCCACCCAAATTTAGTATATCAGCCAATGAATAAAATTTCCGGTAATGTAAATTTACAAACATTTTTAACAGTGATGAATTTAAATCTCACTGGATATCAATTGCACAATTTCAACATGATTTCAAAGTGTGCGGGATATAAACATAATAATGTTAATAAAAATAAAGTTAAATATTAAATTTAATATATCAGCTGATGAATAAAATTTCAGGTAATGTAAATTTGCAAACATTTTTAACAGTGATGAATTTAAATCTCACGGAATATCAATTGCGCTATTTCAATGTAATTTCAAAATGTGCGAGATGTAAATCTTAGAGAATAACGATAGCCACGATTTTACACGTCCCACGAGTCTCGTCAATGCCTCGAAGAAAAGGGACGAGTCTGGTAGATGAATTGACATACGTGGGCAGAAATCGTAGTATACTAATTGAAGGGCCTGTTGGTGTGGTAATGCTGTCTCGAAGAATGAGTGAGCGTACGGTAGCAGTTCTCTTGATTAACACCTTGAATCCTGGGTATCGTGTGGACCACACACATCGTTTCTCTCCGCATTCTCCTCCCGTATCCATATTCCCTTTGTAAGCGGAAGCTCGCCCGATATTTGCTTTGGAAAATAGTGCGTATCCAATCTGGCGGATTGTGCGACGAGCATCGAGAGAGGATTTCGATTTTCAGCATTTTCAAACAACATATATGGGCTTCGCCAAATCAACGAGGGCTGCAGTTTTTAGGTCCCGCTCCTTTTATTTTCTGTTTCACACAAATTCGCGTTTTGTTTGTTTTTTTTTCGACGATAATATTTCACGTATTCTCTTTTGCTTCTTCATAGAGAAAGTTTTGGTTTTGTAAATTTTTTGGTTTTTTTTTCGTAAGTCACTTAAGATACTTAAAATTATCTGAAAAGTTGACAAAAATGGTTTAGAAAAAAAAATTTTGGTGCTTGTATCCAATGGTAATTTTTTTATCGACGTAGAAAATTCAATTCGTGCATTTGCAGGATTTTAAGTGGCTCGAACCCTGAAAAAAATTAACATGTTTAATGCCATAATGAGAATTAAGAACACTGTTAGAAAAAATTGGAAGTTTTTATGTATAAACTCATAATAGAAATTTAATATACTATTGTGGTATAAAATTCATGGACTTTTCCAGTAAAATTAAAGCAATTTATTAAAATTCAAGTACTTTTACTGTAAAATTAAGGTAAATTATTGAATGAGCTGTACCATACATTAATTTTCCATTACACTTGTATATTAAATGTAATATACTAGTTTATACATAAAAACTTCCAGTAAAAATACATTAAATTTCAAGTAGATTTTTTTTGCAGTGAATATTATGGTTTAGGATAGAAATTTCCGAAATAGCGACGTGTGCCCACTGTGAAAAATGTTTGAAAATTTACATTACCGGAAATTTTATTCATTAACTGATATATTCAATTTTATACACGAGTGTAGTAAAATTACTAATTTTTATAATACTTTTTCTAATTTTCAAAGAACTTAGTAAAAAGTGCTGTAATTTTACATGGATTTAAAACTTGAAATTTTTACATTTCGGCAGTAATTATGAATAATTAAGATGAATCATTCTTTAACACTAAATTCTAATAGTTAAAAGGCTTAATAATTCTTAATCATTTAGTCATGAAAGCATTTCAAATACACTTTCATCGCATGAATGCCCGTCCCTGATACTCATAATGGAAAATGATACTAAATATTTTTTAACAGTGCAGAAATTAAGATCATAACCTTACCCACAATTTCTGATGAGAAACAAAATTTAACGTGTATTAAATCGAAGTGAAGAGTCAATAAGAGTCTGGACCTACTTCTCGAATTTGGAAGTTCATAATAGTTGGTTTATTATTATTATATTTTTACAATAAATTCTAATATTTAACAAGCTTAATAATTCTGAATCATTTAGTCATAACAGAATTTCAAATACATTTTCGTTTAATGAATGCCCATCTCTGATACCCATAATGGAAAATGATACTAAATATTTTTCAAAGTACAGAAATTAAGATCATAAACTTACCCACAATTTCAGTAAAGGAAACATTTTTTAAACGTGTATTGAATGGAAGTGAAGAGTAGATAAGAGTCTGGATGTACTTCTCGATTTTGGAAGTTCATAATCTTTGGTTTATTATTATTATAATTTTACAATAAATTTTAATATTTAACAAGCTTAATAATCCTGAATCATTTAGTCATAATAGAATTTCAAATACATTTTCGTTTAATGAATGCCCATCTCTGATACCCATAATGGAAAATGATACTAAATATTTTTCAAAGTACAGAAATTAGGATCATAAACTTACCCACAATTTCAGGAAAGAAAACATTTTTCTTAACGTTTATTGAAGGGAAGTGAAGAGTCAATAAGAGTCTGGATGTACTTCTCGATTTTAGAAGTTCATAATATTTGGTTTATTATTATTATATTTTTGCAATAAATTCTAATATTTAACAAGCTTAATAATCCTGAATCATTTAGTCATAACAGAATTTCAAATACATTTTCGTTTAATGAATGCCCATCTCTGATACCTATAATGGAAAACGACACTAAATATTTTTAACAATGCAGAAATTAAGATCATAATCTTAGCCATAATTTTAGTAGTGAAAACATTTTTTAAGCGTGTATTGAAGGGAAGTAAAGAGTCAATAAGATTCTGGACGTACTTCTCGATTTTGGAAGTTCATGATAGTCGGTTTGCATAACTCTCTGGGCTGTAGCCCGCAAATGCGGTGTACGGTGCATTGGCCACTTGAGACTGCCTGGCCTGAAATCTTCGACCTGTGCTCTTAACGTGAAAACCAGCAGGATTCGATTCTATCCTTTCCTTCAGGTTTCTCGCTTTGCTTCGATCGCTTTCAGTTAAGAAGTCACCGAATGCATATTCTCAAGACTCTCTCTTATTCTGACTCGAATAAATAAGCTTGTCAATGTGTGTGCAGGGTGATTCGAAAGTGTCTTGCAAGTCTCAAAGAAACTCACGTGGCGTAAATTACAAGAATGATGGAATAAGAAAAAAAAAATTCATTCGCTAGCGGCGAAATAGGCTTGACGATTTGCAATGAAAGTGAAGGTGCCTGATGTGTCGATCGAATAAATTACGAGACTCAAAGATGACGAATAGTTCAATGCATTTTTATCTTCACTTAATTATTACTTGTAAATAATAAAATTAGAAGATTTTGACAAATATTTTTCAGACGATTTTTTTTCTTGTTGCATTAAACCATTTACAATAAAAAATACAAAAGTTCCGGACTGAAAAAAAATAGTGTAATTAATAACCAAATTGGGTATATAAAAAATGGTTAAATATGAATCATTCGCATATTATAGTCGGAAGATTAATTCGTCAAGGGTGTGATATTCTCCCGACTATAATATGCGAATAATTGTTATTTAACTATTTTTTATTTATTCAATTTGTTTATTAATTACACCCATTTTTTCAGTTGGGAGTTTTTTAATTTGTATAAAATTATTTTTATTTCATCGTTTTTAAAGTAATTCTATTACATCACCATAAACGCAGTGACGTGAGTTACAGAACATGCAATAATGGCGGCCATCTTGTGACATTTCGATATATTCAACCATGCACGATCTTTGCTTATATGCTTATATCTTTCGGAAATCGCAGCTAATACATACAACCTATGAAAAAAGACACATGAACCGGTACACAGAACCTGTGTACTAAATTCTGTTAAAACATTTTTAATCGTTTTCGAGAACATTGTACTAATAGAAATAGGTATATTCGCGCCATGCCAGTGAAACACGTACTTCCGTTTTTTGCCCTGCGGGCGGTCGGCAATAACAATAAATATCATATTTTTCGAAGGAAATACCTGCGAATTGTATTTACTAAAATTGTATTTACCAGTATTCGAAATTAATTTTTTTATTGATTCATTCTTGTTTGCCATTATATAGCGAGATATTTTTTATTTTTCGTTACCGACCGTTAACGAACAATATTTCGATAAAATTTTTGATCTTCCACATCTTCTAAATCATCAGTCTCTTTCGTTCGCCACTTCGAGCTCTTACCCAACATTTTGTTCTTATTCGTTCGTTCTCCTCATCTTCATCCTCGTCTCCCCGTAGATGGAGTGCTTCGTTCGTTCGTTCGCGCGCGCGTTCAACCCTGAAGAGCTCTCGAAGTCGAGTCGAGAGGATCTTGTCTACATGGGTGGTCCATTCTTCTTACGCATATGCATTATATAAGATCATTGCAAGTCCAGCAAGCCGAAGACATTGCTGGTCCATTCTCTGATGTGAATGACTACTGGTCGCAATGGATTCTGACAGCTACAATAAAAAAATAAATGAAATAAAAACAAAGGTTCACCTTTGACACATGGTGCCAAAAACCTCGAAATCACCTCGTCGCATCCACGAGGGAATGACACCTTAGTCTTCTGAAGTTTCTGATCGGAAAAATAGTCTGTGAAATACTTATTATCTGAATTTTCACTATAGTGTGTGGAAATATATGAAACATGTGAGATTATAGTAGGAAACTGAAATTACTCGGAGTAATATCATTCCAGTTCTCTTATAGCTCTACGTTAGTCAATTTTATTGGTCGCAAATAGAATCTGATAGTCGAGATGAAAGCAAAACAAAAAGTAAAAAATAAAAAAAGTAAAAAAAAGATTGATTTTTAAGTAATGGATTCTGACAGCTAGAAAAAAAAATGAAATAAAAACAAAGATTGACCTTTGACACGTGGTGCCAAAAATCTTCAGAATCATTTCGTCGCATCCATGAGGGAATAACACTTTTGCCTTTTGAAGCTTCTGATCGGAAAAATAGACTGTGAAATACTTATTATCTGAATTTTCACTATAGTGTGCGGAAAAATATGAAACATGTGAGATTTTAGTAGCAAACTGAAATTACTCGGAGTCATATAATTCCAGTTCTCTTATAGCTCCGTTAGTCAATTTTATTGGTCGCAAATAGAATCTAACAGGCGAGTTGAGAGCAATGTAAAAAATAAAAAATTAAAAAATTAAAAAAAGATTGATTTTTAACCCCTGGTGCCATATCAAGACCTTGGAACTCAACGCGTGAACCACAAAGAGATGAAAGTTTTACCTTCTTCAGCATCTGATCGGAAAAAAAGTCTATAGAACACTTTTTCCCCGAGTTATCACTATGGTACGTGAAAAGGTATGAAGCATATGAGATTTTAGAGTAGCAAAATGGAGCGAAAAGATGTGGCGTCACGTATTCAGAAAAACAGACGATTTCGCTCCATCGACCGAAATGACTTTCAGTAATAATTCCAGTTTTCTTATGGTTCTCCATTAGTCTATTTTATTATTTACAATGAACTCTGATAGTTGAGCTGACAGAAATTAAAAAAAGTAAAAACCTTAAAGATAGATTGACTTTTAATTCTTGGTACCAAAGTCGTTCGAACTCACCTCGTCATCCCCGAAGAGATGACACTATTGCATTCTGCATCTTCTGATCGAAAAAAACAATTTTTCCCCGGCTTATCATTTTGGTACGTGGAAAGGTATGAAGCATATGAGATTTTAGTATCAGAATCGAGCGAAAGATTGATCTTTGAACCATGCTGCTATATCAAGACCTTTGAACCCACCTCGTCATCCCCGAATTGATGACACTATTGCATTCTGCATCTTCTGATCGAAAAAAACACTTTTTCCCCGGGTTATCACTTTGGTACGCGAAAAGGTATGAAGCATATGAGATTTTGGTATCAGAATCGAGCGAAAGATTGATTTTGGAACCATCCTGCTATACCAAGACCTTCGAACTCATCTCGTCATCCCCGGAGAGATGACACTGTTGCATTCTGCATCTTCTGATCGAAAAACCCTTTTTCCCCGGGTTATCATTTTGGTACGTGAAAAGGTATGAAGCATATGAGATTTTGGAATCAAAATCGAGCGAAAGATTGATCTTTGAACCATGCTGCTATACCAAAACCTTCGAACTCACCTCGTCATCCCCGAAGAGATGACACTGTTGCATTCTGCATCTTCTGATCGAAAAAACCCTGTTTCCCCGGGTTATCATTTTGGTACGTGAAAAGGTATGAAGCATATGAGATTTTAGTATCAGAATCGAGCGAAAGATTGATCTTTGAACCATGCTGCTATACCAAAACGTTCGAATCCACCTCGTCATCTCCGAATTGATGACACTGTTGCATTCTGCATCTTCTGATCGAAAAAACCCTTTTCCCCGGGTTATCACTTTGGTACGAGAAAAGGTATGAAGCATATGAGATTTTGGTATCAAAATCGAGCGAAAGATTGATTTTTTAACCATTCTGCTATACCAAAGCCTTCGAACTCACCTCGTCATCCCCGAAAAGATGACACTGTTGCATTCTGCATCTTCTGATCGAAAAAACCCCGGGTTACCATTTTGGTACGTGAAAAGGTATGGAGCACATGAGATTTTGGTATCAAAATCGAGCGAAAGATTGATTTTTGAACCATCCTGCTATACCAAAACCTTCGAACTCACCTCGTCATCTCCGAAGAGATGACAATTTTGCCTCCCACAGCTTCCGATCAGAAAAAGCGTCTACGAAACACTTTTTCCCAGAGTTATCACTGTGGTACGTGAAAAGGTATGAAGCACATGAGATTTTGCTATCAGAATCGTGCGAGAAGATGTAGCGTCACGTTCTGAGTAAAACAGACAACCGTGGCTCCCATTTTGAAGCCGCTCCATCGACCGGAATGACTCAGTGTAATAACTCGACTTCTCTTATGGCTCTCCATTAGTCTATTTAACCTTTCAGATAAAACCCTTCATATTTAAGGGATGGTGAAAAGCTTTTCAGTATATTTCGTGATAAAATTAGTATGAGTACCGCAGCACGTAGGATTGAGAACCTCCAGAGGAAGCGAAGAAGCTGGGCAGGTCTCATCCCCTTTGGAGGGCAGTAAGGCAATATGGCCGATTCATCATGGCGCGTCCTACTCGGTGCCCACGGACGCTGAGGGTTGCAGGGCGCAGGACGCGAGAGGGGTGGAAAGGCTGCCTGCTATCCGTAGATAAGGACGGACCCTATATCCTAGCGGTGCCTGCCCCGTGCCTCCCTTAGTACCAGCCTCTCATTCCCTCCCATCTATATACAAGTTTGCCCTCGGGTAGCGAAAGCTACGATCGATCATATTTCCAGTCTGTGCCATGTACAACCCCTGACAATCGGTGAATTAATACGTCGATTGATTCGTCCTTTTTGCCTTAAGGTTGTTTTACCCTGGCATGAATAATAAATCTGTAAATTGTTATGGGAATTTTCGGGGTGTTTTTTAAGATGAAAATATTTTTTCGTATTTTTTGTTCGTTTTTACTCTCGTTTGTATTCGTCACTATCTCTCTCTCTCGGCGCCACCACTATACCCAGGGCTGATGCAAGTCGGGCAACACACCACTGAATAATACAGATGCCTATCAGCGGGACCGTGATATTCCCGCAGCGTGTCGTTCGCAAGAAATAACGCGTATTTAATTATTATCCGACCCTCGAGAGATAGGACATGAATTTGTAATTGGGCTGCGATTTATTTGCCACCCCCTATGCTGCTCCACAAAATCACAAAACATTGTGTTGGCGTTAAATGGAACGTTGCGAAATTATTTGGATGCGGCGGTGTTACCAATGAGGGTAGACAGAGAAAAATAATTATTAATTATTCAACCAATTGTCATTACGGAGTACTGGAATTCCGATTAATGGTGAACCGGTCAATGTAAACAATTAAAGTGTGTACTTTTTTTTTTAATAAGAATTATTTTTGGAATTAGCTTTATGAAAATTATATATGTATTCATTTTACGTATATTTATGACAGATATTTTTAAGATATATTTAACTCTTAGATTGAGCAAATATTTTCGGAATGTACAGATATATGTGCAATTTGAAGAAGACAATTTTAATATTATTATCCCATTGGAATATTACGGGTGGTTTGAAATCTTGAGGATTTTCTGATTTTTTTTTTAACAAACAATTAAAATATATGAAAAATATACGTAACAAATATTTTTGCTCCGAAATCATTGATATTGCAGTTACACTTTTGTCAGAGAGAAATACTTATTAATTATTTAATCAATTCTCATTACGGAGTACTGGAATTTCGATTAATGATGAGTTGGTTAATGTAAACACTTTAATTGTTCACTTTTTTTATAAGAACTGTTTTTGGAATGATCACGATGAAAATTATATATACATATAATATAAACATTTTACGTATGTATATGACAGATATTTTAAAGAAATATTTAACTCTTAGTGTGAACAGATAATTATAAAGATAATTATAATATTATAATCCCATTGGATTATTATGGGTGGTTTAAAATTTTGAGGATATCCCTGTTGAATGATAATAATTATGTTTTTGTAACAAAGGATTAAAATATTTGAAGAATATACGTGACATATATTTTTGCGCCGAAATCATTGATATTAAACATATATTTTTAACATATATTTCACCTTCATAAATTTTCATGGTGGAAGGTTGGATTTTTAGGTTGTGAATATAAAAGTATAAGGGATTATAAGATTTTACCGGGTCATAGTAATTACATTATTAATACCAAGTGAAATTAATTTTATTGGTATATAGAACGCTATATACCAATAAAATTATGTGTAACTACACATAATTTTATTATCCTAAATTCTGTTTTTAATTTAAGTGCAATTTTCTTCCTGATTCTTAACACTCATTCGGACAGCAAATAAAGTTGTAAAAATGGGGGAATTTCGTAGTGTAACCAATTTATTATTCGGAGAAATTTACAAATACTTTTTAGCAAACACGTTACAGGTGTAATTTAAATTGAGAAATAATGAAGTGAAGAATTATATAGCTATAGTCGGAGAGGTACACATATATATACATATAAAAGGAATTTCGCACATTATTAGCTTACCCGACGAGACGTTAAAGTCGCCTCCAAGGAAGGAACAAATAGAGGCTCGTTTCTGTGAACGAAGGTATCTACAAATTATGTTTACACACCTAGCAATAGTTTTCATGCAGTAGTACAAAACGCATGCGGTTACGCTTAATTTTCGGATAAATTACAGGATTATATATACTCCACGATTCTAATTCAAAGTGATTTATGGATGAACATTTAAAAACTTATATTAACAATATTATTTCATGCAGTCGTTATTGTATTACTAATATTTTGAAACTAATTTACTATTCATGTGCACTTTTAAAAAAGATGTACTAAAAATTACAATATCAGTGGTGGATATTTTTATTCATAAACTCGGCGTATTAAATTTTATATAAAAATGTGGTGTACAATTAATTCATGGTATACTAATAATGTTAAAAATGTGCAGAATTTAAAAGTACTTTAACGTAATATTAAATCTAACGTAACAGATTGTAATTAAAAATGTCCGGGTTGGTACATTAAATTTCCAAATATGTTGGACAGTTAATCATTTTTGTAATCAACGCGATACTCAAATTTAGTAAAAGGTAAATAGTTTTATTTAGCACATTTGTTTTAAGTTCGATAAAACAGTTTGCGACTCTCAGTATGCATTGCAACGCCATCTATTGACACATTTATACGAACTGTATCGTAACAGAAAATTTATTCGCATCTGGTACTTACCGACGTGTATCACAAGTTGGTAAGGAAAACGCAATCATAGCGGATGTTCTACTTTATCCAAACAGGGTAACCAGTGGAGTCGAAGGATATTCATATGATACGGTACAATACATAGTAGAGATGGGTCATATGAAATTTCCAATAAAAATGTATTCAATAGTATATTGATCGGCAAGTGCGCGAAATAAGTGATTCGAAATGAGTGTGAAATTTACCACCCGAGCTACGGCGCACTTATCACACACTTTATATTTTTAAACACCTGCGTGCGAAATTCATGTTCTCGTGTCTGCGTAGCGTGCGCGAAGTCACATAAAATGTGAGAATCGAGCAGTCTCACAATTTATGTGATTGGTCACCGTGTGCGAAGTATATAAAGACGTTCACTTGTCTTGCTGTCAGCTTGATGATACACAAAAGAGTATTGAAAATAAAGGTTAAATAAAACTTGAAAACGAAACTTCGCACGCAGGTATTTAAAAAAATAAATAATAAATGATAATAATTTAAAAATTAAAAAATTTCACACTCATCTCGAATCACCTACTTGTCGCACGATATACTATTCTACAAGATATCAAATTTTGTCACATATTACACCTCAGAAAGTACCGGTTACATGCCTTTTTACGATGATTTTTGAAAAAGTCACATTTGGTCAGTTCTGATTTCAGAATTCGCAGATCCGACTTTTGTTCGGAAAATCCAACCTAAACAACCTACATTTTTTTTCTTCAAGATATCAAATTTTGGCCTTCACTATCGTTCTCAAGTCTCATATTGTACCCCAAAAAGTACCGGTTACATGCCTTTTTACGATGATTTTTGAAAAAGTCACTTTGGGTCGGATCTTCACAGATCCGACTTTCGGTCGGAAAATCCAACCTAAAGAACCTAAATTTTTTGTTTCTTTAAGGTATCAAATTTTGGCCTTCACTATCGTTCACAAGTCGCATATTGTACCCCAGAAAGTACCGGTTACATGCCTTTTTACGATGATTTTTGAAAAAGTCACTTTTGGTCAGATCTTCACAGATCCGACTTTCGGTCGGAAAATCCAACCTAAAGAACCTAAATTTTTTGTTTCTTCAAGATATCAAATTTTGGCCTTCACTATCGTTCTCAAGTCGCATATTGTACCCCAGAAAATACCGGTTACATGCCTTTTTACGATGATTTTTGAAAAAGTCACTTTGGGTCGGATCTTCACAGATCCGACTTTCGGTCGGAAAATCCAACCTAAAGAACCTAAATTTTTTGTTTCTTCAAGATATCAAATTTTGGCCTTCACTATCGTTCTCAAGTCTCATATTGTACCCCAGAAAGTACCGGTTGCATGCCTTTTTACGATGATTTTTGAAAAAGTCACTTTGGGTCGCATCTTCACAGATCCGACTTTCGGTCGGAAAATCCAACCTAAAGAACCTAATTTTTTTGTTTCTTCAAGATATCAAATTTTGGCCTTCACTATCGTTCACAAGTCGCATATTGTACCCCAGAAAGTACCGGTTACATGCCTTTTTACGATGATTTTTGAAAAAGTCACTTTTGGTCAGATCTTCACAGATCCGACTTTCGGTCGGAAAATCCAACCTAAAGAACCTAAATTTTTTGTTTCTTCAAGATATCAAATTTTGGCCTTCACTATCGTTCTCAAGTCGCATATTGTACCCCAGAAAATACCGGTTACATGCCTTTTTACGATGATTTTTGAAAAAGTCACTTTGGGTCGGATCTTCACAGATCCGACTTTCGGTCGGAAAATCCAACCTAAAGAACCTAAATTTTTTGTTTCTTCAAGATATCAAATTTTGGCCTTCACTATCGTTCTCAAGTCTCATATTGTACCCCAGAAAGTACCGGTTGCATGCCTTTTTACGATGATTTTTGAAAAAGTCACTTTGGGTCGCATCTTCACAGATCCGACTTTCGGTCGGAAAATCCAACCTAAAGAACCTAAATTTTTTGTTTCTTCAAGATATCAAATTTTGGCCTTCACTATCGTTCTCAAGTCGCATATTGTACCCCAGAAAGTACCGGTTACATGCCTTTTTACGATGATTTTTGAAAAAGTCACTTTGGGTCGGATCTTCACAGATCCGACTTTCGGTCGGAAAATCCAACCTAAAGAACCTACATTTTTTGTTTCTTCAAGATATCAAATTTTGGCCTTCACTATCGTTCTCAAGTCGCATATTGTACCCCAGAAAGTACCGGTTACATGCCTTTTTACGATGATTTTTGAAAAAGTCACTTTGGGTCGGATCTTCACAGATCCGACTTTCGGTCGGAAAATCCAACCTAAAGAACCTAAATTTTTTGTTTCTTCAAGATATCAAATTTTGGCCTTCACTATCGTTCTCAAGTCTCATATTGTACCCCAGAAAGTACCGGTTGCATGCCTTTTTACGATGATTTTTGAAAAAGTCACTTTGGGTCGCATCTTCACAGATCCGACTTTCGGTCGGAAAATCCAACCTAAAGAACCTAAATTTTTTGTTTCTTCAAGATATCAAATTTTGGCCTTCACTATCGTTCTCAAGTCGCATATTGTACCCCAGAAAGTACCGGTTACATGCCTTTTTACGATGATTTTTGAAAAAGTCACTTTGGGTCGGATCTTCACAGATCCGACTTTCGGTCGGAAAATCCAACCTAAAGAACCTACATTTTTTGTTTCTTCAAGATATCAAATTTTGGCCTTCACTATCGTTCTCAAGTCGCATATTGTACCCCAGAAAGTACCGGTTACATGCCTTTTTACGATGATTTTTGAAAAAGTCACTTTGGGTCGGATCTTCACAGATCCGACTTTCGGTCGGAAAATCCAACCTAAAGAACCTAAATTTTTTGTTTCTTCAAGATATCAAATTTTGGCCTTCACTATCGTTCTCAAGTCTCATATTGTACCCCAAAAAGTACCGGTTACATGCCTTTTTACGATGATTTTTGAAAAAGTCACTTTGGGTCGGATCTTCACAGATCCGACTTTCGGTCGGAAAATCCAACCTAAAGAACCTAAATTTTTTGTTTCTTTAAGGTATCAAATTTTGGCCTTCACTATCGTTCACAAGTCGCATATTGTACCCCAGAAAGTACCGGTTACATGCCTTTTTACGATGATTTTTGAAAAAGTCACTTTTGGTCAGATCTTCACAGATCCGACTTTCGGTCGGAAAATCCAACCTAAAGAACCTAAATTTTTTGTTTCTTCAAGATATCAAATTTTTGCCTTCACTATCGTTCTCAAGTCGCATATTGTACCCCAGAAAGTACCGGTTACATGCCTTTTTACGATGATTTTTGAAAAAGTCACTTTGGGTCGGATCTTCACAGATCCGACTTTCGGTCGGAAAATCCAACCTAAAGAACCTAAATTTTTTGTTTCTTCAAGATATCAAATTTTGGCCTTCACTATCGTTCTCAAGTCGCATATTGTACCCCAGAAAATACCGGTTACATGCCTTTTTACGATGATTTTTGAAAAAGTCACTTTGGGTCGGATCTTCACAGATCCGACTTTCGGTCGGAAAATCCAACCTAAAGAACCTAAATTTTTTGTTTCTTCAAGATATCAAATTTTGGCCTTCACTATCGTTCTCAAGTCGCATATTGTACCCCAGAAAGTACCGGTTACATGCCTTTTTACGATGATTTTTGAAAAAGTCACTTTGGGTCGGATCTTCACAGATCCGACTTTCGGTCGGAAAATCCAACCTAAAGAACCTAAATTTTTTGTTTCTTCAAGATATCAAATTTTGGCCTTCACTATCGTTCTCAAGTCTCATATTGTACCCCAAAAAGTACCGGTTACATGCCTTTTTACGATGATTTTTGAAAAAGTCACTTTGGGTCGGATCTTCACAGATCCGACTTTCGGTCGGAAAATCCAACCTAAAGAACCTAAATTTTTTGTTTCTTTAAGGTATCAAATTTTGGCCTTCACTATCGTTCACAAGTCGCATATTGTACCCCAGAAAGTACCGGTTACATGCCTTTTTACGATGATTTTTGAAAAAGTCACTTTTGGTCAGATCTTCACAGATCCGACTTTCGGTCGGAAAATCCAACCTAAAGAACCTAAATTTTTTGTTTCTTCAAGATATCAAATTTTTGCCTTCACTATCGTTCTCAAGTCGCATATTGTACCCCAGAAAGTACCGGTTACATGCCTTTTTACGATGATTTTTGAAAAAGTCACTTTGGGTCGGATCTTCACAGATCCGACTTTCGGTCGGAAAATCCAACCTAAAGAACCTAAATTTTTTGTTTCTTCAAGATATCAAATTTTGGCCTTCACTATCGTTCTCAAGTCTCATATTGTACCCCAAAAAGTACCGGTTACATGCCTTTTTACGATGATTTTTGAAAAAGTCACTTTGGGTCGGATCTTCACAGATCCGACTTTCGGTCGGAAAATCCAACCTAAAGAACCTAAATTTTTTGTTTCTTTAAGGTATCAAATTTTGGCCTTCACTATCGTTCACAAGTCGCATATTGTACCCCAGAAAGTACCGGTTACATGCCTTTTTACGATGATTTTTGAAAAAGTCACTTTTGGTCAGATCTTCACAGATCCGACTTTCGGTCGGAAAATCCAACCTAAAGAACCTAAATTTTTTGTTTCTTCAAGATATCAAATTTTTGCCTTCACTATCGTTCTCAAGTCGCATATTGTACCCCAGAAAGTACCGGTTACATGCCTTTTTACGATGATTTTTGAAAAAGTCACTTTGGGTCGGATCTTCACAGATCCGACTTTCGGTCGGAAAATCCAACCTAAAGAACCTAAATTTTTTGTTTCTTCAAGATATCAAATTTTGGCCTTCACTATCGTTCTCAAGTCGCATATTGTACCCCAGAAAATACCGGTTACATGCCTTTTTACGATGATTTTTGAAAAAGTCACTTTGGGTCGGATCTTCACAGATCCGACTTTCGGTCGGAAAATCCAACCTAAAGAACCTAAATTTTTTGTTTCTTCAAGATATCAAATTTTGGCCTTCACTATCGTTCTCAAGTCGCATATTGTACCCCAGAAAGTACCGGTTACATGCCTTTTTACGATGATTTTTGAAAAAGTCACTTTGGGTCGGATCTTCACAGATCCGACTTTCGGTCGGAAAATCCAACCTAAAGAACCTACATTTTTTGTTTCTTCAAGATATCAAATTTTGGCCTTCACTATCGTTCTCAAGTCGCATATTGTACCCCAGAAAGTACCGGTTACATGCCTTTTTACGATGATTTTTGAAAAAGTCACTTTTGGTCAGATCTTCACAGATCCGACTTTCGGTCGGAAAATCCAACCTAAAGAACCTAAATTTTTTGTTTCTTCAAGATATCAAATTTTTGCCTTCACTATCGTTCTCAAGTCGCATATTGTACCCCAGAAAGTACCGGTTACATGCCTTTTTACGATGATTTTTGAAAAAGTCACTTTGGGTCGGATCTTCACAGATCCGACTTTCGGTCGGAAAATCCAACCTAAAGAACCTAAATTTTTTGTTTCTTCAAGATATCAAATTTTGGCCTTCACTATCGTTCTCAAGTCGCATATTGTACCCCAGAAAATACCGGTTACATGCCTTTTTACGATGATTTTTGAAAAAGTCACTTTGGGTCGGATCTTCACAGATCCGACTTTCGGTCGGAAAATCCAACCTAAAGAACCTAAATTTTTTGTTTCTTCAAGATATCAAATTTTGGCCTTCACTATCGTTCTCAAGTCGCATATTGTACCCCAGAAAGTACCGGTTACATGCCTTTTTACGATGATTTTTGAAAAAGTCACTTTGGGTCGGATCTTCACAGATCCGACTTTCGGTCGGAAAATCCAACCTAAAGAACCTACATTTTTTGTTTCTTCAAGATATCAAATTTTGGCCTTCACTATCGTTCTCAAGTCGCATATTGTACCCCAGAAAGTACCGGTTACATGCCTTTTTACGATGATTTTTGAAAAAGTCACTTTGGGTCGGATCTTCACAGATCCGACTTTCGGTCGGAAAATCCAACCTAAAGAACCTAAATTTTTTGTTTCTTCAAGATATCAAATTTTGGCCTTCACTATCGTTCTCAAGTCGCATATTGTACCCCAGAAAGTACCGGTTACATGCCTTTTTACGATGATTTTTGAAAAAGTCACTTTGGGTCGCATCTTCACAGATCCGACTTTCGGTCGGAAAATCCAACCTAAAGAACCTAAATTTTTTGTTTCTTCAAGATATCAAATTTTGGCCTTCACTATCGTTCTCAAGTCGCATATTGTACCCCAGAAAGTACCGGTTACATGCCTTTTTACGATGATTTTTGAAAAAGTCACTTTGGGTCGGATCTTCACAGATCCGACTTTCGGTCGGAAAATCCAACCTAAAGAACCTAAATTTTTTGTTTCTTCAAGATATCAAATTTTGGCCTTCACTATCGTTCACAAGTCGCATATTGTACCCCAGAAAGTACCGGTTACATGCCTTTTTACGATGATTTTTGAAAAAGTCACTTTTGGTCAGATCTTCACAGATCCGACTTTCGGTCGGAAAATCCAACCTAAAGAACCTAAATTTTTTGTTTCTTCAAGATATCAAATTTTGGCCTTCACTATCGTTCTCAAGTCGCATATTGTACCCCAGAAAGTACCGGTTACATGCCTTTTTACGATGATTTTTGAAAAAGTCACTTTGGGTCGGATCTTCACAGATCCGACTTTCGGTCGGAAAATCCAACCTAAAGAACCTAAATTTTTTGTTTCTTCAAGATATCAAATTTTGGCCTTCACTATCGTTCTCAAGTCGCATATTGTACCCCAGAAAGTACCGGTTACATGCCTTTTTACGATGATTTTTGAAAAAGTCACTTTTGGTCAGATCTTCACCGATCCGACTTTCGGTCGGAAAATCCGACCTAAAGAACCTAAATTTTTTGTTTCTTCAAGATATCAAATTTTGGCCTTCACTATCGTTCTCAAGTCGCATATTGTACCCCAGAAAATACCGGTTACATGCCTTTTTACGATGATTTTTGAAAAAGTCACTTTGGGTCGGATCTTCACAGATCCGACTTTCGGTCGGAAAATCCAACCTAAAGAACCTAAATTTTTTGTTTCTTCAAGATATCAAATTTTGGCCTTCACTATCGTTCTCAAGTCTCATATTGTACCCCAGAAAGTACCGGTTGCATGCATTTTTACGATGATTTTTGAAAAAGTCACTTTGGGTCGCATCTTCACAGATCCGACTTTCGGTCGGAAAATCCAACCTAAAGAACCTAAATTTTTTGTTTCTTCAAGATATCAAATTTTGGCCTTCACTATCGTTCTCAAGTCGCATATTGTACCCCAGAAAGTACCGGTTACATGCCTTTTTACGATGATTTTTAAAAAAGTCACTTTGGGTCGGATCTTCACAGATCCGACTTTCGGTCGGAAAATCCAACCTAAAGAACCTAAATTTTTTGTTTCTTCAAGATATCAAATTTTGGCCTTCACTATCGTTCTCAAGTCGCATATTGTACCCCAGAAAGTACCGGTTACATGCCTTTTTACGATGATTTTTGAAAAAGTCACTTTTGGTCGGATCTTCACAGATCCGACTTTCGGTCGGAAAATCGAAACTAAATTTTTTTTTCTTTACGATATCGTATTTTGGCCTTCACTGTCGTTCTCAAGTCACATATTCTACCACAGATAATACCAGTTATCAGCCTGTTTACCATTATTTTAAACAAGAATGCAAGATACAACCTTGCACATCGCTTCCTCATTATTTTTCATTTTTTACAAAGCATGTTAATCAATTTTTTGCTCATTTAGCCAGAATACACACTAAAGTACAAGATTACCGACAGTAGGTTATATATCAGCAATCTGTCACCGCGCCATCTCTAAACGGTGACACGTAATCGCACTGTCACAACTGGTCGCAGCAGACAGCACAATAGTGGTAATTCAGTGCGCTTCAATACGATTATCACGTAGGCGCCGGCTTTTAAAATGTTTTTCTTCAACATTTGTTAACCGGTCGTCAAATATGCTGATACATTCTATAGTGACACGTCACATTCAATTTTTGTCTCGCACTCTCTCAATTCGAGTAAGTTACTGATGCAAAATTTCTCTATTCCATAAATTAAAAGTAGGGTTAGGTTATGTTTTACATGCACTAATAAAAATTCTTTTACATCTACAATGTCAATGGAGAATCAGTTTTATTGTAAACACACATAATTATTATTATAATTAATGCAATAATATGCAATTTTTGTTTAAATCATACTGCAAATATTCTAATTTAGTCAATAATGATAATAATAAAACATTCATTCAAGTTATCATTTGCAGGTTCTAAGCACGCAAGTACCTGATTTTAACAAGTGGCGAAAAACAAGAATGGTTAACGAAGTTATGCCTCCGTCTCGTAGCGATCCTGTCATAATGAAGTTGGATTCGCCAGAATTTCACTCGATATTCACACCGGAACTTGGCACGCTATCAGATCTGTTCAAAAAGTATAACTATGAAATAAGAATAGCAGGAGGCGCAGTTCGAGACATATTGATGGGCTTAATGCCCAAGGACCTTGATTTTGCAACAACTGCTACACCCGACGAAATGAAAGAAATGTTCACAAAGGAGGAAATCAGAATGATCAACGATAGGGGCGAAAAACATGGCACGATAACCGCAAGAATAAACGACAAAGAAAACTTTGAAGTAACTACACTTAGAATAGACGTTACTACTGATGGAAGACACGCTGATGTAGAGTTTACTAAGGACTGGAAACTTGACGCTAATCGACGAGATCTCACGATAAACTCCATGTTTCTTGATCTCGATGGTAGTGTTTATGATTTCTTTTATGGATACGATGATCTACAGAAGAGGAGAGTTGCTTTTGTCGGTGATGCTGGAACCCGAATACAGGAAGATTTTCTTAGGATTCTAAGGTTCGATTTATGGAATAGACAATCATTTTATATTAACATTTTAACAATACATATATGTCTTTAAAAAAATAGTAATAGTAACAATAATTTTTTAATTTAACTGTAGTTATTTCCATCATTTTTTGACATCTTTATTTCAACAAACTTATTTAAAAAAATATAAAATGCTGGTTATGAGTCATACTTTTTAAGTGGACTTTACTTTGTGACAAAAGATTAACAATAAAGGAACACATAATTATATACATTTAACAAAAATATCTGCTTTCTGAATTTGCAGGTATTTTCGATTCTACGGCAGAATTTCCGAGGTATGCGACAAACACGAAGAGTCAACGATTACGGCAATAAGAGAGAACGCTGCGGGATTGGAAAGAATTTCCGGTGAGCGGATATGGAGCGAATGGAGTAAGATTCTCGAGGGTCGATTTGGCGGTGAATTGACTTTGAAAATGCTCGATTGTGGAGTCGGGAAGTACGTAGGCCTCCCGAAAAATCCCGATGTAGAAAATTTCCGGAATGTATATGAACGCGCTCGTACAAACAATGTAAAACTTCGTCCGATAACACTAATATCGTCATTGCTGAGGAATGAGCAAGAAATCATGGATCTACACACGCGTCTGCATCTCTCAGCGTTCAACAGAGACTTAGCGTTGTTTATGGTGCATCACAGGGAAGAGAAGCCCTGCGAAAAGCCGTTGAAACCCTATCAACACATAGTTCTTAACACGAAGGCAAAAGTTAAAGATACGATCGAATTTATCTGCGAAGTAATGAGATACAACGGAGCATTGAAGCTCTTGGAAGAGTTTGAGAAATGGGAAGTGCCGAAATTTCCAATAAACGGTCATCATCTAAAGTCTCATGTATCGCACGGCAAAATGATCGGACGAGTGATGACGAGTCTTAAGAAAATTTGGTTGGATGACGATTTCAAAACTTCCGTTGAGGATCTTTTGAAACGCGTACCCGATATCGTAGCTGAGATCGAAGAAGGAGCAAAGAAATAATAGTACATGCATATATATATATATTTTTTCTAAATTCTTTATAGACTTTATTTACCGGCGCGTTATCCCATATCTGAGATCCTGACGATTGGTAAATCCAATTCCTGCAATATCGCATTATTTCAGCAGCTTTACTAGCAACTTTGAGATTCAAAACGAAGATTAAGTAACGTGCTTGGTATATTTTCGTCCGTATTACAGTTTTTATTGCTTTTCGTGTTTTATGAAAAATTTATAACTACGCAATTTAGCCGCACCTCGCGTTTTTTAATTACCGATTACTTAGGAAACGTTTTTGATGGTAGATGATAATTAATTAAATAATTTTTACATACACCCTCGTGTATTACGTTACGCCCTTTTAATAGCCCTTGAGATTCCGCGGGTCCTGCGAATATTTCCCAGGTGACGAGAGAATAAGCAGGCGTTATCAATTACCTCTCTCGTAAAACTGTAAAACTATACGAGAAGCAATACTGCAAAATTACACGTTACACACGATATTTTTTCTAACGTGTGCATGAATTCGGGTGGGGGTCAAAATAGCGAATGACTAAAATAGCGAATTTCAAAATAATGAACGTCTGAATCTAGAATGGCCATCATTATGAAATTTGCTATTTTAGATATTCGGTATTTTTATCATTCGCGATCTTAATTGCATTTTAATACGATGGGGATCAAAATAGCGAATGGCTGAAATATCGAATTTAAATATAATGAACTTCTGAATCTGGAATGTCCATTATTGTGGAATTCGCTATTCTGGTCATTCGTTATTTTGACCCCCATTCATGATTTCGTGGTGCTTTACATGATATATTTGCGGGTCGAAAAGTCAGCAATTTCATCTACATTAAAAGTAGTTGCAATTTTGTTCGCCCTCAAAACAGGGCCTGAAGTAAAAATAATAGTATTTTTATTTACCGTCGCGTTATCCCATATATGAGGTTCCGACGACCAGTAAATCCAATCGCTGCAATACCGCATTGATTCCAGCATCTTTACTATCAGCTTTGATATTTACATCATAGATGGACTTGCCTGGTGCATTTTCGTCCGTATTACGGTTTTTACCACTTTTCATATTTTATGAAAAATTTATAACTACTTAATTTAGCCGCACCTGGAGTTTTGTAATTACCGATTACTTAGGAAACGTTTTCGATAGTAGATAATAATTAATTAAATAATCTTTACATACACCCTCGTGTATTTACGTTACGACCTTTTAATATCCCTTTCGATTCCGCAGGTCCTGCGATATTTCCCAGGTGACGCGGGAACAAGCAGGCGCACATCGTTGAGTGACAAACGAGTCGCGCCTTCGTACCTTCGAGCTCAAGCGTTATCAATTACCTCTCTGGTAAAACTGTAAAACTATACGAGATGCAAACTACACGCGTGTGTATGGGAGACGCTGGTCGCGGGAGGTTGATACCGTCGGGATGCACGACATCCCTGAAATACGGTAGTCTACTGTTGTGCCCGCGCGTGGGTTTTCGCCGTATCCTGTCGTACCACCGTCAACAATCAAGTTTTAATTAAATTTATGCCCACATCCGACGACTGGACCCGACGGATTTACCGTCGAGTTTTCGCCTCGTACCATTGTGACGACAGCCGAAATCTGGACTTTCGAAACGTTTTGCAGCTGTGATTTTCGCTTACTCGGCCACTGATATAATGTAACGAAGAGGTCAAAATTTTCGTGACAAATTCTGTGGTTCATGCAACCTACACTTGTCCAGAGTAGTTACCATTCTATTACTGCGAAACTCGAGGTTCATGTTTATTTAGTCCCTTAATGATTGGATTTTCAAAAAGTTTAGTATTGTGCAATATTAAAAAAAAAAAAAAAATGTTCGAACATTTAATTAAAAATAAAAAAATGAATGCACGTAGATTCGTTTAAAATGCCGTAAGGGGCGCAATAATGAAAACGAGCAATGGGCGAAATAATAGCGAATAACTTTCTCCACTACTGTTTTTAATTAATTTTCATGGGAATTTTCTCTCTTTTTTTGTTTAGCGAAATGTTCATTTAATTTTTTACCAAGGTGGTAGGATAATCGCAAAAAATGAATTAATAAAAATTATTAATCATGTGAAGTGAGTTCGAAAGTAATGCGATGGTTACAACTCTGCAAATGCACTGAGAAAAAAAAATGTTTTAATGAATTAAATCGGGGTACACTCTCGTTCAAACGAATTTTTCGTTGGGACAACCATATTTTTAGTTTCTTCAATAATTATTAGATTCAGTTGTCTAAAATATATTTGCGGCAACTAAAATATTTGTAATATATAACATCTGAAAATTCGTTTGAACTCATTCTTTTGACAAGCTAAAAGCAATTGGCGGGGTTCGTTATTCCCAGTTTTTTTAAAACTTGTATACCACGTGAAATCCTTTGGAAAGAATTCCATAAAGAGTTGTTGTATCGTTGCAAAGAACCTGCGGCCCATTAGGTGTGGCTTTTAAAAACTGAAGTCATTTTTTCAAACTAATAAAAACTAACAATCATCTGCAGTGAGTTCGAAAGTAATACGATGATTACAACTCTGCAAATGTCTAAACCGCGTATTTACTCTTTAGATTAGCTTTTAAATAAATAATATAAATAATATTTCAAGTATTTAATACGTATGGTCACACCATACGAGGAATGGCAATGTTAAACTCATTTGTTGACAAGCTAAAAGCAATCGTCGAGGCTCGTTATTAATAACGAACGAAGTTTAACAAAGACTGAAAATTCTCGGTCTTTGTTGAACTTTTACAGTAAGTGAAATCCTTTGGAAAGAATTCCATAAAGAGTTGTTGTATCGTTGCAAAGAACCTGCGGCCCATTAGGTGTGGCTTTTAAGAACTGAAGTCATTTTTTCAAACTAATAAAAACTAACAATCATGTGCAGTGAGTTTGAAAGTAATACGATGATTACAACTATGCAAATGTCTAAACCGCGTATTTACTCTTTAGATTAGCTTTTAAATAAACAATATAAATAATATTTCAAGTATTTAATACGTATGGTCACACCATACGAGGAATGGCAATGTTAAACTCATTTGTTGACAAGCTAAAAGCAATCGTCGAGGCTCGTTATTAATAACGAACGAAGTTTAACAAAGACTGAAAATTCTCGGTCTTTGTTGAACTTTTACAGTAAGTGAAATCCTTTGGAAAGAATTCCATAAAGAGTTGTTGTATCGTTGCAAAGAACCTGCGGCCCATTAGGTGTAGCTTTTAAAAACTGAAGTCATTTTTTCAAACTAATAAAAACTAACAATCATGTGCAGTGAGTTCGAAAGTAATACGATGATTACAACTCTGCAAATGTCTAAACCGCGTATTTACTCTTTAGATTAGCTTTTAAATAAATAATATATATAATATTACAAGTATTTAATACGTATGGTCACACCATAGGAGGAATGGCAATGTTAAACTCATTTGTTGAGAAGCTAAAAGCAACCGTCGAGGTTCGTTATTAATAACGAACGAAGTTCAACAAACACTGAAAATTCTCGGCCTTTGTTGAACTTTTACAGTAAGTGAAATCCTTTGGAAAGAGTTCCATAAAGAATTGTTGTATCGTTGAAAAGAACCTGAGGCCCATTAGGTGTGTCTTTTAAGAGGTGAAATCATTTCTTCAAATTAATAAAAACTAGTAATCATGTGAAGTGAGTTCGAAAGAAATACGATGATTACAACTCTGCAAACGTCTAAACCGCGTATTTAGTCTTTAAATTAGCTTTTAAATAAATAATATCAAGAGTCGCGATAGCAACTCGACGCCAAGTGAAAAAAGAAAATTATAAATAATATTTCAAGTATTTAATACGTATGGTCACACACCATACGAGGAATGGCAATGTTAAACTCATTTGTTGACAAGCTAAAATCAATCGTCGAGGTTCGTTATTCTCAGTCTTTGTTGAACTTGTACAGCAAGTGAAATCCTTTGGAAAGAATTCCATAAAGAGTTGTTGTATCGTTGCAAAGAACCTGCGGCCCGGTAGGTGTGGCTTTTAAGAGGTGAAGCTCTGTCCGGGGCATTCTCTAATTACAACGATTTCGAACAATTAAAGTTGTGTTAGCTGTCGGCGGACGCGAAATGCTCTGCTGCATGCAGTTCTGCTGATGTTGTTCCTCTTCTACTCGCGGCAGGCGAAACATCTGGTGCACAACGTGCCGTTTCCGTGTTTCCCCGGCGTTTCTACCTTGTCTCTACGCTCGGTCTCTTTATTAGTTTTTATGGGTGAACGTGACGGGCACGACAGCAGCGAACGAGCTCGGTTTGCGCATAGAGGACAAACCTCACCCTGCCAGCCTCGACATTGCGCGTTCTCCACGACTCGTCCCTGTTACCGCTCTCGTCCTTGCATGCTAGATAACGCGTCGTCGAGGGAGCATCCGGTGGCGGTAGTGGCAGCGGTGGTTGCTGAACGTCCTGTGTGTACTGACAATCCCGGGGGGTTCCCCGACTGCCTGCCGCACATACGTAGGTCTCCCTCTCTCTCCCTCCCTCTCTCTGTGTATGTATGCACGTGAGGAATACAAGGACAAGGCGTAAGCTAGCTTGCGCATAGGAGCCGACACTCGGTTACATGCGACAGTACACAGGTGCATTACGTACGTACATATGTGACCAACGTTTCAGACTATAGTACTGAACGTAGTTTAGCTTTGTAGTTACGTACTACACCCGATTCCTCGTTGAGTAACATCTATACGATGGTATTTATTTATTTACGTTAAATAAAAATTAATTTCACTGTAAAAAATGGTCAGGAAATTGATACGGGGAGAGCGGGACAAAATGGCAACGCGGGGCTTTATTACTAAGGGGCACAATGGAACAGGGGCACAACGGCAACGCGGGGCACACTGTCAAAGAAAAATATAGTAATTTAATAAAAAATATAGTTAGTTCGACGGTAATCTAATTATAAATTATAATTCACAGGAGGAACGGCTTTATTTTATGTTTATACCAAATATAAGGAAATACCCTAATTATTTCGCCGGCGATCAGTCAGGCGGCCAACCCTGATTTTTCGCGAACGAATTAGTTGACGCTTCTGGCGCGCTAAGTCCAAAATGGGAGTTCGTAGCGCAGCGCACAAGACGGCGTCGTAGACAGGTGGTTATCTATTGATGCAGTATAGGGACGGCAGATCGTATTCAGTTCGGGATGCTCGACGTCTCATCGGAATATTTTTCTTGGCCGATGATTACTCGTGAGCGCATCTTAGCGCCTCGTGAACTTTACATCTCTCTCTATGCATCCTATGGGTGGTGGTCATTGACGCTCTCAGGCGATCTTCCGTCGCGCGGCGTACATGAATAAAGTTTAAAAAAACATATCGGGAATTAGAAAAGTAAACAATATCATGTAAGGCCCTATGGATCTGTCAGGAGACATCGTACTGCGAGGAACTGTACTCAAAATGATTGAGCTTATTCTCGACGTCAAATTTTAAATCGTTACAACTCATAAATACGTGAAGCGGCTTATATATTATTGATGTATATTATATTACAAGAACGAGTTTGGATGGAATAGTTAGCCAGTCTATCAGGGATCATGAAATTTAAGCAGCTTGGGCCGCGGTCACTACAAAGATGGGTGACCAGAAAAAAAACGTAATTATCCGGTCGATTTCTTTTTTTTTGCTTGGAATAGTACATCATGGGTATATACGTGCAATCGTATATTTTTATTATTAAATTAAATACAAAAATTATATTATTTATAATAATATAATAATATTATAGGATATGGACGAAACATATAGGATTCCGATCGTAAATTTATGATAGTACATCGTAAATTCACGAACCAAAGGCCGTATTCGGAACGATAGAATTTTTTATAATCGTTTTCTATCATTTATTTTTCCCAGTTCAGAGATACTTTATTTCCATGGAGGCACGGCAGCATGAATGGTACGGGGCATACTAGAACCGGTGTAAAATGCAACACATGTAAACAAAAATTCGTAGATTGACACGCATCATCCCGCAGTCTTATAAATTTGGACATCATTCAAATATAAAGACGCCAAATTTTTCACACTTAAAAATATTTAAAGTAAAATTAATAAACAGTGCAGGAGGCTCTTTTACATAAACGGGTACAGTAAATTTACCACACGAGTATAACGTAAAATTGATGTACAATTCTGCTAAATTTGTTACGAAAGTCGTATTAATTGATACACAATTGATGTACAGTCTGCTAAACTCGTTATAAAAGGCGTATAAATTAATGCACAGTATATTAAATACGCTATACGAGTCGTGTTTTTAATATGAGTTAACTTTAATTTTGCAACACCCTCGTCCACTGTTAAAAATATTTAAGGTGAAATTACTACACATGTGCAGGAAGCTCTTTCACAGAACCGGGTATGTAAATTTATTACAAGAGTATAACGTAAAATTGATGGACACATTTCTTCTAAATTCGTTACAAAAGTCGTATTAACTGATGCACAATATACTAAAATTGATATACATTTTCCTAAATTTGTTACAAAAGTCGTCTTTTTAATATAAGTTAAATTCAATTCAATAGTTATTCAATCAAATAGTTAAACTAAATTCGATTTCCTACGCGGGTTCAGTAAAAATACAATAAATTAAATTAATATACCGTATATGAATTTTCCAAATATTTTTTACAGTGCACATTTTGATGCGACTCAATGCACGCGGCGGATAAATATAGTTTACTTGGGACCTGAAAATTGGGATTTCGGATGTCGATGCCATACGATTAGAAATGTTATGAAACGTGGACATTACTGGGACCCGGGCTGATTGAGACATTTTTTGACGAAACGTAAAATTTCGATAGTCTCGAATTGAGTTTTAATTGCGAGAACAGTGCGTCTATTCTGGAGTTTAAAAATATATACCGCGAAAACATTGCGAAATAATACTTTGATTCTATAAAAATTGGAGTAGTTCACGACAAGAGAAAAATCTATAGAAATCAATATTTTTTAAATTATTAATATCCTTTATGTAATGTTCTATGCTTTCAATAGTCATCGTTTATGCTATCGTGAGAACACTGAAAAGTTATTTAAAAAATTATGCGACGTATTAGTTTAACAGATTTCCATAAAGGATTGTTTTTTTATTTAAAAATTAAAAAACCTAAATTTCCGGGATTTTTGAAGCAATTTTTATGATACATACCATACAATTACAGCAAACCTTCCTTACGTAATGTCGATCCACTATACAAAAGCACATTCAAAATTCACCAAAAAATAAGAAACACAAAAAAATCGTATGTATTGGAAAAAAATATGCGAATTTATTCCATAAAACACAAAACATAGTTATCTCAGATTATTTACAAAATTTACAAAATTTTGGATTTGTATCGCGAACTATTACAAATTCTCCTCAATTCTAATTTTTTCCTGAGGATATGTTTGTAATCCATTCTTGAAAACAATCAATTAATTACCGCAGATGGATCTTACGTCGTGATTGTCGAACACACGAGGCACGCTTTTCTCTACGAGAAACCCGAAGTTTCCACACCAGTCGCGAAGCAACGAATTCTAGATTTGGGCCCTGAAGCATCCCCTATAATGGGCGTAGTAGGGACCAACAAGCATCTCCTCACCAAGGACAAACTTTACGAGCTCGAAATTTATCCATGATCACCAAGAATTTATTTTTACTTTGATACAATCCGCCATCATAAACTGTATAATACAAACACGCTCTGTACGAATTTTTCTTTAATTCGTTCTCCTCTATGAGGAAGGAAAAATATAAATGATATCTTCGTTATACATACGAATGAGTTTTTAATGTTACTCGGTTACTCGAAGATATAAATAAAACTAAGTTCTGTTATATAAATCGACGAAATTTTCTGTATGTTTGTATTGAGAGAAAGCGTGTTGATAAAATACAATACTAAAATATTTTGTGGCAAAATAATCCAAAGAGAATTGTTCTTATTTTCTGTTTGTTTTCATTTTTTGTCGCTGATGAAGCACAAGCTGCGCATAGCGACGCGCTGAGCGACAACACGCAATCCAATCTGCGCGCCAATAGGAAGCCAGATCGGCTGCGGAAATCTATGACCGCTTTTTCTCACGTTCTGCTTGCGGAATAATGACATTGAGAAAAAGAAGTTAGTGCATTCTATCAGACATTACATTTTTTAAACATAATCTTTTTTTTCAATAGACTTAACAGGCATGGAATTTTTAATTGGTTCTCTTAAATAATTGGTTGGTACATTTCTAAATAAATTGGATGAATTGAATAAATTAAATATTTTTAAACATATTAAAGTAAACGGCCCAGTTTGTGACGATTTAAGGCAACCCTTTCACTCTGCCCATGTAAAACCATAGGTGTTCCGTCGCACACGGAACGAGTCAATGAAATTAATCAATGTTAGCATAATCAAACCGAGAATAATTTGTTTTTATTAAAGCTTTATATATGTATGTACAAATTATAAAAAGACACGATGTGCCAGTGCTCGTCGTCAGACAAGAGCACGTCTCTCTCACCTGAAGGCAATAAAGGGGGTCTCTCGACTCCTCGCGCACTCCTTGGCCTACTCAAAGGCAATTCAACATTTGGCTTTGAGACTCGACTTTTCCTTTTTAAGCCTCTATAATTTCTTTTATATACAGCTACACTATCTTTAAACAATAGTAATATTTCGGCGTATGTGACCGCGTTCAAGTATTGAAAATTCGGGGCACCAATGTAACCCTAATAAAAAGATTAACCTGACGCCAGCTGGACTCTCGAGTCCAGCGCGGACCCTTTTTATTGCAGTATTGGATTGCTTATTGTCGCTCAGCGCCTAAAGTATTGGATTGCTTATTGTCGCTACACCCAAATTTCCGGGTATTTTAAAGCAATTTTTCTGATACATACCGTACAATTACAGCAACCCTTCTTTACGTATTGTCGATCCACTATACAGAAGCCTATTCAAAATTCATAAAATAAAAGAAACACAAAAAAATCGTATGTATTGGGAAAAAATATGCGAATTTATTCCATAAAACACAAAACATAGTTATCTCAGATTATTTACAAAATTTACAAAATTTTGGATTTGTATCGCGAACTACTACAAATTCTCCTCACTTCTAACTTTTTCCTGAGTACATATTTGTAATCCATTGATATAATCCGCCATCATAAACTTTATAATACAAACACGCTCTGTACGAATTTTTCTTTAATTCGTTCTCACTCAAAATGGCCTCTCGACTATTTCTTATATAAATATATATAACATCGTTACGATACAGCTTATACTTATATATACATATATATACATATATCTAACTAAACTAAAGAAAAAAAAACAAACAAGCTCAATGATCGACGGAATACACAAGTTATAGGCCCGTTAAAGTGGCTGAGCTGCAAGTTTATTTACATCTTTCAATATCACGTTTTTTCTCTTACTCAATCGCAATCTTAACCTTTTTCGAATAATCTATTACAAAAGTCGACGATTGGCATTGGATTGAAAAACCCAGATTATCGTTAAATGACTATGAAAACACAATATATTTTGAATATGCCGATGAAAATATTCTAAGGAAGCATCTGCGATCTGCCTAATAATTTTTTAACGAATATAATCGAATGAGATACAATGCGATCTTGTAAATTTTACGCAATAACATTTCGGTGCGATAAACTTTCAACCGTTCGCTTAAAATAACTTTTCACTAAACATTGTTACATTCAGGTATGTATAGTAAAAATTTGATTTTTATAGTTATCGGCAAAGACTTAATATTATTATACGCAAATAATGGCTGTCTTCTGAGTAACCGTTACAGGAATAATGAGGTATGTGTCGTTTTTTTCGATTCAACACTTCAAGTGGTTCTTGCAAACTTTGAATTATTATCGAGGGCAACATTTGTTTCGAATTACTTTCAAGATACTTTCTATCGTTAGCGGTGAATCAGCTCGCCATTGCCAGACTACTCGATTTTCCATGGATTCTGGAAAACTTGCGTTCGCTTTAGCCGGTCTGTCTTTGTCGTAGAGTGTCGTGTTGCTTTTGCAATTAAAATAATACGAATAGCCGGATGAGCGGCTGACATGACGAGACCAGTGTTGCGCGGTTCCTTTGAGGAACAGAAGACTATTGGGTACATAGTAGTAAGGTTCGTCTCCATCGTTGTCGTAGCTCGAAGGACAGCTTATGGGCACGTACGCCTGAGCGTTAGTGCCATTTTTCATTACGCACGGCCTCAGGTTCAGCTTCTTGTCCAAATTTTTTGGCAGGGGAAGTAATTCTTTGGCACGAACTCGAATGTACTTGGTGTTCGTGGGCTTCCACAGTGCCTCACAAAATACCTTAGTCAGCTCGTATCTGAAAATAATTAGAATAATTGGTGAGTTTTTTTTGTTTTGGTTTTCAAGCTGGTGGGAACATACATGAATTAAAGATGCTTGGCGTATGCATTCTCAATCAAAAATTCGATTTCACTAGAATTTCAGTCTTTTGCGACACGATTAATATCTTTAGCAAAACAGTCAGATTACAAATATTGAGAACATTAGTTCTGAATATCAACAAAAAAAAAAATAAAAAATACAATCGTGAACATCGTTTTCAACCTTTTATAAAGCTCCCTCGGAAAATAAGTTGATTAAATCTGACTTTCTCAAAGGGTAAACTCTGTAATAGATAGAAGTGAATGAAGAAATAATGTGCGAGATTCTATTTTGCATCCAATTAAAAAAAAATACCAACAGGTCAGTAAGTAATTAGTTTAGCGTAATTAGTTTAACCCATTTTCACAAATCTTTATTTTTCGTCGATGGATTTGTCGATTTATCTATATTTATGCGATGTTTTTATAGAATTATTTAAAGAATGTTTTCAAAGAGACTTTCACCAGAACTTTAATTTCGAGAAGTAAAAAAATTCTGAAAATTAATCATGTGTATTGCCAAATATCGGTGAATTTACTTTTGACATAACATTTTTCAAAACTATATCAACGCTAGCTTCTTATCATGGAAAATAAAGGTTCTATGTCTCTACAATATTTTCTCCCATTGCAAACTGAAATTTCTATCATATTTTCAACTGAGAATGTATACGTGAAACATTTGTAAACAGTTAAATTAAAAATTCAATATAACACTGATTTTATATTCTTTGATTTAGAAAACAAAAAGATAACTGTAAACTAACATTTTTCATTTAATTCAAGAATATATTTAACAGCTTAAGAATGTTTCCCGTATTTATACAAGATGAAAAATTAATTTAACATTAATACTAAGTTAATTTATTGAAATCACTAGTTACCTGTCTTGGAAGTGCTTCTGACTGACATCCTCCGTTCCGAGCACGTAAGCGTCGAGAATGTGAAGCGCCAACGTCTTTCTTTGATTCCTGTATTGACCCCTTAATTCAGGTATCATTTCTGCGTAGACTAGAGTGTCGGGTGGTAGCTCGAGATTGTGAACTCGAACCCAGGAGCCTTTGGAATAGCGAAACGTCTTGGTCCGTCCTAAGCCGACGTAAAAAGTTGCTGCTCTATCGTTGTCGGAGTTCTGACCGGAACCGCAAGGCATGCAACACCAATCATGAGGTGTGCTCAATATCGTGCTCTCGAGATTGCCTGTCGTCAATTCCGTTGCTTTACTCGTGAGAAATCGTAGACTCGAACTTTTGATGATAGTCCTAAGTCGTTCATCAGGTGTCATGTTTCTGGGTATCGTTCGCCTCTGATCAGGTAGTTCCCAATACTCGAGACACTTTTTTCTCATTTCGGCCTGCCGATGCTCGAAGAGCATTGTGTCTTCGCAAAATGCCGCTATCTTCAACAAGCCAACGACTTGCTTCTTTCCTAGATTCTCATTAGAATTCTTCAAGTACTTGAAGAACTGCACGTCCTCTTCCATTACATGCTGTGGTACGAGTTCCACAACATCATCAGTATCTTTTTTCTCACAGAGTACGCGATTTGCACGCGCCAAATGGCTAATAATGTCCTTAACGTTTTCGCGCTTTCCCTTGCATATAAGATAACGCTCGGAGTTAGCGGGTCTTGAGGTATTTGGCTTGAAAATGGAGATGCTCTCGAAGCACCGATACATCAGGTATACAAGACCCGCGCTGAACGGTGTAAAGAGATCAAACACTTTCGTTACAAAATTTCCGCCCGTTCTCACGATCATAAGTGCTACCAGGCACTGACACAGGTACAGTTGTTTCGACAAAATTTCCTGAATGCTCTCCTGGCCTTCTACAGAAAAGCCTCCATCGGACATCATAAAGTGAACGCCCTGGTTTTTCGTCTGACGCATTATAAGTTGTCTGAAAGCTTCTTGATTCTCGGGATTATAGACATCACCATCTCCGTTCGGTCCGTAATAAGGATGGAAGGTCTCGGGCGTTCCTGCGTTAAAGTCGTCGAGTTTAAAGTCATTGGATTCTTTCAACGTAAAACCGAAGCCCTTGGCGTGCCACTTTTTTCTCCAGAGCACGTATTCACTGAAGCCTCCAGGACCTGCGCATACATCTGCGAAATATAGCAACTCGCCACTCTTTAGCGTCTTTGGTCGTGTGAACATAAAATCGCAAGCTTTGTCCATATTGGCCATTTTAACGGCTGCACGATTGAGAAAGAATGCGCCGCGAATTGTTTCGTAAGGATTCGATCTCGTTCTCGCTCTTCGCATCTCGTTCTTGTCGAGATTGTCAAATACGGATTTGGAGTTTACCACTTGCATCACCACGTTTGGATCGCAGAAGGAGCACTCGTCGTCTATTGTCTTTTTCGCGGGCCCTATACCCAACCAACGCTCCAATTCTTTGGATTCTAGCGGCTCTTGAGAATTCTTCAGCCACTCTATCTCCTCCTGTACTGAAACGATTTCCTCGTTTGGATCCCATCGCAGATTCGCCTCTTTAAGTTTGTCGTTGTAGTGACCGAGACCACGACGACCCTTGTGTTTCGATGCCTCCACTGGTTCCAGACGACCTTGACCAAGTTTACCAAGACCCACGCCCTTCTTGTAACCCATTTTTCCCATCATACGTTCAGCCTTGTCTCGAGCTACCGTCTCCACTTCGATACGCGATTTTTTAATAGGAACTTCACCGGAAGAGTCAGATTCCTCATCCAAGAACCGTTTCTTTCTGGGACTCTCCAACGAGTGGTCAGAGAACGATGAATTCTCAACGTGTGCTGGTCCCATGTCAAATCCATGATGAATAGCTCCACCAAAACCCGACCGTTCGTCTTCCGATGAGCTACTGCTCGAGTCTGAAAAGTCAATCAAATTTCCAGTTTTTAAAAAAATATTACAATATTATTACTTAAATTTCTTAAATATGGAAACCCATCTGCACCTTATTTATAGTTCTATTCTATTATTGAGATAAATACCTAAGGCTTTGAAAACTAATCAATAAACATGTTTCATTTCTTTTTCCAAATCAATATCTAATGTCTTCATTTTCTTAGCATTATATGGAATATAAATATTAAATAATATAATACATTTCCAAAATCACTTGAGACAGTAGTGACGCAATCCAAAAATACAACAGAATTAAAAAATAAATGTATACGCAAAGTAATTTCATTTTAGCGTTAAAAGTCGATTAAGTATAAAATTCTCGATTTACTAGTGATGCTTTACATTTTTTGATAAATCTGTATTTGTATCTGGCCTAAGTATTTCTTCGCAAGCCATGTAATGCAGCATTAAGCTGCATTATTAACGGCACAGCGTGATGATGCCGGTAATATGCCAGCAAAAGTCCAACACGCTGTGCATGCCAACACGTATCTGCACTTTGCAGGCACATTACCGGCATCAGGACGCTGTGCCGTGAATAATACAGCTTAATGCTGCAGTACATGGCAAACTTTTGTGGACGCAGTAAAATTTCTATTTTGGGAGGTGAACATACGAACAGCTACATTTGAAATTGGAAATGCCTACAATTAGAATGCCTAACAGTTGCTATGTTCAAAACATACTAACATCAGATGCAGTGGAGATTATGAGCAAACAATGCGAATTTTACGAAGGTCTCGATTATCTAGTAGTTTAACGTTTATTATGAGCGTAACGATACTTACCACTTAACCTCCTATTCATGTTGACAGAATGTTGTAACTGAAGTTTCATGATTTTTCCGGGGAGCCGGTGTATTCCAAGTCCTTGACAAAGCGATCGGAGTCCAATTGACGCTGTTATCCGAAAATTGAGATTCAAAACCACACGTTTTGGACTGCCGGTTACAAATAATGTTCGGAGTTTTTCTCAACGAGAACGTTTCGAACACTCGTATCACCGACACACATGTACGCGCACAAAAACTTCCCACGACACACTAAATTGTCGGCGTTTCTTTAGATTTCATTAATAATATTGCTACCACACCTCTTCGTTCGCCCCAGTCAGGAAGACGATCTGCGTGAGCAAAGCGTCAACCTTCTATTTTATCAGCAATTTATAAGTAACTTGCAAAACGTCTCGTCCGTAAAACACTGAAGTGCACTGAAGTGTTCGAGGCGCGGGAACGCTTAGGCTACTGCCAGTGATGCCGGACGCACCGGCGCTTAAGTACCGCACGCTCACCGAGCTCCACCCACCACGCGGCGCTAGCTGGGGGCTGGGCGTGGTTAGGCGCGCTGACGAATCACCTTCGTTGCCAGCATTTGTTTAATTTATAATAAATTAAGCAAATTAGATAAATTGCGTTTGAATAAAGTCTGAAAAATTAAAATCAAAATTAAATATAAAAAATTAAAATAAAAAAAAAAAAACGAAGATTAAATTTATGAAATTTAGCGAGAGAAATAGCTTTAAAAAAAAAATATGAAATTTTATGTGACTGAAAAAATTAAAGAAAAAAATAGTGTACTTAATAATGGTTGATATACTGCACCGAATTGTTCAATCTCGGGAATGTTTTTTTTACGCATAATCATTTACTAAAATCATTCATATATATTCTGTGTAATCGATTACAAAATTCATCGAGAGAAATTTTTTTTTTGCATTTCTTCACGTTTGATCATTGAATATACAAGATATACAAGATGTATAAAGTTAAAAAGTAATAGATGAATCTTGACAGTGCAGAGACAGAGCTGAAGATTCATAATCGAAAGGTCGCCAGTTCGATGCCATGCTTTTGATTTAATTTTGCTTCCTCATGGAGGAAGCTCTGTTTTCATGAAATTTTTTTTTTTTGAGATTTTCATGTCAAAACGTTTACAATGGTCTGAAACGTCGAGAAAAGTGGTTTAGAAAATGTGTCCGAATGAATGAATGTGTGTGTGTGTGTGTGTGATGAAAGGCCAAAAAATCATATAACTGTTACTTTTAAAGTATTCGACCGAATCGGCTAAAATTTAAACAACATGTATAGTACTGGCCAGAGTTGTAAATCCCCATTAATTCATGAAATATAGTTTACAGTACAATTTGTTCTGTAATTATGATTTCATAATAATAATATGTAGTGATTATAAAATAGAGTGTAAACATTTGAATAGCTAAAAAATATTAATCAAATACAAATAAGGTAAACGGCCCTGTTTCTGACGCTGCCCCCAGTTCCAGACGCTCTACTTCAGCATAGACGGCTTCCGCCACCAGTACAGAAACAGCCAATAGAATTCGTAATTGGTGGCGTCACAAACTTCGACACTCGTTAGGTTTTCGTTTATCCTATGGTTTTACATGGGCAGAGTGAGAAACGTGAGAAAAAGCGGTCATAGATTTCCGCTGCCGATCTGGCTTCCTATTGGCACGCAGATAGGATTGCTTGTTGTCGCTCAGCGCACCGCTATGCGCAGCTTGTGCTTCATCAGCGACAAAAAATGAAAAAAGGATGCAAAGTAGAACCTTGCACATTGCTTCCTCATTATTTTTCCCGTTTGACAAAGCTACCTCTATGAGGAAGTATGTTATTCAATTTTTGGCTTCCTCATAGAGGAAGCTTTATAAAACGCGAAAAATAATGAGGAAGCAATGTGCAAGGTTCTACTTTGCATCCTTGTTTTAATTAGATAAATATACATGTTGTGGATTCGCTTTTTCTATTTCGTTATTGCGTTATTTCGTGATTATTAGAGCGTTTCCGAAGTGAATGTGATAATGTATATTTTTTAAAATAATTCAACATTCCGTAAAATCAAAAATGTCATACCGTTCGTCACTAAATTATACATATATAATGGCTGAATATTGTTTCATTTATATACAAAATTTGAGATCGCTATCTTAAGTTTTGCAAAAGTTACAATAGAGCGATAATGTCAATTTCTTGAAAAATTCAAAACATCATACAATTTTTACGGCTCAACCGATCTTAACTAAATTCTAATAGCGATCACCGGCATATGAAAGCTCAAATTCATACCAATTTTTAGATCAATATCTCAAAAATTGAAAGAGTTATCGCGAAAACAGACATTTTTCAAAAAATTAAAAATCGCGTAATAATTTAACGATGAAGTGGATTTTAACAAAAATTTGTATGAACGATGAGGCTTGATCTCTCTATCTATGGTCCAAATTTCAGGTTGATATCTCAAGGCCTTCTCGAGTTATAAAGGTTTACATTTTTCGATTGTGTAACATACACACACACACACATACACACACACACACATACACACACACACACCACACACATACAGACATTTGTTCTAAATCACTTTTCTCGATGTTTTGGACCATTCTGAGTGTACTGACATGAAAATCTCGAAAAAAAAAATTTTCACGAAAACAAAGCTTCGTCTATGAGGAAGCAAAAAACAAGAAATAAGAACAATTCTCTTTGGATTATTTTGCCACAAAATATTTAAGTATTATATTTTATCAACACGCTTTCTCTCAATTCAAACATAGAGAAAATTTCGTCGGTTTATATAACAGAACTTAGTTTTATTTATATCTTCGAGTAACCGAGTAACATTAAAAACTCATTCGTATGTATAACGAAGATATCATTTATATTTTTCCTTCCTCATAGAGGAAGCTTTGTTTTCGTGAAAATTTTTTTTTTCAAGATTTTCATGTCAGTACACTCTTCTTAGTCCAAAACGTCGAGAAAAGTGATTTAGAAAAAATGTCTGTATGTGTGTACATTTTTTGAGCGTGTAACATACATACACACACACACATAAACCTTTATAACTCGGGAACGCCTCGAGATATAGAGCTGAAATTTACACCATAGATAGAGGGGTCAATCCTCATCATTCATACCATTTTTTGTTAAAATCCCCATGATCGTTACATTTCTACGCGGTTTTTAATTTTTTCAAACATGTCTGATAACTCGATAACTCTTTTAATTTTCGATATATTAACCTCAAAGTTGGTACGTATGTGAGCTTTCATACACCGGTGATCCCTATTATAATGGGTTAAGATCAGTTGAAACGTTAAAATTTTATGAGATTTTGATTTTTTGAATTTTTAGGCATTACATTTTTTAAACGTAATCTTTTTTTCAATGGAAATAACAGGCTTGGAATATTTAATTGGTTCTCTGAAATAATTGGTTGGTACATTTTCGAATAAATTGTATGAATTAAATAAATTGAATATTTTTAAACATATTAAAGTAAACGGCCCAGTTTGTGACGATTTAAGGCAACCCTGTCACTCTGCCCATGTAAAACCGTAGGTTTTCCGTCGCACACGGAACGAGTCAAGCAAATTAATCAATGTTAGCACAATCAAAGCGAGAATAATTTGTTTTCATTAAAGATTTATATATATATATATTTACAAATTATAAAAAGATACGATGTGCCAGTGCTTGTCGTCAGGCAAGAACACGTCTCTCTCATCTGAAGGCAATAAAGGTGGTCTCTCTAATCCTCGCGCACTCCTTGGCCTACTCAAAGGCAATTCAACATTTTGCATGCAGACTCGACTTTTCCTTTTTAAGCCTCTATAATTTCTTTTATAGACAGCTACACTATCTTTAAACAATAGTAATATTTCGGCGTACGTGACTGCGTTCAAGTACCGAAAATTCGGCGCACCAATGTAACCCTAATAAAAAGATTAACCTGGCGCCAGCTAGACTCTCGAGTCCAGCGCGGACCCTTTTTATTGCAGTAAATTTCCGCAGCCGATCTGACTTCCTATTGGCGCGCATATTGGATTGCTTGTTGTGGCTCAGCGCGCCGCTATGCGCAGCTTGTGTTTCATCAGCGACAAAAAACGAAGAAACAGGAAATAAGAACAATTCTCGTTGGATTATTTTGCCAAAATCAATTACCATACTTCCTCTTAGAGGTTGCTATGTAAAAAGCGAAATATAATGAGGAAGTAATGTGCAAGGTTCTGCTTTGCATCCTTGCTGTAAATGTATAAATAAGCGCACACTCCCGCTTTGTGAAAATATAATAAGGACGAACGGTTCGGAAACTCCCTCGAATACTCTATCTTCTCTATTTTTTTTTTTTTTTTTTGTAGAACACGATAGAAACCGGAGTTTTCCGAAATTTCATTGGGAAGCAAGGATATGGCTAGTTTATACGACATAAATCGCTACTTTTCGCAATATCGACTGTACAACATCGCTATGAAAATATGGTATCGTTCAACACTTTTGGGCTATATCTGACGTATTTTTCTGTTAATCCCGAATTTAGCACTGTTACGCGGTTACTCGAAGATATAAATAAAACTAAGTTCTGTTATATAAATCGACGAAATTTTCTGTATGTTTGTATTGAGAGAAAGCGTGTTGATAAAATATAATACTAAAATATTTTGTGGCAAAATAATCCGAAGAGAATTGTTCTTATTTTCTGTTTTTTTTTTTCATTTTTTGTCGCTGATGAAGCACAAGCTGTGCAAAGCGGCGCGCTGAGCGACAACAAGCAATCCAATCTGCGCGCCAATAGGAAGCCAGATCGGCTGCGGAAATCTATGACCGCTTTTTCTAACGTTCTGCTTGCGGAATAATGACATTGAAAAAAAGAAGTTAGTGCATTCTATCAGACATTACATTTTTTAAACATAATCTTTTTTTTCAATAGACTTAACAGGCATGGAATTTTTAATTGGTTCTCTTAAATAATTGGTTGGTACATTTCTAAATAAATTGGATGAATTGAATAAATTAAATATTTTTAAACATATTAAAGTAAACGGCCCAGTTTGTGACGATTTAAGGCAACCCTTTCACTCTGCCCATGTAAAACCATAGGTGTTCCGTCGCACACGGAACGAGTCAATGAAATTAATCAATGTTAGCATAATCAAACCGAGAATAATTTGTTTTTATTAAAGCTTTATATATGTATGTACAAATTATAAAAAGACACGATGTGCCAGTGCTCGTCGTCAGACAAGAGCACGTCTCTCTCACCTGAAGGCAATAAAGGGGGTCTCTCGACTCCTCGCGCACTCCTTGGCCTACTCAAAGGCAATTCAACATTTGGCTTTGAGACTCGACTTTTCCTTTTTAAGCCTCTATAATTTCTTTTATATACAGCTACACTATCTTTAAACAATAGTAATATTTCGGCGTATGTGACCGCGTTCAAGTATTGAAAATTCGGGGCACCAATGTAACCCTAATAAAAAGATTAACCTGACGCCAGCTGGACTCTCGAGTCCAGCGCGGACCCTTTTTATTGCAGTATTGGATTGCTTATTGTCGCTCAGCGCCTAAAGTATTGGATTGCTTATTGTCGCTATACCCAAATTTCCGGGTATTTTAAAGCAATTTTTCTGATACATACCGTACAATTACAGCAACCCTTCTTTACGTATTGTCGATCCACTATACAGAAGCCTATTCAAAATTCATAAAATAAAAGAAACACAAAAAAATCGTATGTATTGGGAAAAAATATGCGAATTTATTCCATAAAACACAAAACATAGTTATCTCAGATTATTTACAAAATTTACAAAATTTTGGATTTGTATCGCGAACTACTACAAATTCTCCTCACTTCTAACTTTTTCCTGAGTACATATTTGTAATCCATTGATATAATCCGCCATCATAAACTTTATAATACAAACACGCTCTGTACGAATTTTTCTTTAATTCGTTCTCACTCAAAATGGCCTCTCGACTATTTCTTATATAAATATATATAACATCGTTACGATACAGCTTATACTTATATATACATATATATACATATATCTAACTAAACTAAAGAAAAAAAAACAAACAAGCTCAATGATCGACGGAATACACAAGTTATAGGCCCGTTAAAGTGGCTGAGCTGCAAGTTTATTTACATCTTTCAATATCACGTTTTTTCTCTTACTCAATCGCAATCTTAACCTTTTTCGAATAATCTATTACAAAAGTCGACGATTGGCATTGGATTGAAAAACCCAGATTATCGTTAAATGACTATGAAAACACAATATATTTTGAATATGCCGATGAAAATATTCTAAGGAAGCATCTGCGATCTGCCTAATAATTTTTTAACGAATATAATCGAATGAGATACAATGCGATCTTGTAAATTTTACGCAATAACATTTCGGTGCGATAAACTTTCAACCGTTCGCTTAAAATAACTTTTCACTAAACATTGTTACATTCAGGTATGTATAGTAAAAATTTGATTTTTATAGTTATCGGCAAAGACTTAATATTATTATACGCAAATAATGGCTGTCTTCTGAGTAACCGTTACAGGAATAATGAGGTATGTGTCGTTTTTTTCGATTCAACACTTCAAGTGGTTCTTGCAAACTTTGAATTATTATCGAGGGCAACATTTGTTTCGAATTACTTTCAAGATACTTTCTATCGTTAGCGGTGAATCAGCTCGCCATTGCCAGACTACTCGATTTTCCATGGATTCAGGAAAACTTGCGTTCGCTTTAGCCGGTCTGTCTTTGTCGTAGAGTGTCGTGTTGCTTTTGCAATTAAAATAATACGAATAGCCGGATGAGCGGCTGACATGACGAGACCAGTGTTGCGCGGTTCCTTTGAGGAACAGAAGACTATTGGGTACATAGTAGTAAGGTTCGTCTCCATCGTTGTCGTAGCTCGAAGGACAGCTTATGGGCACGTACGCCTGAGCGTTAGTGCCATTTTTCATTACGCACGGCCTCAGGTTCAGCTTCTTGTCCAAATTTTTTGGCAGGGGAAGTAATTCTTTGGCACGAACTCGAATGTACTTGGTGTTCGTGGGCTTCCACAGTGCCTCACAAAATACCTTAGTCAGCTCGTATCTGAAAATAATTAGAATAATTGGTGAGTTTTTTTTGTTTTGGTTTTCAAGCTGGTGGGAACATACATGAATTAAAGATGCTTGGCGTATGCATTCTCAATCAAAAATTCGATTTCACTAGAATTTCAGTCTTTTGCGACACGATTAATATCTTTAGCAAAACAGTCAGATTACAAATATTGAGAACATTAGTTCTGAATATCAACAAAAAAAAAAATAAAAAATACAATCGTGAACATCGTTTTCAACCTTTTATAAAGCTCCCTCGGAAAATAAGTTGATTAAATCTGACTTTCTCAAAGGGTAAACTCTGTAATAGATAGAAGTGAATGAAGAAATAATGTGCGAGATTCTATTTTGCATCCAATTAAAAAAAAATACCAACAGGTCAGTAAGTAATTAGTTTAGCGTAATTAGTTTAACCCATTTTCACAAATCTTTATTTTTCGTCGATGGATTTGTCGATTTATCTATATTTATGCGATGTTTTTATAGAATTATTTAAAGAATGTTTTCAAAGAGACTTTCACCAGAACTTTAATTTCGAGAAGTAAAAAAATTCTGAAAATTAATCATGTGTATTGCCAAATATCGGTGAATTTACTTTTGACATAACATTTTTCAAAACTATATCAACGCTAGCTTCTTATCATGGAAAATAAAGGTTCTATGTCTCTACAATATTTTCTCCCATTGCAAACTGAAATTTCTATCATATTTTCAACTGAGAATGTATACGTGAAACATTTGTAAACAGTTAAATTAAAAATTCAATATAACACTGATTTTATATTCTTTGATTTAGAAAACAAAAAGATAACTGTAAACTAACATTTTTCATTTAATTCAAGAATATATTTAACAGCTTAAGAATGTTTCCCGTATTTATACAAGATGAAAAATTAATTTAACATTAATACTAAGTTAATTTATTGAAATCACTAGTTACCTGTCTTGGAAGTGCTTCTGACTGACATCCTCCGTTCCGAGCACGTAAGCGTCGAGAATGTGAAGCGCCAACGTCTTTCTTTGATTCCTGTATTGACCCCTTAATTCAGGTATCATTTCTGCGTAGACTAGAGTGTCGGGTGGTAGCTCGAGATTGTGAACTCGAACCCAGGAGCCTTTGGAATAGCGAAACGTCTTGGTCCGTCCTAAGCCGACGTAAAAAGTTGCTGCTCTATCGTTGTCGGAGTTCTGACCGGAACCGCAAGGCATGCAACACCAATCATGAGGTGTGCTCAATATCGTGCTCTCGAGATTGCCTGTCGTCAATTCCGTTGCTTTACTCGTGAGAAATCGTAGACTCGAACTTTTGATGATAGTCCTAAGTCGTTCATCAGGTGTCATGTTTCTGGGTATCGTTCGCCTCTGATCAGGTAGTTCCCAATACTCGAGACACTTTTTTCTCATTTCGGCCTGCCGATGCTCGAAGAGCATTGTGTCTTCGCAAAATGCCGCTATCTTCAACAAGCCAACGACTTGCTTCTTTCCTAGATTCTCATTAGAATTCTTCAAGTACTTGAAGAACTGCACGTCCTCTTCCATTACATGCTGTGGTACGAGTTCCACAACATCATCAGTATCTTTTTTCTCACAGAGTACGCGATTTGCACGCGCCAAATGGCTAATAATGTCCTTAACGTTTTCGCGCTTTCCCTTGCATATAAGATAACGCTCGGAGTTAGCGGGTCTTGAGGTATTTGGCTTGAAAATGGAGATGCTCTCGAAGCACCGATACATCAGGTATACAAGACCCGCGCTGAACGGTGTAAAGAGATCAAACACTTTCGTTACAAAATTTCCGCCCGTTCTCACGATCATAAGTGCTACCAGGCACTGACACAGGTACAGTTGTTTCGACAAAATTTCCTGAATGCTCTCCTGGCCTTCTACAGAAAAGCCTCCATCGGACATCATAAAGTGAACGCCCTGGTTTTTCGTCTGACGCATTATAAGTTGTCTGAAAGCTTCTTGATTCTCGGGATTATAGACATCACCATCTCCGTTCGGTCCGTAATAAGGATGGAAGGTCTCGGGCGTTCCTGCGTTAAAGTCTTCGAGTTTAAAGTCATTGGATTCTTTCAACGTAAAACCGAAGCCCTTGGCGTGCCACTTTTTTCTCCAGAGCACGTATTCACTGAAGCCTCCAGGACCTGCGCATACATCTGCGAAATATAGCAACTCGCCACTCTTTAGCGTCTTTGGTCGTGTGAACATAAAATCGCAAGCTTTGTCCATATTGGCCATTTTAACGGCTGCACGATTGAGAAAGAATGCGCCGCGAATTGTTTCGTAAGGATTCGATCTCGTTCTCGCTCTTCGCATCTCGTTCTTGTCGAGATTGTCAAATACGGATTTGGAGTTTACCACTTGCATCACCACGTTTGGATCGCAGAAGGAGCACTCGTCGTCTATTGTCTTTTTCGCGGGCCCTATACCCAACCAACGCTCCAATTCTTTGGATTCTAGCGGCTCTTGAGAATTCTTCAGCCACTCTATCTCCTCCTGTACTGAAACGATTTCCTCGTTTGGATCCCATCGCAGATTCGCCTCTTTAAGTTTGTCGTTGTAGTGACCGAGACCACGACGACCCTTGTGTTTCGATGCCTCCACTGGTTCCAGACGACCTTGACCAAGTTTACCAAGACCCACGCCCTTCTTGTAACCCATTTTTCCCATCATACGTTCAGCCTTGTCTCGAGCTACCGTCTCCACTTCGATACGCGATTTTTTAATAGGAACTTCACCGGAAGAGTCAGATTCCTCATCCAAGAACCGTTTCTTTCTGGGACTCTCCAACGAGTGGTCAGAGAACGATGAATTCTCAACGCGTGCTGGTCCCATCTCAAATCCATGATGAATAGCTCCACCAAAACCCGACCGTTCGTCTTCCGATGAGCTACTGCTCGAGTCTGAAAAGTCAATCAAATTTCCAGTTTTTAAAAAAATATTACAATATTATTACTTAAATTTCTTAAATATGGAAACCCATCTGCACCTTATTTATAGTTCTATTCTATTATTGAGATAAATACCTAAGGCTTTGAAAACTAATCAATAAACATGTTTCATTTCTTTTTCCAAATCAATATCTAATGTCTTCATTTTCTTAGCATTATATGGAATATAAATATTAAATAATATAATACATTTCCAAAATCACTTGAGACAGTAGTGACGCAATCCAAAAATACAACAGAATTAAAAAATAAATGTATACGCAAAGTAATTTCATTTTAGCGTTAAAAGTCGATTAAGTATAAAATTCTCGATTTACTAGTGATGCTTTACATTTTTTGATAAATCTGTATTTGTATCTGGCCTAAGTATTTCTTCGCAAGCCATGTAATGCAGCATTAAACTGCATTATTAACGGCACAGCGTGATGATGCCGGTAATATGCCAGCAAAAGTCCAACACGCTGTGCATGCCAACACGTATCTGCACTTTGCAGGCACATTACCGGCATCAGGACGCTGTGCCGTGAATAATACAGCTTAATGCTGCAGTACATGGCAAACTTTTGTGGATGCAGTAAAATTTCTATTTTGGGAGGTGAACATACGAACAGCTACATTTGAAATTGGAAATGCCTAACAGTTGCTATGTTCAAAACATACTAACATCAGATGCAGTGGAGATTATGAGCAAACAATGCGAATTTTACGAAGGTCTCGATTATCTAGTAGTTTAACGTTTATTATGAGCGTAACGATACTTACCACTTAACCTCCTATTCATGTTGACAGAATGTTGTAACTGAAGTTTCATGATTTTTCCGGGGAGCCGGTGTATTCCAAGTCCTTGACAAAGCGATCGGAGTCCAATTGACGCTGTTATCCGAAAATTGAGATTCAAATCCACACGTTTTGGACTGCCGGTTACAAATAATGTTCGGAGTTTTTCTCAACGAGAACGTTTCGAACACTCGTATCACCGACACACATGTACGCGCACAAAAACTTCCCACGACACACTAAATTGTCGGCGTTTCTTTAGATTTCATTAATAATATTGCTACCACACCTCTTCGTTCGCCCCAGTCAGGAAGACGATCTGCGTGAGCAAAGCGTCAACGTTCTATTTTATCAGCAATTTATAAGTAACTTGCAAAACGTCTCGTCCGTAAAACACTGAAGTGCACTGAAGTGTTCGAGGCGCGGGAACGCTTAGGCTACTGCCAGTGATGCCAGACGCACCGGCGCTTAAGTACCGCACGCTCACCGAGCTCCACCCACCACGCGGCGCTAGCTGGGGGCTGGGCGTGGTTAGGCGCGCTGACGAATCACCTGCGTTGCCAGCATTTGTTTAATTTATAATAAATTAAGCAAATTAGATAAATTGCGTTTGAATAAAGTCTGAAAAATTAAAATCAAAATTAAATATAACAAATTAAAATAAAAAAAACGAAGATTAAATTTATGAAATTTAGCGAGAGAAATAGCTTTAAAAAAAAATATGAAATTTTATGTTACTGAAAAAATTAAAGAAAAAAATAGTGTACTTAATAATCGTTGATATACTGCACCGAATTGTTCAATCTCGGGAATGTTTTTTTTACGCATAATCATTTACTAAAATCATTCATATATATTCTGTGTAATCGATTACAAAATTCATCGAGAGAAAATTTTTTTTTGCCTTTCTTCACGTTTGATCATTGAATATACAAGATATACAAGATGTATAAAGTTAAAAAGTAATAGATGAATCTTGACAGTGCAGAGACAGAGCTGAAGATTCATAATCGAAAGGTCGCCAGTTCGATGCCATGCTTTTGATTTAATTTTGCTTCCTCATAGAGGAAGCTCTGTTTTCATGAAATTTTTTTTTGTTGAGATTTTCATGTCAAAACGTTTACAATGGTCTGAAACGTCGAGAAAAGTGGTTTAGAAAATGTGTCCGAATGAATGAATGTGTGTGTGTGTGTGTGATGAAAGGCCAAAAAATCATATAACTGTTACTTTTAAAGTATTCGACCGAATCGGCTAAAATTTAAACAACATGTATAGTACTGGCCAGAGTTGTAAATCCCCATTAATTCATGAAATATAGTTTACAGTACAATTTGTTCTGTAATTATGATTTCATAATAATAATATGTAGTGATTATAAAATAGAGTGTAAACATTTGAATAGCTGAAAAATATTAATCAAATACAAATAAGGTAAACGGCCCTGTTTCTCACGCTGCCCCAGTTCCAGACGCTCTACTTCAGCATAGACGGCTTCCCCCACCAGTACAGAAACAGCCAATAGAATTCGTAATTGGTGGCGTCACAAACTTCGACACTCGTTAGGTTTTCGTTTACCCTATGGTTTTACATGGGCAGAGTGAGAAACGTGAGAAAAAGCGGTCATAGATTTCCGCAGCCGATCTGGCTTCCTATTGGCGCGCAGATTGGATTGCTTGTTGTCGCTCAGCGCATCGCTATGCGCAGCTTGTGCTTCATCAGCGACAAAAAATGAAAAAAACAGGAAATAAGAACAATTCTCTTTGGATTATTTTGCAACAAAATATTTTAGTATTATATTTTATCAACACACTTTCTCTCAATACAAACATAGAGAAAATTTCGTCGGTTTATATAACAGAACTTAGTTTTATTTATATCTTCGAGTAACCGAGTACCATTAAAAACTCATTCGTATGTATAACGAAGATATCATTTATATTTTTGCTTCCTCATAGAGGAAGCTTTGTTTTCGTGAAAATTTATTTTTTCGAGATTTTCATGTCAGTTCGCTCCGAATAGTCCAAAACGTCGAGAAAAGTGATTTAGAAAAAATGTCTGTATGTGCGTGTGGGTGTGTGTGTATGGGGCATTCCACCCCGTTTCGACCTGGATTTGACGTCGACCTCTCCGATTTGGTTCATTATTTTTACATACTCAAAATTTACAGGCTTAGTTGGACCCTCAACTGCACAATTTTTTTTTTAAGTCCATTTTTGTTTAAATATATTTTTTAAGTGACTTAGAAAACCCCACAATGTAAAAATCTGATAAAATTCTGAAAAATACTTTACTCAATAATAAAATGATCTAGCTTATAGTCAAAGTGGGGAAGATTTTCTTCTTATAGTTTAAAAACTATAAAAAGAAAAGTGGATAAGATTTTTTTTCGTATAGTTTAAAAACTATAAGAAGAAAAATCTTCCCCACATTGACTATAAGCTAGATAATTTTGTTATTGAATGAAGTATTTTTCAGAATTTTTTCAGATTTTTAAATTATGGGGTTTATTTGTCACTTTAAAAAAATATATTACAAAAATTTGCATAGTTCGGAAAAATTTGAACAATTTCCTAAAAATCTGAAAAAATTCTGAAAAATTCGGTTTTACATAAATAAACATTTGACCAATCGGCTGTAGTGGATTAATTATTTTTTCTATTTTTTAATAATTTTTGTAAATAAACAAAGCTTAAAAACTGTAAGAAGGAAAATGTTCCCCACTCTGACGGTAAGCTAGATAATTTTGTTCTTGAACAAAGTATTTTTCAGAATTTTATCAGATTTTTAAATTATGGAGTTTTCTATGTCACTTTAAAAATATATTTAAAAAAAAATGAACTTGAAAAAAAAAAAACAAATTTGTGCAGTTGAGGGTCCAACTAAGCCTGCAAAAAATAATGGGACAAATCGGAGTGGTCAAGGTAAAATCCAGGTCGAAACGGTGTGGAATGCCTCGTATGTATGTTACACGCTCAAAAAATGTAAAGTTTCATATCTCGGGAACGCCTCGAGATATAGAGCTGAAATTTACATCATAGATATAGGGGTCAATCCTCATCATTCACACCAATTTTTGTTAAAATCCCCATGATCGTTAAATTTCTACGCGGTTTTGAATTTTTTCAAAAATGTCTGATAACGCGATAACTCTTTTAGTTTTCGATATATTAACCTCAAAATTGGTACGTATGTGAGCTTTCATACACCGGTGATCCCTATTAAATTGGGTTAAGATCGGTTGAAACGTTAGTTAAAACGTTAGTTGAAACGTTAACGTTAACGATTTTTTTTCTGCGATGCGAATTTTGGTATCAAATATCGAGCTGGGCGTTAAACGAGTGCTAAATTCATGATTAACAGAAAAATACGTCAGATATAGCCCAAAAGTGTTGAACGATACCATATTTTCATAGCGATGTTGTACAGTCTATATTACGAAAAGTAGCGATTTTTGTCTTATAAACTAGCCATATTTTTGCTTCCCAATGAAATTTCGGAAAACCGGTTTCTACAAAAAAAAAAAAAAAAAAAAAAAAAAAAAAAAAAAACAGAAGAGATAGAGTATTCGAGGGGGTTCCCGAACCGTTCGTCCTTATTATATTTTCACAAAGCGGGAGTGTGTGCTTATTTATACATTTACAACAAGGATGCAAAGCAGAACCTTGGACATTGCTTCCTCATTGTATTTCGCTTTTTACAGAGCAACCTCTAAGAGGAAGTATGGTAATTGATTTTGGCAAAATAATCCAAAGAGAATTGTTCTTATCTCCTGTTTCTTCATTTTTTGTCTCTGATGAAGCACAAGCTGCGCATAGCGGCGCGCTGAGCGACAACAAGCAGTCCAATCTGCGCGCCAATAGGGAGCCAGATCGGCTGCGGAAATGTACTGCAATAAAAAGGGTCCGCGCTGGGCTCGAGAGTCCAGCTGGCGTCAGGTTAATCTCTTTATTAGGGGTACATTGTTGCGCCGACTTTTCGGTACTTGAACGCTGTCACGTACGCCGAAATATTACTATTGTTTTAAGATAGTGTAGCTGTATATAAAAGAAATTATAGAGGCTTAAAAAGGAAAAGTCGAGTCTGCAAGCCAAATGTTGAATTGCCTTTGAGTAGGCCAAGTAGTGCGCGAGGAGTCGAGAGACCCCTATTATTGCCTTCAGGTGAGAGAGACGTGCTCTTGCCTGACGACAAGCACTTGCACATCGTGTCTTTTTATAATTTGTAAATATATATATATGAGGCATTCTCTGTCAGTTCAGCCACTTTTTTTTCGATCTTCTCAGATCTGTCCCATAATTGGACACATTTTAGTACCACTTGACAGCACTCTTTGTGAATTTTTTCAGATTTTTAAAACAATCCATTTGGGAAATGTTTTTTTTTTATTATTCATATAATTTCGACGGAGTAAGTCTGACAAAAAAAATACATATACAAAAAAATGTCGTTTTTCACTCAACTTTGTAATACAATAGGTCTCATATTTTTATTCGTGTTGCAAAAGTGATGTTCAGCAATACAAAATGTTAGACAATTTATTTCATTCATTCGGACACCTTCGATATTACTTTCAATTTTTTATAAGCTGTAGCGACACGTATAGAGCCTACAAAAAAATTGGTATAGTGAGCATCGACTACTCGAAGGATTAAAAAAACAATGAAAATTAATTAAATTTGTTTAATTGTTTTTTTATTTTTATATTTTTTTTAATTCACTTATTTTTTTGTTATTCCTTCAAATAATCGGTCCACTGAGCTACTTGACGCGTAACGACGACGCGGCCTTCAGGGTTTACATACAGTTATTCGTGCGTATAACCATTTATTGGATCGTAAATTTTGAAAAATTCTTTTTTTCTCCTTCAAATAGTCGATGCCCACCATGCCAATTTTTTGGTATGTTTTTGACATATCTCTGTAGCTTGTATAAAATTGGCAGTGATATCGAAGGTGTCTGAATGAGTAAAAAAAAATAGTTTAACATTTTTTTTTGCTGTGAATAGCTTTTGCAACACGAATAAAAATATGAGACATATTGCAATACAAAGTTAAGTGAAAAACAACATTTTTTTGTATGTATGATTTTTTTGTCAGATTTACTCCATCGAAGTTATATGAATAACAAAAAAAAAATATGCATTTCCTAGATGGATGAATTAAAAAATCTGAAAAATTCACAAAGAGTGCTTTTAAGTGGTACTAAAATGTGGTCAATTATGGGATAGATCTGAGAGGGTCGAAAAAAAGTGGCTGAAGTGACAGAGAATGCCTCATAAATCTTTAATGAAAATAAATTATTCTCGCTTTGATTACGCTAACATTGATTAATTTCATTGACTCGTTCCGTGTGCGGCGGAACACCTATGGTTTTACATGGGCAGAGTGAGAGGGTTGCCTTAAATTGTCACAAACCGGGTCATTTACTTTTTTATGTTTAAAAATATTTAATTTATTTAATTCATACAATTTATTTAAAAATGTACCAACCAATTATTTAAGAGAACCAATTAAAAATTCCATGCCTGTTATGTCTATTGAAAAAAAGATTATTTAAAAAAAATATAATGTCTGATAGAATGCACTAATTTCTTTTTCTCAATGTCATTATTCCACAAGCAGAACGTGAGAAAAAGCGGTCATAGATTTCCGCAGCCGATCTGGCTTCCTATTGGCGCGCATATTGGATTGCTTGTTGTCGCTCAGCGCGCCGCTATGCGCAGCTTGTGCTTCATCAGCGACAAAAAATGAAGAAACAGAAAATAAGAACAATTCTCGTTGGATTATTTTGCCGCAAAATTTTTTAGTATTATATTTTATCAACACGCTGTCTCCCAATACAAGCATGGAGGACTTTTTCGTCGGTTTATACAACAGAACTTAGTTTTAATTATATCTTCGAGTAATCGAGTAACATTAAAAACTCATACTTATGTATGACGAAGATATCATTTATATTTTTTTGTAACTACTATTATTAATTCTAAACTAGAAATAATACTTTGATTCTATAAAAATGAGAGTAGTTCACGACAAGAGAAAAATCTACAGAAATCAATATTTTTAAAATTATTTACGTTTATTACGTTTTATTATTACGTTTATGCCATCGTGAGAACACTGAAAAGTTATTTACAAAATTATGCGACATAATAGTTTAACAGATTTCCATAAAGGATTGTTTTTGCTTCCTCATAGAGGAAGCTTTGTTTTCATGAAAAAAAAATTTCCGAGATTTTCATGGCAGTATACTTAGAATTCTCCAAAACGTCGAGAAAAGTGATTTAGAAAAAATTTCCGTATGTGTGTGTGTGTATGTGTGTGTGTGCGTGTGTATGTGTGTGTGTGCGTGTGCGTGTGTGTGTGTGTGTGTGTGTGTGCGTGTGCGTGTGCGTGTGTGTGTGCGTGTGTGTGTGTGTGTCCGACAATTCGATGAACTATTACTCAGTAACCAATCGAGCCATATGGCTCAAATTTGGCACGCAAGTCGAGTAGTTGCCCCGCTTTGAATGTTGAGATTTTGAAAAAAAAAAAAAAAAAAAAAAACAGCCATTTTGATTTTATGGTACTTAAATTTTTTTAAAAAAGGGCGTGGTCGCTCTAACTTTCGTAAAAATTAGACGATTTTGCTAAATAGTTGTTTATAAATAAATATACGTTCAATGTTGTTTGGCATTGCATTTGGGCGAAATCAGTAAAGCGGTTCAGATTTTATAGATGTTTGAATTTTTCGAAAAAAAAAACATTTTTTAAAATAAATCACGTCGAATTTCACCAATTTAAACGAAATGTTTTACAGACGAAAAGGAACATGCAGCTATGCCACGTACCAAATTTGGCGATGATCGGTAAAGTGGTTCAGATTTTACATTTTGAAATTTACAAAAACAAAACGACTTTCGCTCTACCATCAGCAAAAGTTGATAATGCGAGACAAAAGTTTGTACTCAATGGAAATAAGAATGCAAAGTAGAACTTTACACATTGCTTCATATATAATTTTTATTTTTTTTAATTTATAATGACCGCCTGTCCCAAAATAGAATTGCTCATACACTGTTAAAAAAATTTGTTGTAAATTTACAACACATGTGCATGAAGTTTTTTTTACCAAAACCGTTTATGAAATTTCAACTGCGACGGTGAATTTTACATCACTGGTATATCAAATTTACCGTTCCTGTATTGTAATTTTACAACACATCTGTTTTGTAAAACTCAAAGTCGCAGTTGAAATTTCATAAACGGTTTTGGTAAAAAAACTTCATGCACATGTGTTGTAAATTTACAACATTTGTGTTGTAAATTTAAAATGGGCTTAAAAACAATAAAAAAAAAATAGAATTATTACTCGGGTATTATTTTTTCAGACATATTATGTCATTAGAAATCATTGGCTATTGGTTTTCGCCAAGGAAAATGTTTCGCCTACCTCGGGGTTTGAACCTACGACCTACCTATCTAAGTACCTAACAACGCATGCACGCTACCAACTATGCTATCAACGACTTAGTAGTTTCGGATATAAAACGGTATAAGTGTTTGTAAGACGGCGCATGCTCAGTGTGCGCCAGGTCAGCTGGAGGCCACCACTCCCGCGGCGTTGGTCAATATCTCTTCTTTTTTTTATTATAATGGTTATTTTTATATCGAACTTCGTTATTATAATTAATGTTCTTTTTTCCCTTTATCGAGTATAGCGTACGATTTGTCCCGTTTTTTCCCCTGCCCCGAATGGATGGATGATTGTGTGTATGAATGTGCGTGTGTAGAGTTTGAATGTGGCGCCGGCCGGGAGAAGACGCCGGAGCTGCAGGGCCGTCGCTGCCGGGGCTGAGGTCCGCGGTTAGAGCGTAGGCAAAGGGAACGCGCGAGACTGGCGCGTCCCTGCTCTCACTTGAATTTTGCCGCCTGCTGCGCTCAACCCGTGGACCAATCCCCAGGCGCGCGGTCTCCCATTCGCAGCGCCACTTGCTCGTGGGAGCCGCGGCCAATCAGTGACGACTCCGAGCATCGAGGAAGAAAACGCCGGCCGGCCCGCCACTTCAGCTGAGCTGTTAGACGAAAGCGACGCCATTTTTAGTATCGATCAATATCAAGCCGAGTTTTCGAGTGTTTTCGAGGGATTTGTGAGTGAAAAGATTAGTTTCGAGCCTAACAAACGTAAGTACTCGAGTACTGTGATTTTTTTCTTACCCCTAACCGCCCCGACAACCCCTACTTTGCGTGATATTAATGTTTAAGTGCCGTATCGTCTCCGCCGCCGCGTGTGTCATCTCGACAGGTGCCATAGACACCTGTAGCGTGAGCCACTGAGTGGTGGTTTTTAGTGAATAAATAGTGACCTGCGACCCCTGAAATCACCCCCAGAATCTAGCCAATCCCTTTTTGACCATTTTTGTAGTGTTTTCCGACCCGTACCCTGCCGAGGTAATCTGTAAGAAGCCGTTGAGTTCGGGAATCCACCCCCTGACCCCTCTGGTCTCCCCTCTACCTCTTGAGCAGTGACAGATCTCCCGCAAATTTCCGTTACCCGCCATTTAGTTAGCCGTCTCAAGTGTTGTTATTTTACTGTGTATTTTTCTCGCGATTAGCTTAGGAGTTTACTGCGTCGTGTGACCGGTAAAACGAACGTAGCTTCACGATACGTAGCTGGCGCCCATTTTCTTTTCCCCGTCAATTTAATAATTGCCATTTTTCCCCTTGAATTTAATTACTGCCATTTTTCCCCGTAAATGTAATTACTGCCATTTTTCCCCTTAAATTTAATTATTGCGATTTTTTCCCCTTGAATTTAATTACTGCCATTTTTCCCCCTTAAATTTAATTATTGCCATTTTTTCCCCGTAAATTCAATTATTGCCATTTTTCCCCGTAACTTTAATTATTGCCATTTCTCCGTAAATTCAATTATCTCTATTTTTTTTCGTGAATTCAATTATTTGCATCCCCCCCCCCCCGCCCCGTTAGCGAAAATCCCTTCCTCCCCCCTTGCCCTGATATCTATTTAATTCAAGCGATTATATTTAGTTTGTTTCGAATTATTTCATCGAGTTTTTCTTTTGGTTTGTTATCGAGATTTTGTTCAGTAAACAGACTTGTATTATTTTTCTTATAATTATTTTCGTGTTTTCTCTTTATTTTTCACTAACCCCTTCCCCCTCCTAATAAAAAAGGGAAGCCGGTTATAAGTTATACAACTATTATTCTCTTAACCATACTTATCATTGACATATTAAAATGTTCAATTGATTGCAGTCAGAGCGTGAAGTGTGTACGGAAATATTATCAAGTGAACATAATGCATAACGCAAGCCTACTCATAATCGTTAGGTTGCCGGTTCGAGTCCTGCTGTTACCATTCTTTTTATTGATTTTAATACCTACATCAATGTTACATGTAAACTTAATAAAACCTGCGCCTATCGACAGATATTAATTTTTTACTATTATTTATATTTTCAACAGCGTAATATCGACTTCTATTGCAGTAGCAGAACAAGAATACAAAAAATTGCGTTTATACGTTTCACTAAAAGTATAACAAATTTTAACCACAGCTTTTTTGTAAAGTTTAAGTTTCGGGCAGAAATTACAAAAAATTGTTATTAATTTATGACTATACTCGAGAAGATTTGTGAACTCCAACGTCATATTGTATTTCTAAAATACTGAAACTTGAATTCACAAACGGCGTTCTTACTTTTTCAATACAATTGTTGAAATTATTCACAATGCAGATGATCCTATTCGATATAACGCATGAAAAAAAACTTTGGAAAACTTAAAGAATTGAAGTGGAAAAATAATTTTGTGAAAAAATGATTTTTCAGTACAAACATGACTTGCGCGAGCTCTAAATATTTGTTTAAAATTCAAAGCTGTGTGTTGTAATGTTACTATATCGATACTAAAATTACCGCCGTGTGTTGTAAATTTACTATACGTATTGTAAAATTACGGGTTATTTGGAAATTTACAACACAATGTATGTTAATTCTCATTTTCTACACAAAGTTTGTGAATTTAATACACATTGCATTGTAAATTTCAATATTCGTGTTGTAAATTTACTATACCTGTATTAAAATTATCTCCATGTGTTGTAATGTTACTATACTGATATTAAAATTACCGCCGTGTGTTGTAAATTTACTATACGTATAGTAAAATTACGGGATATTTGGAATTTTACAACACAATGTATATTAATTCTCATTTACTGCACAAAGTTTGTGAATTTAATATACACTTGAATAGTAATTTCCAGTATTTGTGTTGTAAATTTCATATTTTTTAACAGTGTATCTCCCGAACGGCGTGACGAATGGAGATGAAAATGAACACAAAAGCGGAGGATAAACTCCGTTTTCGTTATTTCGATTAAGGTAGTCCTTGCGCATTAAGCTGAGGTCAAATAAGTTTTCGAAAAATGTGAGGGAATTGCGTACACTTTTCGCCAATATAAAATCAAGGATGCAATGTAGAACCTTGCACATTGCTTCCTCATTAATTTCCGCGTTTTGCAAAGCTTCCTCTATGAGGAAGCCAAAATTGAATAACATATTTCCTCATAGAGGTAGCTTTGTAAAAAGCGAAAAATACTGAGGAAGCCATGTGCAAGGTTCTACTTTGCATCCATTTCCGGGTTTTTTAACGCAATTTTTATGATACATACCATACAGTTACAGCAACCCTTTCTTACGTAATGTCGATCCACTATACAGAAGCCTGTTCAAAATTCACCAAAAAAAAGAAACGCAAAAAAATCGTATGTATTGGTAAAAAATATGCGAATTTATTCCATAAAACACAAAACATAGTTATCTCAGATTATTTACAAAATTTACAAAATTTTGGATTTGTATCGCGAACTACTACAAATTCTCCTCACTTCTAACTTTTTCCTGAGTACATATTTGTAATCCATTGATATAATCCGCCATCATAAACTTTATAAGACAAACACGCTCTGTACGTATTTTTCTTTAATTCGTTCTCACTCAAAATGGCCTCTCGACTATTTCTTATATAAATATATATAACATCGTTACGATACAGCTGATACTTATATATACATATATATACATATATCTAACTAAACTAAAGAAAAACAAAAACAAGCTCAATGATCGACGGAATACACAAGTTATAGGCCCGTTAAAGTGGCTGAGCTGCAAGTTTATTTACACCTTTCAATATCACGATTTTTCTCTTACTCAATCGCAATCTTAACCTTTTTCGAATAATCTATTACAAAAGTCGACGATTGGCATTGGATTGAAAAACCCAGATTATCGTTAAATGACTATGAAAACACAATATATTTTGAATATGCCGATGAAAATATTCTACGGAAGCATCTGCGATCTGCCTAATAAATTTGTAACGAATATAATCGAATGAGATACAATGCAATCTTGTAAATTTTACGCAATAACATTTCGGTGCGATAAACTTTCAACCGTTCGCTTAAAATAACTTTTCACTAAACATTGTTACATTCAGGTATGTATAGTAAAAATTTGATTTTTATGTTGGCGCACTTCTAGTTAATGAAACTTCCAGTTATCGGCAAAGACTTAATATTATTATAAGCAAATAATGGCTGTCTTCTGAGTAACCGTTACAGGAATAATGAGGTATGTGTCGTTTTTTTCGATTCAACACTTCAAGTGGTTCTTGCAAACTTTGAATTATTATCGAGGGCAACATTTGTTTCGAATTACTTTCAAGATACTTTCTATCGTTAGCGGTGAATCAGCTCGCCATTGCCAGACTACTCGATTTTCCATGGATTCAGGAAAACTTGCGTTCGCTTTAGCCGGTCTGTCTTTGTCGTAGAGTGTCGTGTTGCTTTTGCAATTAAAATAATACGAATAGCCGGATGAGCGGCTGACATGACGAGACCAGTGTTGCGCGGTTCCTTTGAGGAACAGAAGACTATTGGGTACATAGTAGTAAGGTTCGTCTCCATCGTTGTCGTAGCTCGAAGGACAGCTTATGGGCACGTACGCCTGAGCGTTAGTGCCATTTTTCATTACGCACGGCCTCAGGTTCAGCTTCTTGTCCAAATTTTTTGGCAGGGGAAGTAATTCTTTGGCACGAACTCGAATGTACTTGGTGTTCGTGGGCTTCCACAGTGCCTCACAAAATACCTTAGTCAGCTCGTATCTGAAAATAATTAGAATAATTGGTGAGTTTTTTTTGTTTTGGTTTTCAAGCTGGTGGGAACATACATGAATTAAAGATGCTTGGCGTATGCATTCTCAATCAAAAATTCGATTTCACTAGAATTTCAGTCTTTTGCGACACGATTAATATCTTTAGCAAAACAGTCAGATTACAAATATTGAGAACATTAGTTCTGAATATCAACAAAAAAAAAAATAAAAAATACAATCGTGAACATCGTTTTCAACCTTTTATAAAGCTCCCTCGGAAAATAAGTTGATTAAATCTGACTTTCTCAAAGGGTAAACTCTGTAATAGATAGAAGTGAATGAAGAAATAATGTGCGAGATTCTATTTTGCATCCAATTAAAAAAAAATACCAACAGGTCAGTAAGTAATTAGTTTAGCGTAATTAGTTTAACCCATTTTCACAAATCTTTATTTTTCGTCGATGGATTTGTCGATTTATCTATATTTATGCGATGTTTTTATAGAATTATTTAAAGAATGTTTTCAAAGAGACTTTCACCAGAACTTTAATTTCGAGAAGTAAAAAAATTCTGAAAATTAATCATGTGTATTGCCAAATATCGGTGAATTTACTTTTGACATAACATTTTTCAAAACTATATCAACGCTAGCTTCTTATCATGGAAAATAAAGGTTCTATGTCTCTACAATATTTTCTCCCATTGCAAACTGAAATTTCTATCATATTTTCAACTGAGAATGTATACGTGAAACATTTGTAAACAGTTAAATTAAAAATTCAATATAACACTGATTTTATATTCTTTGATTTAGAAAACAAAAAGATAACTGTAAACTAACATTTTTCATTTAATTCAAGAATATATTTAACAGCTTAAGAATGTTTCCCGTATTTATACAAGATGAAAAATTAATTTAACATTAATACTAAGTTAATTTATTGAAATCACTAGTTACCTGTCTTGGAAGTGCTTCTGACTGATATCCTCCGTTCCGAGCACGTAAGCGTCGAGAATGTGAAGCGCCAACGTCTTTCTTTGATTCCTGTATTGACCCCTTAATTCAGGTATCATTTCTGCGTAGACTAGAGTGTCGGGTGGTAGCTCGAGATTGTGAACTCGAACCCAGGAGCCTTTGGAATAGCGAAACGTCTTGGTCCGTCCTAAGCCGACGTAAAAAGTTGCTGCTCTATCGTTGTCGGAGTTCTGACCGGAACCGCAAGGCATGCAACACCAATCATGAGGTGTGCTCAATATCGTGCTCTCGAGATTGCCTGTCGTCAATTCCGTTGCTTTACTCGTGAGAAATCGTAGACTCGAACTTTTGATGATAGTCCTAAGTCGTTCATCAGGTGTCATGTTTCTGGGTATCGTTCGCCTCTGATCAGGTAGTTCCCAATACTCGAGACACTTTTTTCTCATTTCGGCCTGCCGATGCTCGAAGAGCATTGTGTCTTCGCAAAATGCCGCTATCTTCAACAAGCCAACGACTTGCTTCTTTCCTAGATTCTCATTAGAATTCTTCAAGTACTTGAAGAACTGCACGTCCTCTTCCATTACATGCTGTGGTACGAGTTCCACAACATCATCAGTATCTTTTTTCTCACAGAGTACGCGATTTGCACGCGCCAAATGGCTAATAATGTCCTTAACGTTTTCGCGCTTTCCCTTGCATATAAGATAACGCTCGGAGTTAGCGGGTCTTGAGGTATTTGGCTTGAAAATGGAGATGCTCTCGAAGCACCGATACATCAGGTATACAAGACCCGCGCTGAACGGTGTAAAGAGATCAAACACTTTCGTTACAAAATTTCCGCCCGTTCTCACGATCATAAGTGCTACCAGGCACTGACACAGGTACAGTTGTTTCGACAAAATTTCCTGAATGCTCTCCTGGCCTTCTACAGAAAAGCCTCCATCGGACATCATAAAGTGAACGCCCTGGTTTTTCGTCTGACGCATTATAAGTTGTCTGAAAGCTTCTTGATTCTCGGGATTATAGACATCACCATCTCCGTTCGGTCCGTAATAAGGATGGAAGGTCTCGGGCGTTCCTGCGTTAAAGTCTTCGAGTTTAAAGTCATTGGATTCTTTCAACGTAAAACCGAAGCCCTTGGCGTGCCACTTTTTTCTCCAGAGCACGTATTCACTGAAGCCTCCAGGACCTGCGCATACATCTGCGAAATATAGCAACTCGCCACTCTTTAGCGTCTTTGGTCGTGTGAACATAAAATCGCAAGCTTTGTCCATATTGGCCATTTTAACGGCTGCACGATTGAGAAAGAATGCGCCGCGAATTGTTTCGTAAGGATTCGATCTCGTTCTCGCTCTTCGCATCTCGTTCTTGTCGAGATTGTCAAATACGGATTTGGAGTTTACCACTTGCATCACCACGTTTGGATCGCAGAAGGAGCACTCGTCGTCTATTGTCTTTTTCGCGGGCCCTATACCCAACCAACGCTCCAATTCTTTGGATTCTAGCGGCTCTTGAGAATTCTTCAGCCACTCTATCTCCTCCTGTACTGAAACGATTTCCTCGTTTGGATCCCATCGCAGATTCGCCTCTTTAAGTTTGTCGTTGTAGTGACCGAGACCACGACGACCCTTGTGTTTCGATGCCTCCACTGGTTCCAGACGACCTTGACCAAGTTTACCAAGACCCACGCCCTTCTTGTAACCCATTTTTCCCATCATACGTTCAGCCTTGTCTCGAGCTACCGTCTCCACTTCGATACGCGATTTTTTAATAGGAACTTCACCGGAAGAGTCAGATTCCTCATCCAAGAACCGTTTCTTTCTGGGACTCTCCAACGAGTGGTCAGAGAACGATGAATTCTCAACGTGTGCTGGTCCCATGTCAAATCCATGATGAATAGCTCCACCAAAACCCGACCGTTCGTCTTCCGATGAGCTACTGCTCGAGTCTGAAAAGTCAATCAAATTTCCAGTTTTTAAAAAAATATTACAATATTATTACTTAAATTTCTTAAATATGGAAACCCATCTGCACCTTATTTATAGTTCTATTCTATTATTGAGATAAATACCTAAGGCTTTGAAAACTAATCAATAAACATGTTTCATTTCTTTTTCCAAATCAATATCTAATGTCTTCATTTTCTTAGCATTATATGGAATATAAATATTAAATAATATAATACATTTCCAAAATCACTTGAGACAGTAGTGACGCAATCCAAAAATACAACAGAATTAAAAAATAAATGTATACGCAAAGTAATTTCATTTTAGCGTTAAAAGTCGATTAAGTATAAAATTCTCGATTTACTAGTGATGCTTTACATTTTTTGATAAATCTGTATTTGTATCTGGCCTAAGTATTTCTTCGCAAGCCATGTAATGCAGCATTAAGCTGCATTATTAACGGCACAGCGTGATGATGCCGGTAATATGCCAGCAAAAGTCCAACACGCTGTGCATGCCAACACGTATCTGCACTTTGCAGGCACATTACCGGCATCAGGACGCTGTGCCGTGAATAATACAGCTTAATGCTGCAGTACATGGCAAACTTTTGTGGACGCAGTAAAATTTCTATTTTGGGAGGTGAACATACGAACAGCTACATTTGAAATTGGAAATGCCTACAATTAGAATGCCTAACAGTTGCTATGTTCAAAACATACTAACATCAGATGCAGTGGAGATTATGAGCAAACAATGCGAATTTTACGAAGGTCTCGATTATCTAGTAGTTTAACGTTTATTATGAGCGTAACGATACTTACCACTTAACCTCCTATTCATGTTGACAGAATGTTGTAACTGAAGTTTCATGATTTTTCCGGGGAGCCGGTGTATTCCAAGTCCTTGACAAAGCGATCGGAGTCCAATTGACGCTGTTATCCGAAAATTGAGATTCAAAACCACACGTTTTGGACTGCCGGTTACAAATAATGTTCGGAGTTTTTCTCAACGAGAACGTTTCGAACACTCGTATCACCGACACACATGTACGCGCACAAAAACTTCCCACGACACACTAAATTGTCGGCGTTTCTTTAGATTTCATTAATAATATTGCTACCACACCTCTTCGTTCGCCCCAGTCAGGAAGACGATCTGCGTGAGCAAAGCGTCAACCTTCTATTTTATCAGCAATTTATAAGTAACTTGCAAAACGTCTCGTCCGTAAAACACTGAAGTGCACTGAAGTGTTCGAGGCGCGGGAACGCTTAGGCTACTGCCAGTGATGCCGGACGCACCGGCGCTTAAGTACCGCACGCTCACCGAGCTCCACCCACCACGCGGCGCTAGCTGGGGGCTGGGCGTGGTTAGGCGCGCTGACGAATCACCTTCGTTGCCAGCATTTGTTTAATTTATAATAAATTAAGCAAATTAGATAAATTGCGTTTGAATAAAGTCTGAAAAATTAAAATCAAAATTAAATATAAAAAATTAAAATAAAAAAAAAAAAACGAAGATTAAATTTATGAAATTTAGCGAGAGAAATAGCTTTAAAAAAAAAATATGAAATTTTATGTGACTGAAAAAATTAAAGAAAAAAATAGTGTACTTAATAATGGTTGATATACTGCACCGAATTGTTCAATCTCGGGAATGTTTTTTTTACGCATAATCATTTACTAAAATCATTCATATATATTCTGTGTAATCGATTACAAAATTCATCGAGAGAAATTTTTTTTTTGCATTTCTTCACGTTTGATCATTGAATATACAAGATATACAAGATGTATAAAGTTAAAAAGTAATAGATGAATCTTGACAGTGCAGAGACAGAGCTGAAGATTCATAATCGAAAGGTCGCCAGTTCGATGCCATGCTTTTGATTTAATTTTGCTTCCTCATGGAGGAAGCTCTGTTTTCATGAAATTTTTTTTTTTTGAGATTTTCATGTCAAAACGTTTACAATGGTCTGAAACGTCGAGAAAAGTGGTTTAGAAAATGTGTCCGAATGAATGAATGTGTGTGTGTGTGTGTGTGTGATGAAAGGCCAAAAAATCATATAACTGTTACTTTTAAAGTATTCGACCGAATCGGCTAAAATTTAAACAACATGTATAGTACTGGCCAGAGTTGTAAATCCCCATTAATTCATGAAATATAGTTTACAGTACAATTTGTTCTGTAATTATGATTTCATAATAATAATATGTAGTGATTATAAAATAGAGTGTAAACATTTGAATAGCTAAAAAATATTAATCAAATACAAATAAGGTAAACGGCCCTGTTTCTGACGCTGCCCCCAGTTCCAGACGCTCTACTTCAGCATAGACGGCTTCCGCCACCAGTACAGAAACAGCCAATAGAATTCGTAATTGGTGGCGTCACAAACTTCGACACTCGTTAGGTTTTCGTTTATCCTATGGTTTTACATGGGCAGAGTGAGAAACGTGAGAAAAAGCGGTCATAGATTTCCGCTGCCGATCTGGCTTCCTATTGGCACGCAGATAGGATTGCTTGTTGTCGCTCAGCGCACCGCTATGCGCAGCTTGTGCTTCATCAGCGACAAAAAATGAAAAAAGGATGCAAAGTAGAACCTTGCACATTGCTTCCTCATTATTTTTCCCGTTTGACAAAGCTACCTCTATGAGGAAGTATGTTATTCAATTTTTGGCTTCCTCATAGAGGAAGCTTTATAAAACGCGAAAAATAATGAGGAAGCAATGTGCAAGGTTCTACTTTGCATCCTTGTTTTAATTAGATAAATATACATGTTGTGGATTCGCTTTTTCTATTTCGTTATTGCGTTATTTCGTGATTATTAGAGCGTTTCCGAAGTGAATGTGATAATGTATATTTTTTAAAATAATTCAACATTCCGTAAAATCAAAAATGTCATACCGTTCGTCACTAAATTATACATATATAATGGCTGAATATTGTTTCATTTATATACAAAATTTGAGATCGCTATCTTAAGTTTTGCAAAAGTTACAATAGAGCGATAATGTCAATTTTTTGAAAAATTCAAAACATCATACAATTTTTACGGCTCAACCGATCTTAACTAAATTCAATAGCGATCACCGGCATATGAAAGCTCAAATTCATACCAATTTTTAGATCAATATCTCAAAAATTGAAAGAGTTATCGCGAAAACAGACATTTTTCAAAAAATTAAAAATCGCGTAATAATTTAACGATGAAGTGGATTTTAACAAAAATTTGTATGAACGATGAGGCTTGATCTCTCTATCTATGGTCCAAATTTCAGGTTGATATCTCAAGGCCTTCTCGAGTTATAAAGGTTTACATTTTTCGATTGTGTAACATACACACACACACACACATACACACACACACACCACACACATACAGACATTTGTTCTAAATCACTTTTCTCGATGTTTTGGACCATTCTGAGTGTACTGACATGAAAATCTCGAAAAAAAAATTTTTCACGAAAACAAAGCTTCCTCTATGAGGAAGCAAAAAACAAGAAATAAGAACAATTCTCTTTGGATTATTTTGCCACAAAATATTTAAGTATTATATTTTATCAACACGCTTTCTCTCAATTCAAACATAGAGAAAATTTCGTCGGTTTATATAACAGAACTTAGTTTTATTTATATCTTCGAGTAACCGAGTAACATTAAAAACTCATTCGTATGTATAACGAAGATATCATTTATATTTTTCCTTCCTCATAGAGGAAGCTTTGTTTTCGTGAAAATTTTTTTTTTCAAGATTTTCATGTCAGTACACTCTTCTTAGTCCAAAACGTCGAGAAAAGTGATTTAGAAAAAATGTCTGTATGTGTGTACATTTTTTGAGCGTGTAACATACATACACACACACACATAAACCTTTATAACTCGGGAACGCCTCGAGATATAGAGCTGAAATTTACACCATAGATAGAGGGGTCAATCCTCATCATTCATACCATTTTTTGTTAAAATCCCCATGATCGTTACATTTCTACGCGGTTTTTAATTTTTTCAAACATGTCTGATAACTCGATAACTCTTTTAATTTTCGATATATTAACCTCAAAGTTGGTACGTATGTGAGCTTTCATACACCGGTGATCCCTATTATAATGGGTTAAGATCAGTTGAAACGTTAAAATTTTATGAGATTTTGATTTTTTGAATTTTTAGGCATTACATTTTTTAAACGTAATCTTTTTTTCAATGGAAATAACAGGCTTGGAATATTTAATTGGTTCTCTGAAATAATTGGTTGGTACATTTTCGAATAAATTGTATGAATTAAATAAATTGAATATTTTTAAACATATTAAAGTAAACGGCCCAGTTTGTGACGATTTAAGGCAACCCTGTCACTCTGCCCATGTAAAACCGTAGGTTTTCCGTCGCACACGGAACGAGTCAAGCAAATTAATCAATGTTAGCACAATCAAAGCGAGAATAATTTGTTTTCATTAAAGATTTATATATATATATATTTACAAATTATAAAAAGATACGATGTGCCAGTGCTTGTCGTCAGGCAAGAACACGTCTCTCTCATCTGAAGGCAATAAAGGTGGTCTCTCTAATCCTCGCGCACTCCTTGGCCTACTCAAAGGCAATTCAACATTTTGCATGCAGACTCGACTTTTCCTTTTTAAGCCTCTATAATTTCTTTTATAGACAGCTACACTATCTTTAAACAATAGTAATATTTCGGCGTACGTGACTGCGTTCAAGTACCGAAAATTCGGCGCACCAATGTAACCCTAATAAAAAGATTAACCTGGCGCCAGCTAGACTCTCGAGTCCAGCGCGGACCCTTTTTATTGCAGTAAATTTCCGCAGCCGATCTGACTTCCTATTGGCGCGCATATTGGATTGCTTGTTGTGGCTCAGCGCGCCGCTATGCGCAGCTTGTGTTTCATCAGCGACAAAAAACGAAGAAACAGGAAATAAGAACAATTCTCGTTGGATTATTTTGCCAAAATCAATTACCATACTTCCTCTTAGAGGTTGCTATGTAAAAAGCGAAATATAATGAGGAAGTAATGTGCAAGGTTCTGCTTTGCATCCTTGCTGTAAATGTATAAATAAGCGCACACTCCCGCTTTGTGAAAATATAATAAGGACGAACGGTTCGGAAACTCCCTCGAATACTCTATCTTCTCTATTTTTTTTTTTTTTTTTTTGTAGAACACGATAGAAACCGGAGTTTTCCGAAATTTCATTGGGAAGCAAGGATATGGCTAGTTTATACGACATAAATCGCTACTTTTCGCAATATCGACTGTACAACATCGCTATGAAAATATGGTATCGTTCAACACTTTTGGGCTATATCTGACGTATTTTTCAGTTAATCCCGAATTTAGCACTGTTACGCGGTTACTCGAAGATATAAATAAAACTAAGTTCTGTTATATAAATCGACGAAATTTTCTGTATGTTTGTATTGAGAGAAAGCGTGTTGATAAAATATAATACTAAAATATTTTGTGGCAAAATAATCCGAAGAGAATTGTTCTTATTTTCTGTTTTTTTTTTTCATTTTTTGTCGCTGATGAAGCACAAGCTGTGCAAAGCGGCGCGCTGAGCGACAACAAGCAATCCAATCTGCGCGCCAATAGGAAGCCAGATCGGCTGCGGAAATCTATGACCGCTTTTTCTAACGTTCTGCTTGCGGAATAATGACATTGAAAAAAAGAAGTTAGTGCATTCTATCAGACATTACATTTTTTAAACATAATCTTTTTTTTCAATAGACTTAACAGGCATGGAATTTTTAATTGGTTCTCTTAAATAATTGGTTGGTACATTTCTAAATAAATTGGATGAATTGAATAAATTAAATATTTTTAAACATATTAAAGTAAACGGCCCAGTTTGTGACGATTTAAGGCAACCCTTTCACTCTGCCCATGTAAAACCATAGGTGTTCCGTCGCACACGGAACGAGTCAATGAAATTAATCAATGTTAGCATAATCAAACCGAGAATAATTTGTTTTTATTAAAGCTTTATATATGTATGTACAAATTATAAAAAGACACGATGTGCCAGTGCTCGTCGTCAGACAAGAGCACGTCTCTCTCACCTGAAGGCAATAAAGGGGGTCTCTCGACTCCTCGCGCACTCCTTGGCCTACTCAAAGGCAATTCAACATTTGGCTTTGAGACTCGACTTTTCCTTTTTAAGCCTCTATAATTTCTTTTATATACAGCTACACTATCTTTAAACAATAGTAATATTTCGGCGTATGTGACCGCGTTCAAGTATTGAAAATTCGGGGCACCAATGTAACCCTAATAAAAAGATTAACCTGACGCCAGCTGGACTCTCGAGTCCAGCGCGGACCCTTTTTATTGCAGTATTGGATTGCTTATTGTCGCTCAGCGCCTAAAGTATTGGATTGCTTATTGTCGCTACACCCAAATTTCCGGGTATTTTAAAGCAATTTTTCTGATACATACCGTACAATTACAGCAACCCTTCTTTACGTATTGTCGATCCACTATACAGAAGCCTATTCAAAATTCATAAAATAAAAGAAACACAAAAAAATCGTATGTATTGGGAAAAAATATGCGAATTTATTCCATAAAACACAAAACATAGTTATCTCAGATTATTTACAAAATTTACAAAATTTTGGATTTGTATCGCGAACTACTACAAATTCTCCTCACTTCTAACTTTTTCCTGAGTACATATTTGTAATCCATTGATATAATCCGCCATCATAAACTTTATAATACAAACACGCTCTGTACGAATTTTTCTTTAATTCGTTCTCACTCAAAATGGCCTCTCGACTATTTCTTATATAAATATATATAACATCGTTACGATACAGCTTATACTTATATATACATATATATACATATATCTAACTAAACTAAAGAAAAAAAAACAAACAAGCTCAATGATCGACGGAATACACAAGTTATAGGCCCGTTAAAGTGGCTGAGCTGCAAGTTTATTTACATCTTTCAATATCACGTTTTTTCTCTTACTCAATCGCAATCTTAACCTTTTTCGAATAATCTATTACAAAAGTCGACGATTGGCATTGGATTGAAAAACCCAGATTATCGTTAAATGACTATGAAAACACAATATATTTTGAATATGCCGATGAAAATATTCTAAGGAAGCATCTGCGATCTGCCTAATAATTTTTTAACGAATATAATCGAATGAGATACAATGCGATCTTGTAAATTTTACGCAATAACATTTCGGTGCGATAAACTTTCAACCGTTCGCTTAAAATAACTTTTCACTAAACATTGTTACATTCAGGTATGTATAGTAAAAATTTGATTTTTATAGTTATCGGCAAAGACTTAATATTATTATACGCAAATAATGGCTGTCTTCTGAGTAACCGTTACAGGAATAATGAGGTATGTGTCGTTTTTTTCGATTCAACACTTCAAGTGGTTCTTGCAAACTTTGAATTATTATCGAGGGCAACATTTGTTTCGAATTACTTTCAAGATACTTTCTATCGTTAGCGGTGAATCAGCTCGCCATTGCCAGACTACTCGATTTTCCATGGATTCTGGAAAACTTGCGTTCGCTTTAGCCGGTCTGTCTTTGTCGTAGAGTGTCGTGTTGCTTTTGCAATTAAAATAATACGAATAGCCGGATGAGCGGCTGACATGACGAGACCAGTGTTGCGCGGTTCCTTTGAGGAACAGAAGACTATTGGGTACATAGTAGTAAGGTTCGTCTCCATCGTTGTCGTAGCTCGAAGGACAGCTTATGGGCACGTAAGCCTGAGCGTTAGTGCCATTTTTCATTACGCACGGCCTCAGGTTCAGCTTCTTGTCCAAATTTTTTGGCAGGGGAAGTAATTCTTTGGCACGAACTCGAATGTAATTGGTGTTCGTGGGCTTCCACAGTGCCTCACAAAATACCTTAGTCAGCTCGTATCTGAAAATAATTAGAATAATTGGTGAGTTTTTTTTGTTTTGGTTTTCAAGCTGGTGGGAACATACATGAATTAAAGATGCTTGGCGTATGCATTCTCAATCAAAAATTCGATTTCACTAGAATTTCAGTCTTTTGCGACACGATTAATATCTTTAGCAAAACAGTCAGATTACAAATATTGAGAACATTAGTTCTGAATATCAACAAAAAAAAAAAATAAAAAATACAATCGTGAACATCGTTTTCAACCTTTTATAAAGCTCCCTCGGAAAATAAGTTGATTAAATCTGACTTTCTTAAAGGGTAAACTCTGTAATAGATAGAAGTGAATGAAGTGAAATGTGCGAGATTCTATTTTGCATCCAATTAAAAAAAAATACCAACAGGTCAGTAAGTAATTAGTTTAGCGTAATTAGTTTAACTCATTTTCACAAATCTTTATTTTTCGTCGATGGATTTGTCGATTTATCTATATTTATGCGATGTTTTTATAGAATTATTTAAAGAATGTTTTCAAAGAGACTTTCACCAGAACTTTAATTTCGAGAAGTAAAAAAATTCTGAAAATTAATCATGTGTATTGCCAAATATCGGTGAATTTACTTTTGACATAACATTTTTCAAAACTATATCAACGCTAGCTTCTTATCATGGAAAATAAAGGTTCTATGTCTCTACAATATTTTCTCCCATTGCAAACTGAAATTTCTATCATATTTTCAACTGAGAATGTATACGTGAAACATTTGTAAACAGTTAAATTAAAAATTCAATATAACACTGATTTTATATTCTTTGATTTAGAAAACAAAAAGATAACTGTAAACTAACATTTTTCATTTAATTCAAGAATATATTTAACAGCTTAAGAATGTTTCCCGTATTTATACAAGATGAAAAATTAATTTAACATTAATACTAAGTTAATTTATTGAAATCACTAGTTACCTGTCTTGGAAGTGCTTCTGACTGACATCCTCCGTTCCGAGCACGTAAGCGTCGAGAATGTGAAGCGCCAACGTCTTTCTTTGATTCCTGTATTGACCCCTTAATTCAGGTATCATTTCTGCGTAGACTAGAGTGTCGGGTGGTAGCTCGAGATTGTGAACTCGAACCCAGGAGCCTTTGGAATAGCGAAACGTCTTGGTCCGTCCTAAGCCGACGTAAAAAGTTGCTGCTCTATCGTTGTCGGAGTTCTGACCGGAACCGCAAGGCATGCAACACCAATCATGAGGTGTGCTCAATATCGTGCTCTCGAGATTGCCTGTCGTCAATTCCGTTGCTTTACTCGTGAGAAATCGTAGACTCGAACTTTTGATGATAGTCCTAAGTCGTTCATCAGGTGTCATGTTTCTGGGTATCGTTCGCCTCTGATCAGGTAGTTCCCAATACTCGAGACACTTTTTTCTCATTTCGGCCTGCCGATGCTCGAAGAGCATTGTGTCTTCGCAAAATGCCGCTATCTTCAACAAGCCAACGACTTGCTTCTTTCCTAGATTCTCATTAGAATTCTTCAAGTACTTGAAGAACTGCACGTCCTCTTCCATTACATGCTGTGGTACGAGTTCCACAACATCATCAGTATCTTTTTTCTCACAGAGTACGCGATTTGCACGCGCCAAATGGCTAATAATGTCCTTAACGTTTTCGCGCTTTCCCTTGCATATAAGATAACGCTCGGAGTTAGCGGGTCTTGAGGTATTTGGCTTGAAAATGGAGATGCTCTCGAAGCACCGATACATCAGGTATACAAGACCCGCGCTGAACGGTGTAAAGAGATCAAACACTTTCGTTACAAAATTTCCGCCCGTTCTCACGATCATAAGTGCTACCAGGCACTGACACAGGTACAGTTGTTTCGACAAAATTTCCTGAATGCTCTCCTGGCCTTCTACAGAAAAGCCTCCATCGGACATCATAAAGTGAACGCCCTGGTTTTTCGTCTGACGCATTATAAGTTGTCTGAAAGCTTCTTGATTCTCGGGATTATAGACATCACCATCTCCGTTCGGTCCGTAATAAGGATGGAAGGTCTCGGGCGTTCCTGCGTTAAAGTCTTCGAGTTTAAAGTCATTGGATTCTTTCAACGTAAAACCGAAGCCCTTGGCGTGCCACTTTTTTCTCCAGAGCACGTATTCACTGAAGCCTCCAGGACCTGCGCATACATCTGCGAAATATAGCAACTCGCCACTCTTTAGCGTCTTTGGTCGTGTGAACATAAAATCGCAAGCTTTGTCCATATTGGCCATTTTAACGGCTGCACGATTGAGAAAGAATGCGCCGCGAATTGTTTCGTAAGGATTCGATCTCGTTCTCGCTCTTCGCATCTCGTTCTTGTCGAGATTGTCAAATACGGATTTGGAGTTTACCACTTGCATCACCACGTTTGGATCGCAGAAGGAGCACTCGTCGTCTATTGTCTTTTTCGCGGGCCCTATACCCAACCAACGCTCCAATTCTTTGGATTCTAGCGGCTCTTGAGAATTCTTCAGCCACTCTATCTCCTCCTGTACTGAAACGATTTCCTCGTTTGGATCCCATCGCAGATTCGCCTCTTTAAGTTTGTCGTTGTAGTGACCGAGACCACGACGACCCTTGTGTTTCGATGCCTCCACTGGTTCCAGACGACCTTGACCAAGTTTACCAAGACCCACGCCCTTCTTGTAACCCATTTTTCCCATCATACGTTCAGCCTTGTCTCGAGCTACCGTCTCCACTTCGATACGCGATTTTTTAATAGGAACTTCACCGGAAGAGTCAGATTCCTCATCCAAGAACCGTTTCTTTCTGGGACTCTCCAACGAGTGGTCAGAGAACGATGAATTCTCAACGCGTGCTGGTCCCATCTCAAATCCATGATGAATAGCTCCACCAAAACCCGACCGTTCGTCTTCCGATGAGCTACTGCTCGAGTCTGAAAAGTCAATCAAATTTCCAGTTTTTAAAAAAATATTACAATATTATTACTTAAATTTCTTAAATATGGAAACCCATCTGCACCTTATTTATAGTTCTATTCTATTATTGAGATAAATACCTAAGGCTTTGAAAACTAATCAATAAACATGTTTCATTTCTTTTTCCAAATCAATATCTAATGTCTTCATTTTCTTAGCATTATATGGAATATAAATATTAAATAATATAATACATTTCCAAAATCACTTGAGACAGTAGTGACGCAATCCAAAAATACAACAGAATTAAAAAATAAATGTATACGCAAAGTAATTTCATTTTAGCGTTAAAAGTCGATTAAGTATAAAATTCTCGATTTACTAGTGATGCTTTACATTTTTTGATAAATCTGTATTTGTATCTGGCCTAAGTATTTCTTCGCAAGCCATGTAATGCAGCATTAAACTGCATTATTAACGGCACAGCGTGATGATGCCGGTAATATGCCAGCAAAAGTCCAACACGCTGTGCATGCCAACACGTATCTGCACTTTGCAGGCACATTACCGGCATCAGGACGCTGTGCCGTGAATAATACAGCTTAATGCTGCAGTACATGGCAAACTTTTGTGGATGCAGTAAAATTTCTATTTTGGGAGGTGAACATACGAACAGCTACATTTGAAATTGGAAATGCCTAACAGTTGCTATGTTCAAAACATACTAACATCAGATGCAGTGGAGATTATGAGCAAACAATGCGAATTTTACGAAGGTCTCGATTATCTAGTAGTTTAACTGATTTTTAATTAGCTTCGTCTAATTCGGCCTTTTTTATAGATGGAATTTTTGACATCGTTCTCGGGTCTGAGACATCGGTGTCGAAGATTCTGATGTTATCGACGGTCCTATATAGGAACGTCATTTCGAATCCCTGAATTAATTTTTTTTTTAGTTCGCTCTAATTGCTTCATCAAATCATTAAGAATTGACGAAGCAACCAGAGCGACCAATTTTTACAATTAAAATTAATCGTGAAAAAATATCGCCACCGCCCGGGTTTGAACCGGGAACCTCGGATCACTAGTCCGATGCGTTACCAATTACACCACCGTAGCTCTGGCGACATTAATTCACGATTCCTTTTATAGTTTAACGACAGATCTAAAACTTGGCTTTGTTGGTAGGCTTTGGCCGTTTATCTACATGATTTTTAATTAGCTTCGTCTAATTCGGCCTTTTTTATAGATGGAATTTTTGACATCGTTCTCGGGTCTGAGACATCGGTGTCGAAGATTCTGATGTTATCGACGGTCCTATATAGGAACGTCATTTCGAATCCCTGAATTAATTTTTTAGTTCGCTCTAATTGCTTCATCAAATCATTAAGAATTGACGAAGCAACCAGAGCGACCAATTTTTACAATTAAAATTAATCGTGAAAAAATATCGCCACAGCCCGGGTTTGAACCGGGAACCTCGGATCACTAGTCCGATGCGTTACCAATTACACCACCGTAGCTCTGGCGACATTAATTCACGATTCCTTTTATAGTTTAACGACAGATCTAAAACTTGGCTTTGTTGGTAGGCTTTGGCCGTTTATCTACATGATTTTTAATTAGCTTCGTCTAATTCGGCCTTTTTTATAGATGGAATTTTTGACATCGTTCTCGGGTCTGAGACATCGGTGTCGAAGATTCTGATGTTATCGACGGTCCTATATAGGAACGTCATTTCGAATCCCTGAATTAATTTTTTAGTTCGCTCTAATTGCTTCATCAAATCATTAAGAATTGACGAAGCAACCAGAGCGACCAATTTTTACAATTAAAATTAATCGTGAAAAAATATCGCCACAGCCCGGGTTTGAACCGGGAACCTCGGATCACTAGTCCGATGCGTTACCAATTACACCACCGTAGCTCTGGCGACATTAATTCACGATTCCTTTCCAAGCCAAGTTTTAGATCTGTCGTTAAACTATAAAAGGAATCGTGAATTAATGTCGCCAGAGCTACGGTGGTGTAATTGGTAACGCATCGGACTAGTGATCCGAGGTTCCCGGTTCAAACCCGGGCTGTGGCGATATTTTTTCACGATTAATTTTAATTGTAAAAATTGGTCGCTCTGGTTGCTTCGTCAATTCTTAATGATTTGATGAAGCAATTAGAGCGAACTAAAAAATTAATTCAGGGATTCGAAATGACGTTCCTATATAGGACCGTCGATAACATCAGAATCTTCGACACCGATGTCTCAGACCCGAGAACGATGTCAAAAATTCCATCTATAAAAAAGGCCGAATTAGACGAAGCTAATTAAAAATCATGTAGATAAACGGCCAAAGCCTACCAACAAAGCCAAGTTTTAGATCTGTCGTTAAACTATAAAAGGAATCGTGAATTAATGTCGCCAGAGCTACGGTGGTGTAATTGGTAACGCATCGGACTAGTGATCCGAGGTTCCCGGTTCAAACCCGGGCTGTGGCGATATTTTTTCACGATTAATTTTAATTGTAAAAATTGGTCGCTCTGGGGTGGGATCCTGAGTTAACGATACGGTAACGTTACGGTAACCGATACGATAAAACGCCCGATACGGTAAGCGAAGCGAGCGGGACCGCAGAAGATTCGTCTGCCGCACCGTCTCGCGAGCGCTGCGTCGTCTGCTCGGTCGTCGCCGTCATCGCCGTGTCAGTTGAGAGTTAACCTTTTGACAGGTTAACTCTTATGAAATATTTGGATTTTATTGTTGTGTCGTGAATATTAATTTCAGTGCGGATTAATCAACGCGGTGGAGAGTCGGCGATCAATCGCCGGAGTGGAAGAGGCGACTGTTCGACGACTGCGAGTCGTTAATCGACGCGGACAACACGCGATGTCGGCGATCGCGACGTCGACGAGGCGCCCGGGACCGAGGTCGAGCACAGGAGCCGGCGAAGAGTCTGGCGAAAAGCCAGGACCCCGACGTCGTTCAACAGGACGAGCGGCGTTCTCTCGTCGCCCGGCAAAAGTCTGGATGCAGCCGTCAGGGTGCGAATGCTCATATTAACTTTGTGAAATAATAATATATCACAATAAGAGTGCGAAGAAAGTTTTTCTGACGAGTGTGAGTTTGCAGCACGAGCCAAAGGCGAGTGTTGTAATCACACTAGTTCAGAAAAAGTTTCTCGTACGCGTTTTCTAATAGTGTAGTGTGAGTTTGCAGCACGTGAGTCCAACGCAGGTTCGGAAGTTGATCACACGAGCCCCACGAGTACTGTCTGTGGTACAAAGTAGATGCTTGTGAGAAAAACTTTGTTCGCAATAACACATGTAAAAATAAAATGAATAAAATACAAATCAAGCACAAATACAATCAACCGCGTTAACGCTTTTTATTGCCACCTCAAATTCTATTTCAGGATCGTTCAGGAAGAGTTCGGCTGCATTTAAGCCACTTTTGAAATGTTCACACTCATATTTAAAAAAAAATATGTATAACTAAAAGTAATGTTTGGCATGGGAAGCATGGGAAGCATGAGAGCGGTGATACTGGCGTTGTGCTTTCTGTAGCAGAGGTGGTGGCTGCATGCTCGAGTCTCGCATTTTTCCGTTTTTGGATTTCTGCGATTCGCCCGGCGGTGACATCTCGTCGTCGTCGTCTTCGTCGCTGGAATCATCCTCCATGTCTTGCACCTAGTGATGCGGCTTGAGACGAGATTATCTTGAATCTCGCTCGTTTTTTCTTGCGTTTGTCATTTGTCTGAAGTTCTTGTCTCGAGCTTGCAGTATGAAAAAAAAATCATAGTCTCGCTCGATCTTGCTTAAAATAACAAGCGAGATCGAGCGAGATCTTGAAACTTATGACAGATAAACTGTCAACAAAATAGAGGCTATGTTACGGTTCTGAATGCGACAGCATCGCACGATACGATAGGATATGCTCCGTTAGGCTCTAACACCGACCACGAAAATGAAATTGTGTGCCTAACAGCTTTCCAAAATGTCAGCATAGAAGTATGGTCAAAGAATATGGATGTACATAGAAGTGCAGATCCTATGCTCCTCCTGTACTCCAGTTTCTGCTCAGCTTCAGGCGAAGCATAGGATCTGCACTTCTATGTACATCCATATTCGTTGGTATGGTGTAGGCTTCAAGGGCTTTAAACGTTGATCGTCTAGTGTAAACGGACTACACCGAGCGAAAAAGTTCCGTTGAATCACGGAAACCTTCACCAATAAAATTAAATACGTATGAGAACGACGTTCTGATACGTATTTAATTTCATTGGCGAAGATACGTATCAGAACGACGTTCTGATACGTCGTCTCCTTAGATTCCAAGGTTCAGGTCGAGTTTGAATACGACAACTACGTAAAAATGGATTTCAGTCTCGAATTATACGAGGACTACGGGTGACTTCGGATTGTTTTGAAATTCTGGATATCATCGTAGACATCGTAGACATGGAATCGTCCTTGAAAACTGACTTAAACCTCAAAAGGTGTCCTGTACATGATGAGGTCTACCTAAAAACCGATCTAAACGTCTATCATTAAGAAAACATCATCCTGGAACCTCAAAAAGTTAGCGTAGTTCTACGAAGTGAAAAAACTTTCTTTAATATTGAACAAAAAACGTGACCTTCATCTTTAATGTAGCGGTGGATGTACTCCAATGATTTAATAATTTGATTGATTTAAGGCTAGAATAACAGCACCAGATATTTAATATAAATAATTTCACAATTTACTCGATTCTTCTCAGCGTTATCCATTTTCTGAAACATTAATATCATTGGAAATAATTTAAAACTAGAGAAGATAATAGGGAAATAAAGAAAAACAATATCCAGCTGTCAAGACGAGATTTCGAGCGAAATTCAAGACGAGAACGAGAGAAAAATCTTGCTATGTCGATAATCTCGAATTGAAATGACAATCAAGCTGTCAAATTCCGAGTCTTAGTCTTGATCTCGACATTTTCTCGCTCATCTCGCTCGTCCGCATCACTACTTGCACCTGAAGCAATTGCGATTGTATTTTTACGTGCGTTCGTAAATTATTTCCAACAACATTCGGACAATTCGCCGACCTGGTTGTTGTCCTTGGCGCGAGCTTTGTCAGCGTCCGCGCGATTCTGCATCTCGTCGTCGCCGTCGCTCTCGATCTGCATCTCTACATCCTCGCCGTCTTCTATGCGTTCCTGGTTCATTTATAATATTATTTGTCGTTGATTCAAACAGATCGTCTAAAAACCGTAGAATAAAACGATAAACTGGTGTAACTCTCACCTGCATCAACGGTCTCTCCACGTATAATCCACGGTCTCGACGACGACGAAATCGTGCCAATCAATTTGCGCATACGCGACTCTCTCGCGCTCCATTTCCTCCTCCTCCTCGCGCCTCTGGGCATCCTGATACTTGAGCCACTCGGCGCGATATTTCACCTGCTCGAGCATCTTGTCCATCGTTACCGGGAGACGAGTTCCAATTTCATTCCCACTCCCAGTTTGTCCACCGAAGTCGCGACGTCGTTCTTTATACTCTCCGTGATGACAATGACTGTCGCTCCCGTGAAGCCGGCGAGTTCCAGAATTCTCAGGAGATACCAGATCATCGGCATATTGCCTATCAGAAGCACAGACACTTCGGCTCGCCCGCCGTGAGCTCCGTCATGCATGCGAGAACCTTTGGAAAGAAAAAAAAAAAGAGCAGTCGTCGTCGTGAACGCAACAACGAAAGAACAAATTCATACAAATGTCTACTTACAATATTTTCAGGTGTTTCTCCGAACGAATATTCTATCGCGGCCTTTGCGACGTCTAAACTATCTCGTGGACTCCTTTCTCGGGTCGTATGCCCAAGTAGCTGCAGAATACGAAAGGTCCGTCGAGGCTCGTCGGCAGGGATTCCAGTCCCGTGACGAACATGCTGTGGGTGCCGGGCACGTGAAGTGCTCGTTGCAGAGTGAACGCGACGAAGATATCAACGCTAAAATTTATATTTTTTTCTTTATTTCGACTTTTCATCTATACCATTGTTTTCAAGTCGCACATTCTACCCCTCAAAACAGTGATTTCAAACATTTGTAATTCATTTTGAAAAGAAAAAAAATAATAAAATAAAATAAAATCTTTGCGTCATTAATTTTTTCAAAAATCCTACATCTGTTATAAAACGGCTTCACATAGCTGACTGCCACCAACTTTTCAGACGGAGATTATTTTCCATAGATGAATCGATCAACGCTTCGTGTTTCAACAATAATTAATTTTCGAATAATAAATAAAATACAGAAATACATTTTCTTGTGGTATTTATTAAGCAACTTTTAACGGCGTCCAGTGGAGAAGGAATTAAGAACAGGATTACATATGTATCATAAAAAAAAAAAACATTAATTATCGTTTCCCTTCATTTGCGTCTCCGCCAACGTGGTGAGGACAAAGAAGACGTTTTCCGATGTCTCCTTCAGTTGTCGCGCGATCTCGACCAAGTGCGAAATTATGTCGTGGTCTTTGTCGGTTTGAGTCGAGACACTCTTTTTTTCACTTACAACGGAAAGTGTCTGACACGCGGCTTCTTTCGAGTTCTTGATTGCGTCGTTGCTGTTGCTGAAGCTGTTGCTGTTGCTCGCGCGTCCTTTCTTCGAATGGCTCGATGCCGACGACATCGTCGTTTTTCTTTTGTAATTCAGCAACTTTTTGGCGTTATCTTCGTTGTCCGATTCTTGAACGTCTTCGTCGTCGAACCACTGAAGGCCTTCCGTCGTATCGTCAAAAGCATCTTGGTCGCAATCTTCCATTCTCGTCCCCGAATGAAATGAAACTTGCTGCGGTGTCTTGATTGGAGACTAGAGGTAAGGAGTACGAACGCAATGCTGAAAAAACGTTCGCAAAACTGTGTAAAATTTTAGGGGTTTGAGCACCACTGAATGTCAACGCGGACCGAGATGAAGTTAGCGCGAGCTCATTTCATTGGTTCCAGCCAACTTTGCGCTCACTTCACTTCGGTCCCCGCGCCGAAATAATTTTCCACTATTCGGCGAACAGTTGAGAACCGCATTTCCCATAGTTGTTCGTACTCCTTACCTCTAGTCTCCATGGTCTTGATGAAAAAATTTTGTCTCCCACCGTAGTCGGGAATCGTCAATCTCGTCGCATCGGCGGAAGTTCCCGGTTGGCGATCGAGTGGTTTCTTCAATACCCTCGTTCCGACGAAGCGGGAGGTAGAGGGTTCACTGACGAAAAGATCTTTTTTAACCGTTGACTTCGCCGTTTGAAATCTCGGAACAGCCGGGAGTGCGCTCGGACGCCTATTCAATCCGGCTTCCTCGGTGTCTCCGTCGCCGTCGTGAAAACTGTTCCCCTTTAGTGCTAATATACGTTCTTCGACATCAGTGAGATACGCCTTTAGGGGTGATCCCCCGCCTGTTTTGCCGGCGCTCTGCTTTATTTTAGCAGCTTTGGCCTTGGCCCTCCCCATCCATTCGGTTATGTTCTGTAAAACAGAAAAAATCACGTTTTAAAAAATCAATCGATACAGTTTCTCCCAAAATATTATCGTAATATTGAAATGTGTCGATTTGATTTTTTTTTTTTTTTTTTTTTTTATAACGAAAAGACATTGAAGACACCGGCTAAATTCGACTTTTTTTTTCTCTCTCTCTCTCTCTCTTTCTCAAAACGCCGTCATTTTGTCAATTTTCATGAAATAAAAAAATAAATAAAAAAAAACCACCGTAGCTTAGAGGCTCTCCTACGGATCTATAATCACATTGAAATTTTTGTTTCGCATTACAATTGCGACCCGTAACCTGGGCACCGTTTTCGTTTTTGTTTTTCACCGGTTTTTACAATAAATACATACTTACGAAAAAAATTGTGTTCACCATCAGTGCTTTAATTTGTAAAAAAAAAAAAAAAAAAAAAAATCAAATCGACACATTTCAATATTACGATAATATTTTGGGAGAAACTGTATCGATTGATTTTTTAAAACGTGATTTTTTCTGTTTTACAGAACATAACCGAATGGATGGGGAGGGCCAAGGCCAAAGCTGCTAAAATAAAGCAGAGCGCCGGCAAAACAGGCGGGGGATCACCCCTAAAGGCGTATCTCACTGATGTCGAAGAACGTATATTAGCACTAAAGGGGAACAGTTTTCACGACGGCGACGGAGACACCGAGGAAGCCGGATTGAATAGGCGTCCGAGCGCACTCCCGGCTGTTCCGAGATTTCAAACGGCGAAGTCAACGGTTAAAAAAGATCTTTTCGTCAGTGAACCCTCTACCTCCCGCTTCGTCGGAACGAGGGGTATTGAAGAAACCACTCGATCGCCAACCGGGAACTTCCGCCGATGCGACGAGATTGACGATTCCCGACTACGGTGGGAGACAAAATTTTTTCATCAAGACACCGCAGCAAGTTTCATTTCATTCGGGGACGAGAATGGAAGATTGCGACCAAGATGCTTTTGACGATACGACGGAAGGCCTTCAGTGGTTCGACGACGAAGACGTTCAAGAATCGGACAACGAAGATAACGCCAAAAAGTTGCTGAATTACAAAAGAAAAACGACGATGTCGTCGGCATCGAGCCATTCGAAGAAAGGACGCGCGAGCAACAGCAACAGCTTCAGCAACAGCAACGACGCAATCAAGAACTCGAAAGAAGCCGCGTGTCAGACACTTTCCGTTGTAAGTGAAAAAAAGAGTGTCTCGACTCAAACCGACAAAGACCACGACATAATTTCGCACTTGGTCGAGATCGCGCGACAACTGAAGGAGACATCGGAAAACGTCTTCTTTGTCCTCACCACGTTGGCGGAGACGCAAATGAAGGGAAACGATAATTAATGTTTTTTTTTTTTATGATACATATGTAATCCTGTTCTTAATTCCTTCTCCACTGGACGCCGTTAAAAGTTGCTTAATAAATACCACAAGAAAATGTATTTCTGTATTTTATTTATTATTCGAAAATTAATTATTGTTGAAACACGAAGCGTTGATCGATTCATCTATGGAAAATAATCTCCGTCTGAAAAGTTGGTGGCAGTCAGCTATGTGAAGCCGTTTTATAACAGATGTAGGATTTTTGAAAAAATTAATGACGCAAAGATTTTATTTTATTTTATTATTTTTTTTCTTTTCAAAATGAATTACAAATGTTTGAAATCACTGTTTTGAGGGGTAGAATGTGCGACTTGAAAACAATGGTATAGATGAAAAGTCGAAATAAAGAAAAAAATATAAATTTTAGCGTTGATATCTTCGTCGCGTTCACTCTGCAACGAGCACTTCACGTGCCCGGCACCCACAGCATGTTCGTCACGGGACTGGAATCCCTGCCGACGAGCCTCGACGGACCTTTCGTATTCTGCAGCTACTTGGGCATACGACCCGAGAAAGGAGTCCACGAGATAGTTTAGACGTCGCAAAGGCCGCGATAGAATATTCGTTCGGAGAAACACCTGAAAATATTGTAAGTAGACATTTGTATGAATTTGTTCTTTCGTTGTTGCGTTCACGACGACGACTGCTCTTTTTTTTTTTCTTTCCAAAGGTTCTCGCATGCATGACGGAGCTCACGGCGGGCGAGCCGAAGTGTCTGTGCTTCTGATAGGCAATATGCCGATGATCTGGTATCTCCTGAGAATTCTGGAACTCGCCGGCTTCACGGGAGCGACAGTCATTGTCATCACGGAGAGTATAAAGAACGACGTCGCGACTTCGGTGGACAAACTGGGAGTGGGAATGAAATTGGAACTCGTCTCCCGGTAACGATGGACAAGATGCTCGAGCAGGTGAAATATCGCGCCGAGTGGCTCAAGTATCAGGATGCCCAGAGGCGCGAGGAGGAGGAGGAAATGGAGCGCGAGAGAGTCGCGTATGCGCAAATTGATTGGCACGATTTCGTCGTCGTCGAGACCGTGGATTATACGTGGAGAGACCGTTGATGCAGGTGAGAGTTACACCAGTTTATCGTTTTATTCTACGGTTTTTAGACGATCTGTTTGAATCAACGACAAATAATATTATAAATGAACCAGGAACGCATAGAAGACGGCGAGGATGTAGAGATGCAGATCGAGAGCGACGGCGACGACGAGATGCAGAATCGCGCGGACGCTGACAAAGCTCGCGCCAAGGACAACAACCAGGTCGGCGAATTGTCCGAATGTTGTTGGAAATAATTTACGAACGCACGTAAAAATACAATCGCAATTGCTTCAGGTGCAAGACATGGAGGATGATTCCAGCGACGAAGACGACGACGACGAGATGTCACCGCCGGGCGAATCGCAGAAATCCAAAAACGGAAAAATGCGAGACTCGAGCATGCAGCCACCACCTCTGCTACAGAAAGCACAACGCCAGTATCACCGCTCTCATGCTTCCCATGCTTCCCATGCCAAACATTACTTTTAGTTATACATATTTTTTTTTAAATATGAGTGTGAACATTTCAAAAGTGGCTTAAATGCAGCCGAACTCTTCCTGAACGATCCTGAAATAGAATTTGAGGTGGCAATAAAAAGCGTTAACGCGGTTGATTGTATTTGTGCTTGATTTGTATTTTATTCATTTTATTTTTACATGTGTTATTGCGAACAAAGTTTTTCTCACAAGCATCTACTTTGTACCACAGACAGTACTCGTGGGGCTCGTGTGATCAACTTCCGAACCTGCGTTGGACTCACGTGCTGCAAACTCACACTACACTATTAGAAAACGCGTACGAGAAACTTTTTCTGAACTAGTGTGATTACAACACTCGCCTTTGGCTCGTGCTGCAAACTCACACTCGTCAGAAAAACTTTCTTCGCACTCTTATTGTGATATATTATTATTTCACAAAGTTAATATGAGCATTCGCACCCTGACGGCTGCATCCAGACTTTTGCCGGGCGACGAGAGAACGCCGCTCGTCCTGTTGAACGACGTCGGGGTCCTGGCTTTTCGCCAGACTCTTCGCCGGCTCCTGTGCTCGACCTCGGTCCCGGGCGCCTCGTCGACGTCGCGATCGCCGACATCGCGTGTTGTCCGCGTCGATTAACGACTCGCAGTCGTCGAACAGTCGCCTCTTCCACTCCGGCGATTGATCGCCGACTCTCCACCGCGTTGATTAATCCGCACTGAAATTAATATTCACGACACAACAATAAAATCCAAATATTTCATAAGAGTTAACCTGTCAAAAGGTTAACTCTCAACTGACACGGCGATGACGGCGACGACCGAGCAGACGACGCAGCGCTCGCGAGACGGTGCGGCAGACGAATCTTCTGCGGTCCCGCTCGCTTCGCTTACCGTATCGGGCGTTTTATCGTATCGGTTACCGTAACGTTACCGTATCGTTAACTCAGGATCCCACCCCTGGTTGCTTCGTCAATTCTTAATGATTTGATGAAGCAATTAGAGCGAACTAAAAAATTAATTCAGGGATTCGAAATGACGTTCCTATATAGGACCGTCGATAACATCAGAATCTTCGACACCGATGTCTCAGACCCGAGAACGATGTCAAAAATTCCATCTATAAAAAAGGCCGAATTAGACGAAGCTAATTAAAAATCATGTAGATAAACGGCCAAAGCCTACCAACAAAGCCAAGTTTTAGATCTGTCGTTAAACTATAAAAGGAATCGTGAATTAATGTCGCCAGAGCTACGGTGGTGTAATTGGTAACGCATCGGACTAGTGATCCGAGGTTCCCGGTTCAAACCCGGGCTGTGGCGATATTTTTTCACGATTAATTTTAATTGTAAAAATTGGTCGCTCTGGTTGCTTCGTCAATTCTTAATGATTTGATGAAGCAATTAGAGCGAACTAAAAAATTAATTCAGGGATTCGAAATGACGTTCCTATATAGGACCGTCGATAACATCAGAATCTTCGACACCGATGTCTCAGACCCGAGAACGATGTCAAAAATTCCATCTATAAAAAAGGCCGAATTAGACGAAGCTAATTAAAAATCATGTAGATAAACGGCCAAAGCCTACCAACAAAGCCAAGTTCTAGTAGTTTAACGTTTATTATGAGCGTAACGATACTTACCACTTAACCTCCTATTCATGTTGACAGAATGTTGTAACTGAAGTTTCATGATTTTTCCGGGGAGCCGGTGTATTCCAAGTCCTTGACAAAGCGATCGGAGTCCAATTGACGCTGTTATCCGAAAATTGAGATTCAAATCCACACGTTTTGGACTGCCGGTTACAAATAATGTTCGGAGTTTTTCTCAACGAGAACGTTTCGAACACTCGTATCACCGACACACATGTACGCGCACAAAAACTTCCCACGACACACTAAATTGTCGGCGTTTCTTTAGATTTCATTAATAATATTGCTACCACACCTCTTCGTTCGCCCCAGTCAGGAAGACGATCTGCGTGAGCAAAGCGTCAACGTTCTATTTTATCAGCAATTTATAAGTAACTTGCAAAACGTCTCGTCCGTAAAACACTGAAGTGCACTGAAGTGTTCGAGGCGCGGGAACGCTTAGGCTACTGCCAGTGATGCCAGACGCACCGGCGCTTAAGTACCGCACGCTCACCGAGCTCCACCCACCACGCGGCGCTAGCTGGGGGCTGGGCGTGGTTAGGCGCGCTGACGAATCACCTGCGTTGCCAGCATTTGTTTAATTTATAATAAATTAAGCAAATTAGATAAATTGCGTTTGAATAAAGTCTGAAAAATTAAAATCAAAATTAAATATAACAAATTAAAATAAAAAAAACGAAGATTAAATTTATGAAATTTAGCGAGAGAAATAGCTTTAAAAAAAAATATGAAATTTTATGTTACTGAAAAAATTAAAGAAAAAAATAGTGTACTTAATAATCGTTGATATACTGCACCGAATTGTTCAATCTCGGGAATGTTTTTTTTACGCATAATCATTTACTAAAATCATTCATATATATTCTGTGTAATCGATTACAAAATTCATCGAGAGAAAATTTTTTTTTGCCTTTCTTCACGTTTGATCATTGAATATACAAGATATACAAGATGTATAAAGTTAAAAAGTAATAGATGAATCTTGACAGTGCAGAGACAGAGCTGAAGATTCATAATCGAAAGGTCGCCAGTTCGATGCCATGCTTTTGATTTAATTTTGCTTCCTCATAGAGGAAGCTCTGTTTTCATGAAATTTTTTTTTGTTGAGATTTTCATGTCAAAACGTTTACAATGGTCTGAAACGTCGAGAAAAGTGGTTTAGAAAATGTGTCCGAATGAATGAATGTGTGTGTGTGTGTGTGATGAAAGGCCAAAAAATCATATAACTGTTACTTTTAAAGTATTCGACCGAATCGGCTAAAATTTAAACAACATGTATAGTACTGGCCAGAGTTGTAAATCCCCATTAATTCATGAAATATAGTTTACAGTACAATTTGTTCTGTAATTATGATTTCATAATAATAATATGTAGTGATTATAAAATAGAGTGTAAACATTTGAATAGCTGAAAAATATTAATCAAATACAAATAAGGTAAACGGCCCTGTTTCTCACGCTGCCCCAGTTCCAGACGCTCTACTTCAGCATAGACGGCTTCCCCCACCAGTACAGAAACAGCCAATAGAATTCGTAATTGGTGGCGTCACAAACTTCGACACTCGTTAGGTTTTCGTTTACCCTATGGTTTTACATGGGCAGAGTGAGAAACGTGAGAAAAAGCGGTCATAGATTTCCGCAGCCGATCTGGCTTCCTATTGGCGCGCAGATTGGATTGCTTGTTGTCGCTCAGCGCATCGCTATGCGCAGCTTGTGCTTCATCAGCGACAAAAAATGAAAAAAACAGGAAATAAGAACAATTCTCTTTGGATTATTTTGCAACAAAATATTTTAGTATTATATTTTATCAACACACTTTCTCTCAATACAAACATAGAGAAAATTTCGTCGGTTTATATAACAGAACTTAGTTTTATTTATATCTTCGAGTAACCGAGTACCATTAAAAACTCATTCGTATGTATAACGAAGATATCATTTATATTTTTGCTTCCTCATAGAGGAAGCTTTGTTTTCGTGAAAATTTATTTTTTCGAGATTTTCATGTCAGTTCGCTCCGAATAGTCCAAAACGTCGAGAAAAGTGATTTAGAAAAAATGTCTGTATGTGCGTGTGGGTGTGTGTGTATGGGGCATTCCACCCCGTTTCGACCTGGATTTGACGTCGACCTCTCCGATTTGGTTCATTATTTTTACATACTCAAAATTTACAGGCTTAGTTGGACCCTCAACTGCACAATTTTTTTTTTAAGTCCATTTTTGTTTAAATATATTTTTTAAGTGACTTAGAAAACCCCACAATGTAAAAATCTGATAAAATTCTGAAAAATACTTTACTCAATAATAAAATGATCTAGCTTATAGTCAAAGTGGGGAAGATTTTCTTCTTATAGTTTAAAAACTATAAAAAGAAAAGTGGATAAGATTTTTTTTCGTATAGTTTAAAAACTATAAGAAGAAAAATCTTCCCCACATTGACTATAAGCTAGATAATTTTGTTATTGAATGAAGTATTTTTCAGAATTTTTTCAGATTTTTAAATTATGGGGTTTATTTGTCACTTTAAAAAAATATATTACAAAAATTTGCATAGTTCGGAAAAATTTGAACAATTTCCTAAAAATCTGAAAAAATTCTGAAAAATTCGGTTTTACATAAATAAACATTTGACCAATCGGCTGTAGTGGATTAATTATTTTTTCTATTTTTTAATAATTTTTGTAAATAAACAAAGCTTAAAAACTGTAAGAAGGAAAATGTTCCCCACTCTGACGGTAAGCTAGATAATTTTGTTCTTGAACAAAGTATTTTTCAGAATTTTATCAGATTTTTAAATTATGGAGTTTTCTATGTCACTTTAAAAATATATTTAAAAAAAAATGAACTTGAAAAAAAAAAAAACAAATTTGTGCAGTTGAGGGTCCAACTAAGCCTGCAAAAAATAATGGGACAAATCGGAGAGGTCAAGGTAAAATCCAGGTCGAAACGGTGTGGAATGCCTCGTATGTATGTTACACGCTCAAAAAATGTAAAGTTTCATATCTCGGGAACGCCTCGAGATATAGAGCTGAAATTTACATCATAGATATAGGGGTCAATCCTCATCATTCACACCAATTTTTGTTAAAATCCCCATGATCGTTAAATTTCTACGCGGTTTTGAATTTTTTCAAAAATGTCTGATAACGCGATAACTCTTTTAGTTTTCGATATATTAACCTCAAAATTGGTACGTATGTGAGCTTTCATACACCGGTGATCCCTATTAAATTGGGTTAAGATCGGTTGAAACGTTAGTTAAAACGTTAGTTGAAACGTTAACGTTAACGATTTTTTTTCTGCGATGCGAATTTTGGTATCAAATATCGAGCTGGGCGTTAAACGAGTGCTAAATTCATGATTAACAGAAAAATACGTCAGATATAGCCCAAAAGTGTTGAACGATACCATATTTTCATAGCGATGTTGTACAGTCTATATTACGAAAAGTAGCGATTTTTGTCTTATAAACTAGCCATATTTTTGCTTCCCAATGAAATTTCGGAAAACCGGTTTCTACAAAAAAAAAAAAAAAAAAAAAAAAAAAAAAAACAGAAGAGATAGAGTATTCGAGGGGGTTCCCGAACCGTTCGTCCTTATTATATTTTCACAAAGCGGGAGTGTGTGCTTATTTATACATTTACAACAAGGATGCAAAGCAGAACCTTGGACATTGCTTCCTCATTGTATTTCGCTTTTTACAGAGCAACCTCTAAGAGGAAGTATGGTAATTGATTTTGGCAAAATAATCCAAAGAGAATTGTTCTTATCTCCTGTTTCTTCATTTTTTGTCTCTGATGAAGCACAAGCTGCGCATAGCGGCGCGCTGAGCGACAACAAGCAGTCCAATCTGCGCGCCAATAGGGAGCCAGATCGGCTGCGGAAATGTACTGCAATAAAAAGGGTCCGCGCTGGGCTCGAGAGTCCAGCTGGCGTCAGGTTAATCTCTTTATTAGGGGTACATTGTTGCGCCGACTTTTCGGTACTTGAACGCTGTCACGTACGCCGAAATATTACTATTGTTTTAAGATAGTGTAGCTGTATATAAAAGAAATTATAGAGGCTTAAAAAGGAAAAGTCGAGTCTGCAAGCCAAATGTTGAATTGCCTTTGAGTAGGCCAAGTAGTGCGCGAGGAGTCGAGAGACCCCTATTATTGCCTTCAGGTGAGAGAGACGTGCTCTTGCCTGACGACAAGCACTTGCACATCGTGTCTTTTTATAATTTGTAAATATATATATATGAGGCATTCTCTGTCAGTTCAGCCACTTTTTTTTCGATCTTCTCAGATCTGTCCCATAATTGGACACATTTTAGTACCACTTGACAGCACTCTTTGTGAATTTTTTCAGATTTTTAAAACAATCCATTTGGGAAATGTTTTTTTTTTATTATTCATATAATTTCGACGGAGTAAGTCTGACAAAAAAAATACATATACAAAAAAATGTCGTTTTTCACTCAACTTTGTAATACAATAGGTCTCATATTTTTATTCGTGTTGCAAAAGTGATGTTCAGCAATACAAAATGTTAGACAATTTATTTCATTCATTCGGACACCTTCGATATTACTTTCAATTTTTTATAAGCTGTAGCGACACGTATAGAGCCTACAAAAAAATTGGTATAGTGAGCATCGACTACTCGAAGGATTAAAAAAACAATGAAAATTAATTAAATTTGTTTAATTGTTTTTTTATTTTTATATTTTTTTTAATTCACTTATTTTTTTGTTATTCCTTCAAATAATCGGTCCACTGAGCTACTTGACGCGTAACGACGACGCGGCCTTCAGGGTTTACATACAGTTATTCGTGCGTATAACCATTTATTGGATCGTAAATTTTGAAAAATTCTTTTTTTCTCCTTCAAATAGTCGATGCCCACCATGCCAATTTTTTGGTATATTTTTGACATATCTCTGTAGCTTGTATAAAATTGGCAGTGATATCGAAGGTGTCTGAATGAGTAAAAAAAAATAGTTTAACATTTTTTTTTGCTGTGAATAGCTTTTGCAACACGAATAAAAATATGAGACATATTGCAATACAAAGTTAAGTGAAAAACAACATTTTTTTGTATGTATGATTTTTTTGTCAGATTTACTCCATCGAAGTTATATGAATAACAAAAAAAAAATATGCATTTCCTAGATGGATGAATTAAAAAATCTGAAAAATTCACAAAGAGTGCTTTTAAGTGGTACTAAAATGTGGTCAATTATGGGATAGATCTGAGAGGGTCGAAAAAAAGTGGCTGAAGTGACAGAGAATGCCTCATAAATCTTTAATGAAAATAAATTATTCTCGCTTTGATTACGCTAACATTGATTAATTTCATTGACTCGTTCCGTGTGCGGCGGAACACCTATGGTTTTACATGGGCAGAGTGAGAGGGTTGCCTTAAATTGTCACAAACCGGGTCATTTACTTTTTTATGTTTAAAAATATTTAATTTATTTAATTCATACAATTTATTTAAAAATGTACCAACCAATTATTTAAGAGAACCAATTAAAAATTCCATGCCTGTTATGTCTATTGAAAAAAAGATTATTTAAAAAAAATATAATGTCTGATAGAATGCACTAATTTCTTTTTCTCAATGTCATTATTCCACAAGCAGAACGTGAGAAAAAGCGGTCATAGATTTCCGCAGCCGATCTGGCTTCCTATTGGCGCGCATATTGGATTGCTTGTTGTCGCTCAGCGCGCCGCTATGCGCAGCTTGTGCTTCATCAGCGACAAAAAATGAAGAAACAGAAAATAAGAACAATTCTCGTTGGATTATTTTGCCGCAAAATTTTTTAGTATTATATTTTATCAACACGCTGTCTCCCAATACAAGCATGGAGGACTTTTTCGTCGGTTTATACAACAGAACTTAGTTTTAATTATATCTTCGAGTAATCGAGTAACATTAAAAACTCATACTTATGTATGACGAAGATATCATTTATATTTTTTTGTAACTACTATTATTAATTCTAAACTAGAAATAATACTTTGATTCTATAAAAATGAGAGTAGTTCACGACAAGAGAAAAATCTACAGAAATCAATATTTTTAAAATTATTTACGTTTATTACGTTTTATTATTACGTTTATGCCATCGTGAGAACACTGAAAAGTTATTTACAAAATTATGCGACATAATAGTTTAACAGATTTCCATAAAGGATTGTTTTTGCTTCCTCATAGAGGAAGCTTTGTTTTCATGAAAAAAAAATTTCCGAGATTTTCATGCCAGTATACTTAGAATTCTCCAAAACGTCGAGAAAAGTGATTTAGAAAAAATTTCCGTATGTGTGTGTGTGTATGTGTGTGTGTGCGTGTGTATGTGTGTGTGTGCGTGTGCGTGTGTGTGTGTGTGTGTGTGTGTGCGTGTGCGTGTGCGTGTGTGTGTGCGTGTGTGTGTGTGTGTCCGACAATTCGATGAACTATTACTCAGTAACCAATCGAGCCATATGGCTCAAATTTGGCACGCAAGTCGAGTAGTTGCCCCGCTTTGAATGTTGAGATTTTGAAAAAAAAAAAAAAAAAAAAAAACAGCCATTTTGATTTTATGGTACTTAAATTTTTTTAAAAAAGGGCGTGGTCGCTCTAACTTTCGTAAAAATTAGACGATTTTGCTAAATAGTTGTTTATAAATAAATATACGTTCAATGTTGTTTGGCATTGCATTTGGGCGAAATCAGTAAAGCGGTTCAGATTTTATAGATGTTTGAATTTTTCGAAAAAAAAAACATTTTTTAAAATAAATCACGTCGAATTTCACCAATTTAAACGAAATGTTTTACAGACGAAAAGGAACATGCAGCTATGCCACGTACCAAATTTGGCGATGATCGGTAAAGTGGTTCAGATTTTACATTTTGAAATTTACAAAAACAAAACGACTTTCGCTCTACCATCAGCAAAAGTTGATAATGCGAGACAAAAGTTTGTACTCAATGGAAATAAGAATGCAAAGTAGAACTTTACACATTGCTTCATATATAATTTTTATTTTTTTTAATTTATAATGACCGCCTGTCCCAAAATAGAATTGCTCATACACTGTTAAAAAAATTTGTTGTAAATTTACAACACATGTGCATGAAGTTTTTTTTACCAAAACCGTTTATGAAATTTCAACTGCGACGGTGAATTTTACATCACTGGTATATCAAATTTACCGTTCCTGTATTGTAATTTTACAACACATCTGTTTTGTAAAACTCAAAGTCGCAGTTGAAATTTCATAAACGGTTTTGGTAAAAAAACTTCATGCACATGTGTTGTAAATTTACAACATTTGTGTTGTAAATTTAAAATGGGCTTAAAAACAATAAAAAAAAAATAGAATTATTACTCGGGTATTATTTTTTCAGACATATTATGTCATTAGAAATCATTGGCTATTGGTTTTCGCCAAGGAAAATGTTTCGCCTACCTCGGGGTTTGAACCTACGACCTACCTATCTAAGTACCTAACAACGCATGCACGCTACCAACTATGCTATCAACGACTTAGTAGTTTCGGATATAAAACGGTATAAGTGTTTGTAAGACGGCGCATGCTCAGTGTGCGCCAGGTCAGCTGGAGGCCACCACTCCCGCGGCGTTGGTCAATATCTCTTCTTTTTTTTATTATAATGGTTATTTTTATATCGAACTTCGTTATTATAATTAATGTTCTTTTTTCCCTTTATCGAGTATAGCGTACGATTTGTCCCGTTTTTTCCCCTGCCCCGAATGGATGGATGATTGTGTGTATGAATGTGCGTGTGTAGAGTTTGAATGTGGCGCCGGCCGGGAGAAGACGCCGGAGCTGCAGGGCCGTCGCTGCCGGGGCTGAGGTCCGCGGTTAGAGCGTAGGCAAAGGGAACGCGCGAGACTGGCGCGTCCCTGCTCTCACTTGAATTTTGCCGCCTGCTGCGCTCAACCCGTGGACCAATCCCCAGGCGCGCGGTCTCCCATTCGCAGCGCCACTTGCTCGTGGGAGCCGCGGCCAATCAGTGACGACTCCGAGCATCGAGGAAGAAAACGCCGGCCGGCCCGCCACTTCAGCTGAGCTGTTAGACGAAAGCGACGCCATTTTTAGTATCGATCAATATCAAGCCGAGTTTTCGAGTGTTTTCGAGGGATTTGTGAGTGAAAAGATTAGTTTCGAGCCTAACAAACGTAAGTACTCGAGTACTGTGATTTTTTTCTTACCCCTAACCGCCCCGACAACCCCTACTTTGCGTGATATTAATGTTTAAGTGCCGTATCGTCTCCGCCGCCGCGTGTGTCATCTCGACAGGTGCCATAGACACCTGTAGCGTGAGCCACTGAGTGGTGGTTTTTAGTGAATAAATAGTGACCTGCGACCCCTGAAATCACCCCCAGAATCTAGCCAATCCCTTTTTGACCATTTTTGTAGTGTTTTCCGACCCGTACCCTGCCGAGGTAATCTGTAAGAAGCCGTTGAGTTCGGGAATCCACCCCCTGACCCCTCTGGTCTCCCCTCTACCTCTTGAGCAGTGACAGATCTCCCGCAAATTTCCGTTACCCGCCATTTAGTTAGCCGTCTCAAGTGTTGTTATTTTACTGTGTATTTTTCTCGCGATTAGCTTAGGAGTTTACTGCGTCGTGTGACCGGTAAAACGAACGTAGCTTCACGATACGTAGCTGGCGCCCATTTTCTTTTCCCCGTCAATTTAATAATTGCCATTTTTCCCCTTGAATTTAATTACTGCCATTTTTCCCCGTAAATGTAATTACTGCCATTTTTCCCCTTAAATTTAATTATTGCGATTTTTTCCCCTTGAATTTAATTACTGCCATTTTTCCCCCTTAAATTTAATTATTGCCATTTTTTCCCCGTAAATTCAATTATTGCCATTTTTCCCCGTAACTTTAATTATTGCCATTTCTCCGTAAATTCAATTATCTCTATTTTTTTTCGTGAATTCAATTATTTGCATCCCCCCCCCCCGCCCCGTTAGCGAAAATCCCTTCCTCCCCCCTTGCCCTGATATCTATTTAATTCAAGCGATTATATTTAGTTTGTTTCGAATTATTTCATCGAGTTTTTCTTTTGGTTTGTTATCGAGATTTTGTTCAGTAAACAGACTTGTATTATTTTTCTTATAATTATTTTCGTGTTTTCTCTTTATTTTTCACTAACCCCTTCCCCCTCCTAATAAAAAAGGGAAGCCGGTTATAAGTTATACAACTATTATTCTCTTAACCATACTTATCATTGACATATTAAAATGTTCAATTGATTGCAGTCAGAGCGTGAAGTGTGTACGGAAATATTATCAAGTGAACATAATGCATAACGCAAGCCTACTCATAATCGTTAGGTTGCCGGTTCGAGTCCTGCTGTTACCATTCTTTTTATTGATTTTAATACCTACATCAATGTTACATGTAAACTTAATAAAACCTGCGCCTATCGACAGATATTAATTTTTTACTATTATTTATATTTTCAACAGCGTAATATCGACTTCTATTGCAGTAGCAGAACAAGAATACAAAAAATTGCGTTTATACGTTTCACTAAAAGTATAACAAATTTTAACCACAGCTTTTTTGTAAAGTTTAAGTTTCGGGCAGAAATTACAAAAAATTGTTATTAATTTATGACTATACTCGAGAAGATTTGTGAACTCCAACGTCATATTGTATTTCTAAAATACTGAAACTTGAATTCACAAACGGCGTTCTTACTTTTTCAATACAATTGTTGAAATTATTCACAATGCAGATGATCCTATTCGATATAACGCATGAAAAAAAACTTTGGAAAACTTAAAGAATTGAAGTGGAAAAATAATTTTGTGAAAAAATGATTTTTCAGTACAAACATGACTTGCGCGAGCTCTAAATATTTGTTTAAAATTCAAAGCTGTGTGTTGTAATGTTACTATATCGATACTAAAATTACCGCCGTGTGTTGTAAATTTACTATACGTATTGTAAAATTACGGGTTATTTGGAAATTTACAACACAATGTATGTTAATTCTCATTTTCTACACAAAGTTTGTGAATTTAATACACATTGCATTGTAAATTTCAATATTCGTGTTGTAAATTTACTATACCTGTATTAAAATTATCTCCATGTGTTGTAATGTTACTATACTGATATTAAAATTACCGCCGTGTGTTGTAAATTTACTATACGTATAGTAAAATTACGGGATATTTGGAATTTTACAACACAATGTATATTAATTCTCATTTACTGCACAAAGTTTGTGAATTTAATATACACTTGAATAGTAATTTCCAGTATTTGTGTTGTAAATTTCATATTTTTTAACAGTGTATCTCCCGAACGGCGTGACGAATGGAGATGAAAATGAACACAAAAGCGGAGGATAAACTCCGTTTTCGTTATTTCGATTAAGGTAGTCCTTGCGCATTAAGCTGAGGTCAAATAAGTTTTCGAAAAATGTGAGGGAATTGCGTACACTTTTCGCCAATATAAAATCAAGGATGCAATGTAGAACCTTGCACATTGCTTCCTCATTAATTTCCGCGTTTTGCAAAGCTTCCTCTATGAGGAAGCCAAAATTGAATAACATATTTCCTCATAGAGGTAGCTTTGTAAAAAGCGAAAAATACTGAGGAAGCCATGTGCAAGGTTCTACTTTGCATCCATTTCCGGGTTTTTTAACGCAATTTTTATGATACATACCATACAGTTACAGCAACCCTTTCTTACGTAATGTCGATCCACTATACAGAAGCCTGTTCAAAATTCACCAAAAAAAAGAAACGCAAAAAAATCGTATGTATTGGTAAAAAATATGCGAATTTATTCCATAAAACACAAAACATAGTTATCTCAGATTATTTACAAAATTTACAAAATTTTGGATTTGTATCGCGAACTACTACAAATTCTCCTCACTTCTAACTTTTTCCTGAGTACATATTTGTAATCCATTGATATAATCCGCCATCATAAACTTTATAAGACAAACACGCTCTGTACGTATTTTTCTTTAATTCGGTCTCACTCAAAATGGCCTCTCGACTATTTCTTATATAAATATATATAACATCGTTACGATACAGCTGATACTTATATATACATATATATACATATATCTAACTAAACTAAAGAAAAACAAAAACAAGCTCAATGATCGACGGAATACACAAGTTATAGGCCCGTTAAAGTGGCTGAGCTGCAAGTTTATTTACACCTTTCAATATCACGATTTTTCTCTTACTCAATCGCAATCTTAACCTTTTTCGAATAATCTATTACAAAAGTCGACGATTGGCATTGGATTGAAAAACCCAGATTATCGTTAAATGACTATGAAAACACAATATATTTTGAATATGCCGATGAAAATATTCTACGGAAGCATCTGCGATCTGCCTAATAAATTTGTAACGAATATAATCGAATGAGATACAATGCAATCTTGTAAATTTTACGCAATAACATTTCGGTGCGATAAACTTTCAACCGTTCGCTTAAAATAACTTTTCACTAAACATTGTTACATTCAGGTATGTATAGTAAAAATTTGATTTTTATAGTTATCGGCAAAGACTTAATATTATTATACGCAAATAATGGCTGTCTTCTGAGTAACCGTTACAGGAATAATGAGGTATGTGTCGTTTTTTTCGATTCAACACTTCAAGTGGTTCTTGCAAACTTTGAATTATTATCGAGGGCAACATTTGTTTCGAATTACTTTCAAGATACTTTCTATCGTTAGCGGTGAATCAGCTCGCCATTGCCAGACTACTCGATTTTCCATGGATTCTGGAAAACTTGCGTTCGCTTTAGCCGGTCTGTCTTTGTCGTAGAGTGTCGTGTTGCTTTTGCAATTAAAATAATACGAATAGCCGGATGAGCGGCTGACATGACGAGACCAGTGTTGCGCGGTTCCTTTGAGGAACAGAAGACTATTGGGTACATAGTAGTAAGGTTCGTCTCCATCGTTGTCGTAGCTCGAAGGACAGCTTATGGGCACGTAAGCCTGAGCGTTAGTGCCATTTTTCATTACGCACGGCCTCAGGTTCAGCTTCTTGTCCAAATTTTTTGGCAGGGGAAGTAATTCTTTGGCACGAACTCGAATGTAATTGGTGTTCGTGGGCTTCCACAGTGCCTCACAAAATACCTTAGTCAGCTCGTATCTGAAAATAATTAGAATAATTGGTGAGTTTTTTTTGTTTTGGTTTTCAAGCTGGTGGGAACATACATGAATTAAAGATGCTTGGCGTATGCATTCTCAATCAAAAATTCGATTTCACTAGAATTTCAGTCTTTTGCGACACGATTAATATCTTTAGCAAAACAGTCAGATTACAAATATTGAGAACATTAGTTCTGAATATCAACAAAAAAAAAAAATAAAAAATACAATCGTGAACATCGTTTTCAACCTTTTATAAAGCTCCCTCGGAAAATAAGTTGATTAAATCTGACTTTCTTAAAGGGTAAACTCTGTAATAGATAGAAGTGAATGAAGTGAAATGTGCGAGATTCTATTTTGCATCCAATTAAAAAAAAATACCAACAGGTCAGTAAGTAATTAGTTTAGCGTAATTAGTTTAACTCATTTTCACAAATCTTTATTTTTCGTCGATGGATTTGTCGATTTATCTATATTTATGCGATGTTTTTATAGAATTATTTAAAGAATGTTTTCAAAGAGACTTTCACCAGAACTTTAATTTCGAGAAGTAAAAAAATTCTGAAAATTAATCATGTGTATTGCCAAATATCGGTGAATTTACTTTTGACATAACATTTTTCAAAACTATATCAACGCTAGCTTCTTATCATGGAAAATAAAGGTTCTATGTCTCTACAATATTTTCTCCCATTGCAAACTGAAATTTCTATCATATTTTCAACTGAGAATGTATACGTGAAACATTTGTAAACAGTTAAATTAAAAATTCAATATAACACTGATTTTATATTCTTTGATTTAGAAAACAAAAAGATAACTGTAAACTAACATTTTTCATTTAATTCAAGAATATATTTAACAGCTTAAGAATGTTTCCCGTATTTATACAAGATGAAAAATTAATTTAACATTAATACTAAGTTAATTTATTGAAATCACTAGTTACCTGTCTTGGAAGTGCTTCTGACTGACATCCTCCGTTCCGAGCACGTAAGCGTCGAGAATGTGAAGCGCCAACGTCTTTCTTTGATTCCTGTATTGACCCCTTAATTCAGGTATCATTTCTGCGTAGACTAGAGTGTCGGGTGGTAGCTCGAGATTGTGAACTCGAACCCAGGAGCCTTTGGAATAGCGAAACGTCTTGGTCCGTCCTAAGCCGACGTAAAAAGTTGCTGCTCTATCGTTGTCGGAGTTCTGACCGGAACCGCAAGGCATGCAACACCAATCATGAGGTGTGCTCAATATCGTGCTCTCGAGATTGCCTGTCGTCAATTCCGTTGCTTTACTCGTGAGAAATCGTAGACTCGAACTTTTGATGATAGTCCTAAGTCGTTCATCAGGTGTCATGTTTCTGGGTATCGTTCGCCTCTGATCAGGTAGTTCCCAATACTCGAGACACTTTTTTCTCATTTCGGCCTGCCGATGCTCGAAGAGCATTGTGTCTTCGCAAAATGCCGCTATCTTCAACAAGCCAACGACTTGCTTCTTTCCTAGATTCTCATTAGAATTCTTCAAGTACTTGAAGAACTGCACGTCCTCTTCCATTACATGCTGTGGTACGAGTTCCACAACATCATCAGTATCTTTTTTCTCACAGAGTACGCGATTTGCACGCGCCAAATGGCTAATAATGTCCTTAACGTTTTCGCGCTTTCCCTTGCATATAAGATAACGCTCGGAGTTAGCGGGTCTTGAGGTATTTGGCTTGAAAATGGAGATGCTCTCGAAGCACCGATACATCAGGTATACAAGACCCGCGCTGAACGGTGTAAAGAGATCAAACACTTTCGTTACAAAATTTCCGCCCGTTCTCACGATCATAAGTGCTACCAGGCACTGACACAGGTACAGTTGTTTCGACAAAATTTCCTGAATGCTCTCCTGGCCTTCTACAGAAAAGCCTCCATCGGACATCATAAAGTGAACGCCCTGGTTTTTCGTCTGACGCATTATAAGTTGTCTGAAAGCTTCTTGATTCTCGGGATTATAGACATCACCATCTCCGTTCGGTCCGTAATAAGGATGGAAGGTCTCGGGCGTTCCTGCGTTAAAGTCTTCGAGTTTAAAGTCATTGGATTCTTTCAACGTAAAACCGAAGCCCTTGGCGTGCCACTTTTTTCTCCAGAGCACGTATTCACTGAAGCCTCCAGGACCTGCGCATACATCTGCGAAATATAGCAACTCGCCACTCTTTAGCGTCTTTGGTCGTGTGAACATAAAATCGCAAGCTTTGTCCATATTGGCCATTTTAACGGCTGCACGATTGAGAAAGAATGCGCCGCGAATTGTTTCGTAAGGATTCGATCTCGTTCTCGCTCTTCGCATCTCGTTCTTGTCGAGATTGTCAAATACGGATTTGGAGTTTACCACTTGCATCACCACGTTTGGATCGCAGAAGGAGCACTCGTCGTCTATTGTCTTTTTCGCGGGCCCTATACCCAACCAACGCTCCAATTCTTTGGATTCTAGCGGCTCTTGAGAATTCTTCAGCCACTCTATCTCCTCCTGTACTGAAACGATTTCCTCGTTTGGATCCCATCGCAGATTCGCCTCTTTAAGTTTGTCGTTGTAGTGACCGAGACCACGACGACCCTTGTGTTTCGATGCCTCCACTGGTTCCAGACGACCTTGACCAAGTTTACCAAGACCCACGCCCTTCTTGTAACCCATTTTTCCCATCATACGTTCAGCCTTGTCTCGAGCTACCGTCTCCACTTCGATACGCGATTTTTTAATAGGAACTTCACCGGAAGAGTCAGATTCCTCATCCAAGAACCGTTTCTTTCTGGGACTCTCCAACGAGTGGTCAGAGAACGATGAATTCTCAACGTGTGCTGGTCCCATGTCAAATCCATGATGAATAGCTCCACCAAAACCCGACCGTTCGTCTTCCGATGAGCTACTGCTCGAGTCTGAAAAGTCAATCAAATTTCCAGTTTTTAAAAAAATATTACAATATTATTACTTAAATTTCTTAAATATGGAAACCCATCTGCACCTTATTTATAGTTCTATTCTATTATTGAGATAAATACCTAAGGCTTTGAAAACTAATCAATAAACATGTTTCATTTCTTTTTCCAAATCAATATCTAATGTCTTCATTTTCTTAGCATTATATGGAATATAAATATTAAATAATATAATACATTTCCAAAATCACTTGAGACAGTAGTGACGCAATCCAAAAATACAACAGAATTAAAAAATAAATGTATACGCAAAGTAATTTCATTTTAGCGTTAAAAGTCGATTAAGTATAAAATTCTCGATTTACTAGTGATGCTTTACATTTTTTGATAAATCTGTATTTGTATCTGGCCTAAGTATTTCTTCGCAAGCCATGTAATGCAGCATTAAGCTGCATTATTAACGGCACAGCGTGATGATGCCGGTAATATGCCAGCAAAAGTCCAACACGCTGTGCATGCCAACACGTATCTGCACTTTGCAGGCACATTACCGGCATCAGGACGCTGTGCCGTGAATAATACAGCTTAATGCTGCAGTACATGGCAAACTTTTGTGGACGCAGTAAAATTTCTATTTTTGGAGGTGAACATACGAACAGCTACATTTGAAATTGGAAATGCCTACAATTAGAATGCCTAACAGTTGCTATGTTCAAAACATACTAACATCAGATGCAGTGGAGATTATGAGCAAACAATGCGAATTTTACGAAGGTCTCGATTATCTAGTAGTTTAACGTTTATTATGAGCGTAACGATACTTACCACTTAACCTCCTATTCATGTTGACAGAATGTTGTAACTGAAGTTTCATGATTTTTCCGGGGAGCCGGTGTATTCCAAGTCCTTGACAAAGCGATCGGAGTCCAATTGACGCTGTTATCCGAAAATTGAGATTCAAAACCACACGTTTTGGACTGCCGGTTACAAATAATGTTCGGAGTTTTTCTCAACGAGAACGTTTCGAACACTCGTATCACCGACACACATGTACGCGCACAAAAACTTCCCACGACACACTAAATTGTCGGCGTTTCTTTAGATTTCATTAATAATATTGCTACCACACCTCTTCGTTCGCCCCAGTCAGGAAGACGATCTGCGTGAGCAAAGCGTCAACCTTCTATTTTATCAGCAATTTATAAGTAACTTGCAAAACGTCTCGTCCGTAAAACACTGAAGTGCACTGAAGTGTTCGAGGCGCGGGAACGCTTAGGCTACTGCCAGTGATGCCGGACGCACCGGCGCTTAAGTACCGCACGCTCACCGAGCTCCACCCACCACGCGGCGCTAGCTGGGGGCTGGGCGTGGTTAGGCGCGCTGACGAATCACCTTCGTTGCCAGCATTTGTTTAATTTATAATAAATTAAGCAAATTAGATAAATTGCGTTTGAATAAAGTCTGAAAAATTAAAATCAAAATTAAATATAAAAAATTAAAATAAAAAAAAAAAAACGAAGATTAAATTTATGAAATTTAGCGAGAGAAATAGCTTTAAAAAAAAAATATGAAATTTTATGTGACTGAAAAAATTAAAGAAAAAAATAGTGTACTTAATAATGGTTGATATACTGCACCGAATTGTTCAATCTCGGGAATGTTTTTTTTACGCATAATCATTTACTAAAATCATTCATATATATTCTGTGTAATCGATTACAAAATTCATCGAGAGAAATTTTTTTTTTGCATTTCTTCACGTTTGATCATTGAATATACAAGATATACAAGATGTATAAAGTTAAAAAGTAATAGATGAATCTTGACAGTGCAGAGACAGAGCTGAAGATTCATAATCGAAAGGTCGCCAGTTCGATGCCATGCTTTTGATTTAATTTTGCTTCCTCATGGAGGAAGCTCTGTTTTCATGAAATTTTTTTTTTTTGAGATTTTCATGTCAAAACGTTTACAATGGTCTGAAACGTCGAGAAAAGTGGTTTAGAAAATGTGTCCGAATGAATGAATGTGTGTGTGTGTGTGTGTGATGAAAGGCCAAAAAATCATATAACTGTTACTTTTAAAGTATTCGACCGAATCGGCTAAAATTTAAACAACATGTATAGTACTGGCCAGAGTTGTAAATCCCCATTAATTCATGAAATATAGTTTACAGTACAATTTGTTCTGTAATTATGATTTCATAATAATAATATGTAGTGATTATAAAATAGAGTGTAAACATTTGAATAGCTAAAAAATATTAATCAAATACAAATAAGGTAAACGGCCCTGTTTCTGACGCTGCCCCCAGTTCCAGACGCTCTACTTCAGCATAGACGGCTTCCGCCACCAGTACAGAAACAGCCAATAGAATTCGTAATTGGTGGCGTCACAAACTTCGACACTCGTTAGGTTTTCGTTTATCCTATGGTTTTACATGGGCAGAGTGAGAAACGTGAGAAAAAGCGGTCATAGATTTCCGCTGCCGATCTGGCTTCCTATTGGCACGCAGATAGGATTGCTTGTTGTCGCTCAGCGCACCGCTATGCGCAGCTTGTGCTTCATCGGCGACAAAAAATGAAAAAAGGATGCAAAGTAGAACCTTGCACATTGCTTCCTCATTATTTTTCCCGTTTGACAAAGCTACCTCTATGAGGAAGTATGTTATTCAATTTTTGGCTTCCTCATAGAGGAAGCTTTATAAAACGCGAAAAATAATGAGGAAGCAATGTGCAAGGTTCTACTTTGCATCCTTGTTTTAATTAGATAAATATACATGTTGTGGATTCGCTTTTTCTATTTCGTTATTGCGTTATTTCGTGATTATTAGAGCGTTTCCGAAGTGAATGTGATAATGTATATTTTTTAAAATAATTCAACATTCCGTAAAATCAAAAATGTCATACCGTTCGTCACTAAATTATACATATATAATGGCTGAATATTGTTTCATTTATATACAAAATTTGAGATCGCTATCTTAAGTTTTGCAAAAGTTACAATAGAGCGATAATGTCAATTTTTTGAAAAATTCAAAACATCATACAATTTTTACGGCTCAACCGATCTTAACTAAATTCAATAGCGATCACCGGCATATGAAAGCTCAAATTCATACCAATTTTTAGATCAATATCTCAAAAATTGAAAGAGTTATTGCGAAAACAGACATTTTTCAAAAAATTAAAAATCGCGTAATAATTTAACGATGAAGTGGATTTTAACAAAAATTTGTATGAACGATGAGGCTTGATCTCTCTATCTATGGTCCAAATTTCAGGTTGATATCTCAAGGCCTTCTCGAGTTATAAAGGTTTACATTTTTCGATTGTGTAACATACACACACACACACATACACACACACACACCACACACATACAGACATTTGTTCTAAATCACTTTTCTCGATGTTTTGGACCATTCTGAGTGTACTGACATGAAAATCTCGAAAAAAAAATTTTTCACGAAAACAAAGCTTCCTCTATGAGGAAGCAAAAAACAAGAAATAAGAACAATTCTCTTTGGATTATTTTGCCACAAAATATTTAAGTATTATATTTTATCAACACGCTTTCTCTCAATTCAAACATAGAGAAAATTTCGTCGGTTTATATAACAGAACTTAGTTTTATTTATATCTTCGAGTAACCGAGTAACATTAAAAACTCATTCGTATGTATAACGAAGATATCATTTATATTTTTCCTTCCTCATAGAGGAAGCTTTGTTTTCGTGAAAATTTTTTTTTTCAAGATTTTCATGTCAGTACACTCTTCTTAGTCCAAAACGTCGAGAAAAGTGATTTAGAAAAAATGTCTGTATGTGTGTACATTTTTTGAGCGTGTAACATACATACACACACACACATAAACCTTTATAACTCGGGAACGCCTCGAGATATAGAGCTGAAATTTACACCATAGATAGAGGGGTCAATCCTCATCATTCATACCATTTTTTGTTAAAATCCCCATGATCGTTACATTTCTACGCGGTTTTTAATTTTTTCAAACATGTCTGATAACTCGATAACTCTTTTAATTTTCGATATATTAACCTCAAAGTTGGTACGTATGTGAGCTTTCATACACCGGTGATCCCTATTATAATGGGTTAAGATCAGTTGAAACGTTAAAATTTTATGAGATTTTGATTTTTTGAATTTTTAGGCATTACATTTTTTAAACGTAATCTTTTTTTCAATGGAAATAACAGGCTTGGAATATTTAATTGGTTCTCTGAAATAATTGGTTGGTACATTTTCGAATAAATTGTATGAATTAAATAAATTGAATATTTTTAAACATATTAAAGTAAACGGCCCAGTTTGTGACGATTTAAGGCAACCCTGTCACTCTGCCCATGTAAAACCGTAGGTTTTCCGTCGCACACGGAACGAGTCAAGCAAATTAATCAATGTTAGCACAATCAAAGCGAGAATAATTTGTTTTCATTAAAGATTTATATATATATATATTTACAAATTATAAAAAGATACGATGTGCCAGTGCTTGTCGTCAGGCAAGAACACGTCTCTCTCATCTGAAGGCAATAAAGGTGGTCTCTCTAATCCTCGCGCACTCCTTGGCCTACTCAAAGGCAATTCAACATTTTGCATGCAGACTCGACTTTTCCTTTTTAAGCCTCTATAATTTCTTTTATAGACAGCTACACTATCTTTAAACAATAGTAATATTTCGGCGTACGTGACTGCGTTCAAGTACCGAAAATTCGGCGCACCAATGTAACCCTAATAAAAAGATTAACCTGGCGCCAGCTAGACTCTCGAGTCCAGCGCGGACCCTTTTTATTGCAGTAAATTTCCGCAGCCGATCTGACTTCCTATTGGCGCGCATATTGGATTGCTTGTTGTGGCTCAGCGCGCCGCTATGCGCAGCTTGTGTTTCATCAGCGACAAAAAACGAAGAAACAGGAAATAAGAACAATTCTCGTTGGATTATTTTGCCAAAATCAATTACCATACTTCCTCTTAGAGGTTGCTATGTAAAAAGCGAAATATAATGAGGAAGTAATGTGCAAGGTTCTGCTTTGCATCCTTGCTGTAAATGTATAAATAAGCGCACACTCCCGCTTTGTGAAAATATAATAAGGACGAACGGTTCGGAAACTCCCTCGAATACTCTATCTTCTCTATTTTTTTTTTTTTTTTTTGTAGAACACGATAGAAACCGGAGTTTTCCGAAATTTCATTGGGAAGCAAGGATATGGCTAGTTTATACGACATAAATCGCTACTTTTCGCAATATCGACTGTACAACATCGCTATGAAAATATGGTATCGTTCAACACTTTTGGGCTATATCTGACGTATTTTTCTGTTAATCCCGAATTTAGCACTGTTACGCGGTTACTCGAAGATATAAATAAAACTAAGTTCTGTTATATAAATCGACGAAATTTTCTGTATGTTTGTATTGAGAGAAAGCGTGTTGATAAAATATAATACTAAAATATTTTGTGGCAAAATAATCCGAAGAGAATTGTTCTTATTTTCTGTTTTTTTTTTCATTTTTTGTCGCTGATGAAGCACAAGCTGTGCAAAGCGGCGCGCTGAGCGACAACAAGCAATCCAATCTGCGCGCCAATAGGAAGCCAGATCGGCTGCGGAAATCTATGACCGCTTTTTCTAACGTTCTGCTTGCGGAATAATGACATTGAAAAAAAGAAGTTAGTGCATTCTATCAGACATTACATTTTTTAAACATAATCTTTTTTTTCAATAGACTTAACAGGCATGGAATTTTTAATTGGTTCTCTTAAATAATTGGTTGGTACATTTCTAAATAAATTGGATGAATTGAATAAATTAAATATTTTTAAACATATTAAAGTAAACGGCCCAGTTTGTGACGATTTAAGGCAACCCTTTCACTCTGCCCATGTAAAACCATAGGTGTTCCGTCGCACACGGAACGAGTCAATGAAATTAATCAATGTTAGCATAATCAAACCGAGAATAATTTGTTTTTATTAAAGCTTTATATATGTATGTACAAATTATAAAAAGACACGATGTGCCAGTGCTCGTCGTCAGACAAGAGCACGTCTCTCTCACCTGAAGGCAATAAAGGGGGTCTCTCGACTCCTCGCGCACTCCTTGGCCTACTCAAAGGCAATTCAACATTTGGCTTTGAGACTCGACTTTTCCTTTTTAAGCCTCTATAATTTCTTTTATATACAGCTACACTATCTTTAAACAATAGTAATATTTCGGCGTATGTGACCGCGTTCAAGTATTGAAAATTCGGGGCACCAATGTAACCCTAATAAAAAGATTAACCTGACGCCAGCTGGACTCTCGAGTCCAGCGCGGACCCTTTTTATTGCAGTATTGGATTGCTTATTGTCGCTCAGCGCCTAAAGTATTGGATTGCTTATTGTCGCTATACCCAAATTTCCGGGTATTTTAAAGCAATTTTTCTGATACATACCGTACAATTACAGCAACCCTTCTTTACGTATTGTCGATCCACTATACAGAAGCCTATTCAAAATTCATAAAATAAAAGAAACACAAAAAAATCGTATGTATTGGGAAAAAATATGCGAATTTATTCCATAAAACACAAAACATAGTTATCTCAGATTATTTACAAAATTTACAAAATTTTGGATTTGTATCGCGAACTACTACAAATTCTCCTCACTTCTAACTTTTTCCTGAGTACATATTTGTAATCCATTGATATAATCCGCCATCATAAACTTTATAATACAAACACGCTCTGTACGAATTTTTCTTTAATTCGTTCTCACTCAAAATGGCCTCTCGACTATTTCTTATATAAATATATATAACATCGTTACGATACAGCTTATACTTATATATACATATATATACATATATCTAACTAAACTAAAGAAAAAAAAACAAACAAGCTCAATGATCGACGGAATACACAAGTTATAGGCCCGTTAAAGTGGCTGAGCTGCAAGTTTATTTACATCTTTCAATATCACGTTTTTTCTCTTACTCAATCGCAATCTTAACCTTTTTCGAATAATCTATTACAAAAGTCGACGATTGGCATTGGATTGAAAAACCCAGATTATCGTTAAATGACTATGAAAACACAATATATTTTGAATATGCCGATGAAAATATTCTAAGGAAGCATCTGCGATCTGCCTAATAATTTTTTAACGAATATAATCGAATGAGATACAATGCGATCTTGTAAATTTTACGCAATAACATTTCGGTGCGATAAACTTTCAACCGTTCGCTTAAAATAACTTTTCACTAAACATTGTTACATTCAGGTATGTATAGTAAAAATTTGATTTTTATAGTTATCGGCAAAGACTTAATATTATTATACGCAAATAATGGCTGTCTTCTGAGTAACCGTTACAGGAATAATGAGGTATGTGTCGTTTTTTTCGATTCAACACTTCAAGTGGTTCTTGCAAACTTTGAATTATTATCGAGGGCAACATTTGTTTCGAATTACTTTCAAGATACTTTCTATCGTTAGCGGTGAATCAGCTCGCCATTGCCAGACTACTCGATTTTCCATGGATTCAGGAAAACTTGCGTTCGCTTTAGCCGGTCTGTCTTTGTCGTAGAGTGTCGTGTTGCTTTTGCAATTAAAATAATACGAATAGCCGGATGAGCGGCTGACATGACGAGACCAGTGTTGCGCGGTTCCTTTGAGGAACAGAAGACTATTGGGTACATAGTAGTAAGGTTCGTCTCCATCGTTGTCGTAGCTCGAAGGACAGCTTATGGGCACGTACGCCTGAGCGTTAGTGCCATTTTTCATTACGCACGGCCTCAGGTTCAGCTTCTTGTCCAAATTTTTTGGCAGGGGAAGTAATTCTTTGGCACGAACTCGAATGTACTTGGTGTTCGTGGGCTTCCACAGTGCCTCACAAAATACCTTAGTCAGCTCGTATCTGAAAATAATTAGAATAATTGGTGAGTTTTTTTTGTTTTGGTTTTCAAGCTGGTGGGAACATACATGAATTAAAGATGCTTGGCGTATGCATTCTCAATCAAAAATTCGATTTCACTAGAATTTCAGTCTTTTGCGACACGATTAATATCTTTAGCAAAACAGTCAGATTACAAATATTGAGAACATTAGTTCTGAATATCAACAAAAAAAAAAATAAAAAATACAATCGTGAACATCGTTTTCAACCTTTTATAAAGCTCCCTCGGAAAATAAGTTGATTAAATCTGACTTTCTCAAAGGGTAAACTCTGTAATAGATAGAAGTGAATGAAGAAATAATGTGCGAGATTCTATTTTGCATCCAATTAAAAAAAAATACCAACAGGTCAGTAAGTAATTAGTTTAGCGTAATTAGTTTAACCCATTTTCACAAATCTTTATTTTTCGTCGATGGATTTGTCGATTTATCTATATTTATGCGATGTTTTTATAGAATTATTTAAAGAATGTTTTCAAAGAGACTTTCACCAGAACTTTAATTTCGAGAAGTAAAAAAATTCTGAAAATTAATCATGTGTATTGCCAAATATCGGTGAATTTACTTTTGACATAACATTTTTCAAAACTATATCAACGCTAGCTTCTTATCATGGAAAATAAAGGTTCTATGTCTCTACAATATTTTCTCCCATTGCAAACTGAAATTTCTATCATATTTTCAACTGAGAATGTATACGTGAAACATTTGTAAACAGTTAAATTAAAAATTCAATATAACACTGATTTTATATTCTTTGATTTAGAAAACAAAAAGATAACTGTAAACTAACATTTTTCATTTAATTCAAGAATATATTTAACAGCTTAAGAATGTTTCCCGTATTTATACAAGATGAAAAATTAATTTAACATTAATACTAAGTTAATTTATTGAAATCACTAGTTACCTGTCTTGGAAGTGCTTCTGACTGACATCCTCCGTTCCGAGCACGTAAGCGTCGAGAATGTGAAGCGCCAACGTCTTTCTTTGATTCCTGTATTGACCCCTTAATTCAGGTATCATTTCTGCGTAGACTAGAGTGTCGGGTGGTAGCTCGAGATTGTGAACTCGAACCCAGGAGCCTTTGGAATAGCGAAACGTCTTGGTCCGTCCTAAGCCGACGTAAAAAGTTGCTGCTCTATCGTTGTCGGAGTTCTGACCGGAACCGCAAGGCATGCAACACCAATCATGAGGTGTGCTCAATATCGTGCTCTCGAGATTGCCTGTCGTCAATTCCGTTGCTTTACTCGTGAGAAATCGTAGACTCGAACTTTTGATGATAGTCCTAAGTCGTTCATCAGGTGTCATGTTTCTGGGTATCGTTCGCCTCTGATCAGGTAGTTCCCAATACTCGAGACACTTTTTTCTCATTTCGGCCTGCCGATGCTCGAAGAGCATTGTGTCTTCGCAAAATGCCGCTATCTTCAACAAGCCAACGACTTGCTTCTTTCCTAGATTCTCATTAGAATTCTTCAAGTACTTGAAGAACTGCACGTCCTCTTCCATTACATGCTGTGGTACGAGTTCCACAACATCATCAGTATCTTTTTTCTCACAGAGTACGCGATTTGCACGCGCCAAATGGCTAATAATGTCCTTAACGTTTTCGCGCTTTCCCTTGCATATAAGATAACGCTCGGAGTTAGCGGGTCTTGAGGTATTTGGCTTGAAAATGGAGATGCTCTCGAAGCACCGATACATCAGGTATACAAGACCCGCGCTGAACGGTGTAAAGAGATCAAACACTTTCGTTACAAAATTTCCGCCCGTTCTCACGATCATAAGTGCTACCAGGCACTGACACAGGTACAGTTGTTTCGACAAAATTTCCTGAATGCTCTCCTGGCCTTCTACAGAAAAGCCTCCATCGGACATCATAAAGTGAACGCCCTGGTTTTTCGTCTGACGCATTATAAGTTGTCTGAAAGCTTCTTGATTCTCGGGATTATAGACATCACCATCTCCGTTCGGTCCGTAATAAGGATGGAAGGTCTCGGGCGTTCCTGCGTTAAAGTCTTCGAGTTTAAAGTCATTGGATTCTTTCAACGTAAAACCGAAGCCCTTGGCGTGCCACTTTTTTCTCCAGAGCACGTATTCACTGAAGCCTCCAGGACCTGCGCATACATCTGCGAAATATAGCAACTCGCCACTCTTTAGCGTCTTTGGTCGTGTGAACATAAAATCGCAAGCTTTGTCCATATTGGCCATTTTAACGGCTGCACGATTGAGAAAGAATGCGCCGCGAATTGTTTCGTAAGGATTCGATCTCGTTCTCGCTCTTCGCATCTCGTTCTTGTCGAGATTGTCAAATACGGATTTGGAGTTTACCACTTGCATCACCACGTTTGGATCGCAGAAGGAGCACTCGTCGTCTATTGTCTTTTTCGCGGGCCCTATACCCAACCAACGCTCCAATTCTTTGGATTCTAGCGGCTCTTGAGAATTCTTCAGCCACTCTATCTCCTCCTGTACTGAAACGATTTCCTCGTTTGGATCCCATCGCAGATTCGCCTCTTTAAGTTTGTCGTTGTAGTGACCGAGACCACGACGACCCTTGTGTTTCGATGCCTCCACTGGTTCCAGACGACCTTGACCAAGTTTACCAAGACCCACGCCCTTCTTGTAACCCATTTTTCCCATCATACGTTCAGCCTTGTCTCGAGCTACCGTCTCCACTTCGATACGCGATTTTTTAATAGGAACTTCACCGGAAGAGTCAGATTCCTCATCCAAGAACCGTTTCTTTCTGGGACTCTCCAACGAGTGGTCAGAGAACGATGAATTCTCAACGCGTGCTGGTCCCATCTCAAATCCATGATGAATAGCTCCACCAAAACCCGACCGTTCGTCTTCCGATGAGCTACTGCTCGAGTCTGAAAAGTCAATCAAATTTCCAGTTTTTAAAAAAATATTACAATATTATTACTTAAATTTCTTAAATATGGAAACCCATCTGCACCTTATTTATAGTTCTATTCTATTATTGAGATAAATACCTAAGGCTTTGAAAACTAATCAATAAACATGTTTCATTTCTTTTTCCAAATCAATATCTAATGTCTTCATTTTCTTAGCATTATATGGAATATAAATATTAAATAATATAATACATTTCCAAAATCACTTGAGACAGTAGTGACGCAATCCAAAAATACAACAGAATTAAAAAATAAATGTATACGCAAAGTAATTTCATTTTAGCGTTAAAAGTCGATTAAGTATAAAATTCTCGATTTACTAGTGATGCTTTACATTTTTTGATAAATCTGTATTTGTATCTGGCCTAAGTATTTCTTCGCAAGCCATGTAATGCAGCATTAAACTGCATTATTAACGGCACAGCGTGATGATGCCGGTAATATGCCAGCAAAAGTCCAACACGCTGTGCATGCCAACACGTATCTGCACTTTGCAGGCACATTACCGGCATCAGGACGCTGTGCCGTGAATAATACAGCTTAATGCTGCAGTACATGGCAAACTTTTGTGGATGCAGTAAAATTTCTATTTTGGGAGGTGAACATACGAACAGCTACATTTGAAATTGGAAATGCCTAACAGTTGCTATGTTCAAAACATACTAACATCAGATGCAGTGGAGATTATGAGCAAACAATGCGAATTTTACGAAGGTCTCGATTATCTAGTAGTTTAACGTTTATTATGAGCGTAACGATACTTACCACTTAACCTCCTATTCATGTTGACAGAATGTTGTAACTGAAGTTTCATGATTTTTCCGGGGAGCCGGTGTATTCCAAGTCCTTGACAAAGCGATCGGAGTCCAATTGACGCTGTTATCCGAAAATTGAGATTCAAAACCACACGTTTTGGACTGCCGGTTACAAATAATGTTCGGAGTTTTTCTCAACGAGAACGTTTCGAACACTCGTATCACCGACACACATGTACGCGCACAAAAACTTCCCACGACACACTAAATTGTCGGCGTTTCTTTAGATTTCATTAATAATATTGCTACCACACCTCTTCGTTCGCCCCAGTCAGGAAGACGATCTGCGTGAGCAAAGCGTCAACCTTCTATTTTATCAGCAATTTATAAGTAACTTGCAAAACGTCACGTCCGTAAAACACTGAAGTGCACTGAAGTGTTCGAGGCGCGGGAACGCTTAGGCTACTGCCAGTGATGCCAGACGCACCGGCGCTTAAGTACCGCACGCTCACGGAGCTCCACCCACCACGCGGCGCTAGCTGGGGGCTGGGCGTGGTTAGGCGCGCTGACGAATCACCTTCGTTGCCAGCATTTGTTTAATTTATAATAAATTAAGCAAATTAGATAAATTGCGTTTGAATAAAGTCTGAAAAATTAAAATCAAAATTAAATATAAAAAATTAAAATAAAAAAAAAAACGAAGATTAAATTTATGAAATTTAGCGAGAGAAATAGCTTTAAAAAAAAAAATATGAAATTTTATGTGACTGAAAAAATTAAAGAAAAAAATAGTGTACTTAATAATGGTTGATATACTGCACCGAATTGTTCAATCTCGGGAATGTTTTTTTTACGCATAATCATTTACTAAAATCATTCATATATATTCTGTGTAATCGATTACAAAATTCATCGAGAGAAATTTTTTTTTTGCATTTCTTCACGTTTGATCATTGAATATACAAGATATACAAGATGTATAAAGTTAAAAAGTAATAGATGAATCTTGACAGTGCAGAGACAGAGCTGAAGATTCATAATCGAAAGGTCGCCAGTTCGATGCCATGCTTTTGATTTAATTTTGCTTCCTCATGGAGGAAGCTCTGTTTTCATGAAATTTTTTTTTTTTGAGATTTTCATGTCAAAACGTTTACAATGGTCTGAAACGTCGAGAAAAGTGGTTTAGAAAATGTGTCCGAATGAATGAATGTGTGTGTGTGTGTGTGTGTGATGAAAGGCCAAAAAATCATATAACTGTTACTTTTAAAGTATTCGACCGAATCGGCTAAAATTTAAACAACATGTATAGTACTGGCCAGAGTTGTAAATCCCCATTAATTCATGAAATATAGTTTACAGTACAATTTGTTCTGTAATTATGATTTCATAATAATAATATGTAGTGATTATAAAATAGAGTGTAAACATTTGAATAGCTAAAAAATATTAATCAAATACAAATAAGGTAAACGGCCCTGTTTCTGACGCTGCCCCAGTTCCAGACGCTCTACTTCAGCATAGACGGCTTCCGCCACCAGTACAGAAACAGCCAATAGAATTCGTAATTGGTGGCGTCACAAACTTCGACACTCGTTAGGTTTTCGTTTATCCTATGGTTTTACATGGGCAGAGTGAGAAACGTGAGAAAAAGCGGTCATAGATTTCCGCTGCCGATCTGGCTTCCTATTGGCACGCAGATAGGATTGCTTGTTGTCGCTCAGCGCACCGCTATGCGCAGCTTGTGCTTCATCAGCGACAAAAAATGAAAAAAGGATGCAAAGTAGAACCTTGCACATTGCTTCCTCATTATTTTTCCCGTTTGACAAAGCTACCTCTATGAGGAAGTATGTTATTCAATTTTTGGCTTCCTCATAGAGGAAGCTTTATAAAACGCGAAAAATAATGAGGAAGCAATGTGCAAGGTTCTACTTTGCATCCTTGTTTTAATTAGATAAATATACATGTTGTGGATTCGCTTTTTCTATTTCGTTATTGCGTTATTTCGTGATTATTAGAGCGTTTCCGAAGTGAATGTGATAATGTATATTTTTTAAAATAATTCAACATTCCGTAAAATCAAAAATGTCATACCGTTCGTCACTAAATTATACATATATAATGGCTGAATATTGTTTCATTTATATACAAAATTTGAGATCGCTATCTTAAGTTTTGCAAAAGTTACAATAGAGCGATAATGTCAATTTTTTGAAAAATTCAAAACATCATACAATTTTTACGGCTCAACCGATCTTAACTAAATTCAATAGCGATCACCGGCATATGAAAGCTCAAATTCATACCAATTTTTAGATCAATATCTCAAAAATTGAAAGAGTTATCGCGAAAACAGACATTTTTCAAAAAATTAAAAATCGCGTAATAATTTAACGATGAAGTGGATTTTAACAAAAATTTGTATGAACGATGAGGCTTGATCTCTCTATCTATGGTCCAAATTTCAGGTTGATATCTCAAGGCCTTCTCGAGTTATAAAGGTTTACATTTTTCGATTGTGTAACATACACACACACACACATACACACACACACACCACACACATACAGACATTTGTTCTAAATCACTTTTCTCGATGTTTTGGACCATTCTGAGTGTACTGACATGAAAATCTCGAAAAAAAAAATTTTCACGAAAACAAAGCTTCCTCTATGAGGAAGCAAAAAACAAGAAATAAGAACAATTCTCTTTGGATTATTTTGCCACAAAATATTTAAGTATTATATTTTATCAACACGCTTTCTCTCAATTCAAACATAGAGAAAATTTCGTCGGTTTATATAACAGAACTTAGTTTTATTTATATCTTCGAGTAACCGAGTAACATTAAAAACTCATTCGTATGTATAACGAAGATATCATTTATATTTTTCCTTCCTCATAGAGGAAGCTTTGTTTTCGTGAAAATTTTTTTTTTCAAGATTTTCATGTCAGTACACTCTTCTTAGTCCAAAACGTCGAGAAAAGTGATTTAGAAAAAATGTCTGTATGTGTGTACATTTTTTGAGCGTGTAACATACATACACACACACACATAAACCTTTATAACTCGGGAACGCCTCGAGATATAGAGCTGAAATTTACACCATAGATAGAGGGGTCAATCTTCATCATTCATACCATTTTTTGTTAAAATCCCCATGATCGTTACATTTCTACGCGGTTTTTAATTTTTTCAAACATGTCTGATAACTCGATAACTCTTTTAATTTTCGATATATTAACCTCAAAGTTGGTACGTATGTGAGCTTTCATACACCGGTGATCCCTATTATAATGGGTTAAGATCAGTTGAAACGTTAAAATTTTATGAGATTTTGATTTTTTGAATTTTTAGGCATTACATTTTTTAAACGTAATCTTTTTTTCAATGGAAATAACAGGCTTGGAATATTTAATTGGTTCTCTGAAATAATTGGTTGGTACATTTTCGAATAAATTGTATGAATTAAATAAATTGAATATTTTTAAACATATTAAAGTAAACGGCCCAGTTTGTGACGATTTAAGGCAACCCTGTCACTCTGCCCATGTAAAACCGTAGGTTTTCCGTCGCACACGGAACGAGTCAAGCAAATTAATCAATGTTAGCACAATCAAAGCGAGAATAATTTGTTTTCATTAAAGATTTATATATATATATATTTACAAATTATAAAAAGATACGATGTGCCAGTGCTTGTCGTCAGGCAAGAACACGTCTCTCTCATCTGAAGGCAATAAAGGTGGTCTCTCTAATCCTCGCGCACTCCTTGGCCTACTCAAAGGCAATTCAACATTTTGCATGCAGACTCGACTTTTCCTTTTTAAGCCTCTATAATTTCTTTTATAGACAGCTACACTATCTTTAAACAATAGTAATATTTCGGCGTACGTGACTGCGTTCAAGTACCGAAAATTCGGCGCACCAATGTAACCCTAATAAAAAGATTAACCTGGCGCCAGCTAGACTCTCGAGTCCAGCGCGGACCCTTTTTATTGCAGTAAATTTCCGCAGCCGATCTGACTTCCTATTGGCGCGCATATTGGATTGCTTGTTGTGGCTCAGCGCGCCGCTATGCGCAGCTTGTGTTTCATCAGCGACAAAAAACGAAGAAACAGGAAATAAGAACAATTCTCGTTGGATTATTTTGCCAAAATCAATTACCATACTTCCTCTTAGAGGTTGCTATGTAAAAAGCGAAATATAATGAGGAAGTAATGTGCAAGGTTCTGCTTTGCATCCTTGCTGTAAATGTATAAATAAGCGCACACTCCCGCTTTGTGAAAATATAATAAGGACGAACGGTTCGGAAACTCCCTCGAATACTCTATCTTCTCTATTTTTTTTTTTTTTTTTTGTAGAACACGATAGAAACCGGAGTTTTCCGAAATTTCATTGGGAAGCAAGGATATGGCTAGTTTATACGACATAAATCGCTACTTTTCGCAATATCGACTGTACAACATCGCTATGAAAATATGGTATCGTTCAACACTTTTGGGCTATATCTGACGTATTTTTCAGTTAATCCCGAATTTAGCACTGTTACGCGGTTACTCGAAGATATAAATAAAACTAAGTTCTGTTATATAAATCGACGAAATTTTCTGTATGTTTGTATTGAGAGAAAGCGTGTTGATAAAATATAATACTAAAATATTTTGTGGCAAAATAATCCGAAGAGAATTGTTCTTATTTTCTGTTTTTTTTTTTCATTTTTTGTCGCTGATGAAGCACAAGCTGTGCAAAGCGGCGCGCTGAGCGACAACAAGCAATCCAATCTGCGCGCCAATAGGAAGCCAGATCGGCTGCGGAAATCTATGACCGCTTTTTCTAACGTTCTGCTTGCGGAATAATGACATTGAAAAAAAGAAGTTAGTGCATTCTATCAGACATTACATTTTTTAAACATAATCTTTTTTTTCAATAGACTTAACAGGCATGGAATTTTTAATTGGTTCTCTTAAATAATTGGTTGGTACATTTCTAAATAAATTGGATGAATTGAATAAATTAAATATTTTTAAACATATTAAAGTAAACGGCCCAGTTTGTGACGATTTAAGGCAACCCTTTCACTCTGCCCATGTAAAACCATAGGTGTTCCGTCGCACACGGAACGAGTCAATGAAATTAATCAATGTTAGCATAATCAAACCGAGAATAATTTGTTTTTATTAAAGCTTTATATATGTATGTACAAATTATAAAAAGACACGATGTGCCAGTGCTCGTCGTCAGACAAGAGCACGTCTCTCTCACCTGAAGGCAATAAAGGGGGTCTCTCGACTCCTCGCGCACTCCTTGGCCTACTCAAAGGCAATTCAACATTTGGCTTTGAGACTCGACTTTTCCTTTTTAAGCCTCTATAATTTCTTTTATATACAGCTACACTATCTTTAAACAATAGTAATATTTCGGCGTATGTGACCGCGTTCAAGTATTGAAAATTCGGGGCACCAATGTAACCCTAATAAAAAGATTAACCTGACGCCAGCTGGACTCTCGAGTCCAGCGCGGACCCTTTTTATTGCAGTATTGGATTGCTTATTGTCGCTCAGCGCCTAAAGTATTGGATTGCTTATTGTCGCTACACCCAAATTTCCGGGTATTTTAAAGCAATTTTTCTGATACATACCGTACAATTACAGCAACCCTTCTTTACGTATTGTCGATCCACTATACAGAAGCCTATTCAAAATTCATAAAATAAAAGAAACACAAAAAAATCGTATGTATTGGGAAAAAATATGCGAATTTATTCCATAAAACACAAAACATAGTTATCTCAGATTATTTACAAAATTTACAAAATTTTGGATTTGTATCGCGAACTACTACAAATTCTCCTCACTTCTAACTTTTTCCTGAGTACATATTTGTAATCCATTGATATAATCCGCCATCATAAACTTTATAATACAAACACGCTCTGTACGAATTTTTCTTTAATTCGTTCTCACTCAAAATGGCCTCTCGACTATTTCTTATATAAATATATATAACATCGTTACGATACAGCTTATACTTATATATACATATATATACATATATCTAACTAAACTAAAGAAAAAAAAACAAACAAGCTCAATGATCGACGGAATACACAAGTTATAGGCCCGTTAAAGTGGCTGAGCTGCAAGTTTATTTACATCTTTCAATATCACGTTTTTTCTCTTACTCAATCGCAATCTTAACCTTTTTCGAATAATCTATTACAAAAGTCGACGATTGGCATTGGATTGAAAAACCCAGATTATCGTTAAATGACTATGAAAACACAATATATTTTGAATATGCCGATGAAAATATTCTAAGGAAGCATCTGCGATCTGCCTAATAATTTTTTAACGAATATAATCGAATGAGATACAATGCGATCTTGTAAATTTTACGCAATAACATTTCGGTGCGATAAACTTTCAACCGTTCGCTTAAAATAACTTTTCACTAAACATTGTTACATTCAGGTATGTATAGTAAAAATTTGATTTTTATAGTTATCGGCAAAGACTTAATATTATTATACGCAAATAATGGCTGTCTTCTGAGTAACCGTTACAGGAATAATGAGGTATGTGTCGTTTTTTTCGATTCAACACTTCAAGTGGTTCTTGCAAACTTTGAATTATTATCGAGGGCAACATTTGTTTCGAATTACTTTCAAGATACTTTCTATCGTTAGCGGTGAATCAGCTCGCCATTGCCAGACTACTCGATTTTCCATGGATTCTGGAAAACTTGCGTTCGCTTTAGCCGGTCTGTCTTTGTCGTAGAGTGTCGTGTTGCTTTTGCAATTAAAATAATACGAATAGCCGGATGAGCGGCTGACATGACGAGACCAGTGTTGCGCGGTTCCTTTGAGGAACAGAAGACTATTGGGTACATAGTAGTAAGGTTCGTCTCCATCGTTGTCGTAGCTCGAAGGACAGCTTATGGGCACGTAAGCCTGAGCGTTAGTGCCATTTTTCATTACGCACGGCCTCAGGTTCAGCTTCTTGTCCAAATTTTTTGGCAGGGGAAGTAATTCTTTGGCACGAACTCGAATGTAATTGGTGTTCGTGGGCTTCCACAGTGCCTCACAAAATACCTTAGTCAGCTCGTATCTGAAAATAATTAGAATAATTGGTGAGTTTTTTTTGTTTTGGTTTTCAAGCTGGTGGGAACATACATGAATTAAAGATGCTTGGCGTATGCATTCTCAATCAAAAATTCGATTTCACTAGAATTTCAGTCTTTTGCGACACGATTAATATCTTTAGCAAAACAGTCAGATTACAAATATTGAGAACATTAGTTCTGAATATCAACAAAAAAAAAAAATAAAAAATACAATCGTGAACATCGTTTTCAACCTTTTATAAAGCTCCCTCGGAAAATAAGTTGATTAAATCTGACTTTCTTAAAGGGTAAACTCTGTAATAGATAGAAGTGAATGAAGTGAAATGTGCGAGATTCTATTTTGCATCCAATTAAAAAAAAATACCAACAGGTCAGTAAGTAATTAGTTTAGCGTAATTAGTTTAACTCATTTTCACAAATCTTTATTTTTCGTCGATGGATTTGTCGATTTATCTATATTTATGCGATGTTTTTATAGAATTATTTAAAGAATGTTTTCAAAGAGACTTTCACCAGAACTTTAATTTCGAGAAGTAAAAAAATTCTGAAAATTAATCATGTGTATTGCCAAATATCGGTGAATTTACTTTTGACATAACATTTTTCAAAACTATATCAACGCTAGCTTCTTATCATGGAAAATAAAGGTTCTATGTCTCTACAATATTTTCTCCCATTGCAAACTGAAATTTCTATCATATTTTCAACTGAGAATGTATACGTGAAACATTTGTAAACAGTTAAATTAAAAATTCAATATAACACTGATTTTATATTCTTTGATTTAGAAAACAAAAAGATAACTGTAAACTAACATTTTTCATTTAATTCAAGAATATATTTAACAGCTTAAGAATGTTTCCCGTATTTATACAAGATGAAAAATTAATTTAACATTAATACTAAGTTAATTTATTGAAATCACTAGTTACCTGTCTTGGAAGTGCTTCTGACTGACATCCTCCGTTCCGAGCACGTAAGCGTCGAGAATGTGAAGCGCCAACGTCTTTCTTTGATTCCTGTATTGACCCCTTAATTCAGGTATCATTTCTGCGTAGACTAGAGTGTCGGGTGGTAGCTCGAGATTGTGAACTCGAACCCAGGAGCCTTTGGAATAGCGAAACGTCTTGGTCCGTCCTAAGCCGACGTAAAAAGTTGCTGCTCTATCGTTGTCGGAGTTCTGACCGGAACCGCAAGGCATGCAACACCAATCATGAGGTGTGCTCAATATCGTGCTCTCGAGATTGCCTGTCGTCAATTCCGTTGCTTTACTCGTGAGAAATCGTAGACTCGAACTTTTGATGATAGTCCTAAGTCGTTCATCAGGTGTCATGTTTCTGGGTATCGTTCGCCTCTGATCAGGTAGTTCCCAATACTCGAGACACTTTTTTCTCATTTCGGCCTGCCGATGCTCGAAGAGCATTGTGTCTTCGCAAAATGCCGCTATCTTCAACAAGCCAACGACTTGCTTCTTTCCTAGATTCTCATTAGAATTCTTCAAGTACTTGAAGAACTGCACGTCCTCTTCCATTACATGCTGTGGTACGAGTTCCACAACATCATCAGTATCTTTTTTCTCACAGAGTACGCGATTTGCACGCGCCAAATGGCTAATAATGTCCTTAACGTTTTCGCGCTTTCCCTTGCATATAAGATAACGCTCGGAGTTAGCGGGTCTTGAGGTATTTGGCTTGAAAATGGAGATGCTCTCGAAGCACCGATACATCAGGTATACAAGACCCGCGCTGAACGGTGTAAAGAGATCAAACACTTTCGTTACAAAATTTCCGCCCGTTCTCACGATCATAAGTGCTACCAGGCACTGACACAGGTACAGTTGTTTCGACAAAATTTCCTGAATGCTCTCCTGGCCTTCTACAGAAAAGCCTCCATCGGACATCATAAAGTGAACGCCCTGGTTTTTCGTCTGACGCATTATAAGTTGTCTGAAAGCTTCTTGATTCTCGGGATTATAGACATCACCATCTCCGTTCGGTCCGTAATAAGGATGGAAGGTCTCGGGCGTTCCTGCGTTAAAGTCTTCGAGTTTAAAGTCATTGGATTCTTTCAACGTAAAACCGAAGCCCTTGGCGTGCCACTTTTTTCTCCAGAGCACGTATTCACTGAAGCCTCCAGGACCTGCGCATACATCTGCGAAATATAGCAACTCGCCACTCTTTAGCGTCTTTGGTCGTGTGAACATAAAATCGCAAGCTTTGTCCATATTGGCCATTTTAACGGCTGCACGATTGAGAAAGAATGCGCCGCGAATTGTTTCGTAAGGATTCGATCTCGTTCTCGCTCTTCGCATCTCGTTCTTGTCGAGATTGTCAAATACGGATTTGGAGTTTACCACTTGCATCACCACGTTTGGATCGCAGAAGGAGCACTCGTCGTCTATTGTCTTTTTCGCGGGCCCTATACCCAACCAACGCTCCAATTCTTTGGATTCTAGCGGCTCTTGAGAATTCTTCAGCCACTCTATCTCCTCCTGTACTGAAACGATTTCCTCGTTTGGATCCCATCGCAGATTCGCCTCTTTAAGTTTGTCGTTGTAGTGACCGAGACCACGACGACCCTTGTGTTTCGATGCCTCCACTGGTTCCAGACGACCTTGACCAAGTTTACCAAGACCCACGCCCTTCTTGTAACCCATTTTTCCCATCATACGTTCAGCCTTGTCTCGAGCTACCGTCTCCACTTCGATACGCGATTTTTTAATAGGAACTTCACCGGAAGAGTCAGATTCCTCATCCAAGAACCGTTTCTTTCTGGGACTCTCCAACGAGTGGTCAGAGAACGATGAATTCTCAACGCGTGCTGGTCCCATCTCAAATCCATGATGAATAGCTCCACCAAAACCCGACCGTTCGTCTTCCGATGAGCTACTGCTCGAGTCTGAAAAGTCAATCAAATTTCCAGTTTTTAAAAAAATATTACAATATTATTACTTAAATTTCTTAAATATGGAAACCCATCTGCACCTTATTTATAGTTCTATTCTATTATTGAGATAAATACCTAAGGCTTTGAAAACTAATCAATAAACATGTTTCATTTCTTTTTCCAAATCAATATCTAATGTCTTCATTTTCTTAGCATTATATGGAATATAAATATTAAATAATATAATACATTTCCAAAATCACTTGAGACAGTAGTGACGCAATCCAAAAATACAACAGAATTAAAAAATAAATGTATACGCAAAGTAATTTCATTTTAGCGTTAAAAGTCGATTAAGTATAAAATTCTCGATTTACTAGTGATGCTTTACATTTTTTGATAAATCTGTATTTGTATCTGGCCTAAGTATTTCTTCGCAAGCCATGTAATGCAGCATTAAGCTGCATTATTAACGGCACAGCGTGATGATGCCGGTAATATGCCAGCAAAAGTCCAACACGCTGTGCATGCCAACACGTATCTGCACTTTGCAGGCACATTACCGGCATCAGGACGCTGTGCCGTGAATAATACAGCTTAATGCTGCAGTACATGGCAAACTTTTGTGGACGCAGTAAAATTTCTATTTTGGGAGGTGAACATACGAACAGCTACATTTGAAATTGGAAATGCCTACAATTAGAATGCCTAACAGTTGCTATGTTCAAAACATACTAACATCAGATGCAGTGGAGATTATGAGCAAACAATGCGAATTTTACGAAGGTCTCGATTATCTAGTAGTTTAACGTTTATTATGAGCGTAACGATACTTACCACTTAACCTCCTATTCATGTTGACAGAATGTTGTAACTGAAGTTTCATGATTTTTCCGGGGAGCCGGTGTATTCCAAGTCCTTGACAAAGCGATCGGAGTCCAATTGACGCTGTTATCCGAAAATTGAGATTCAAAACCACACGTTTTGGACTGCCGGTTACAAATAATGTTCGGAGTTTTTCTCAACGAGAACGTTTCGAACACTCGTATCACCGACACACATGTACGCGCACAAAAACTTCCCACGACACACTAAATTGTCGGCGTTTCTTTAGATTTCATTAATAATATTGCTACCACACCTCTTCGTTCGCCCCAGTCAGGAAGACGATCTGCGTGAGCAAAGCGTCAACCTTCTATTTTATCAGCAATTTATAAGTAACTTGCAAAACGTCTCGTCCGTAAAACACTGAAGTGCACTGAAGTGTTCGAGGCGCGGGAACGCTTAGGCTACTGCCAGTGATGCCGGACGCACCGGCGCTTAAGTACCGCACGCTCACCGAGCTCCACCCACCACGCGGCGCTAGCTGGGGGCTGGGCGTGGTTAGGCGCGCTGACGAATCACCTTCGTTGCCAGCATTTGTTTAATTTATAATAAATTAAGCAAATTAGATAAATTGCGTTTGAATAAAGTCTGAAAAATTAAAATCAAAATTAAATATAAAAAATTAAAATAAAAAAAAAAAAACGAAGATTAAATTTATGAAATTTAGCGAGAGAAATAGCTTTAAAAAAAAAATATGAAATTTTATGTGACTGAAAAAATTAAAGAAAAAAATAGTGTACTTAATAATGGTTGATATACTGCACCGAATTGTTCAATCTCGGGAATGTTTTTTTTACGCATAATCATTTACTAAAATCATTCATATATATTCTGTGTAATCGATTACAAAATTCATCGAGAGAAATTTTTTTTTTGCATTTCTTCACGTTTGATCATTGAATATACAAGATATACAAGATGTATAAAGTTAAAAAGTAATAGATGAATCTTGACAGTGCAGAGACAGAGCTGAAGATTCATAATCGAAAGGTCGCCAGTTCGATGCCATGCTTTTGATTTAATTTTGCTTCCTCATGGAGGAAGCTCTGTTTTCATGAAATTTTTTTTTTTTGAGATTTTCATGTCAAAACGTTTACAATGGTCTGAAACGTCGAGAAAAGTGGTTTAGAAAATGTGTCCGAATGAATGAATGTGTGTGTGTGTGTGTGTGATGAAAGGCCAAAAAATCATATAACTGTTACTTTTAAAGTATTCGACCGAATCGGCTAAAATTTAAACAACATGTATAGTACTGGCCAGAGTTGTAAATCCCCATTAATTCATGAAATATAGTTTACAGTACAATTTGTTCTGTAATTATGATTTCATAATAATAATATGTAGTGATTATAAAATAGAGTGTAAACATTTGAATAGCTAAAAAATATTAATCAAATACAAATAAGGTAAACGGCCCTGTTTCTGACGCTGCCCCCAGTTCCAGACGCTCTACTTCAGCATAGACGGCTTCCGCCACCAGTACAGAAACAGCCAATAGAATTCGTAATTGGTGGCGTCACAAACTTCGACACTCGTTAGGTTTTCGTTTATCCTATGGTTTTACATGGGCAGAGTGAGAAACGTGAGAAAAAGCGGTCATAGATTTCCGCTGCCGATCTGGCTTCCTATTGGCACGCAGATAGGATTGCTTGTTGTCGCTCAGCGCACCGCTATGCGCAGCTTGTGCTTCATCGGCGACAAAAAATGAAAAAAGGATGCAAAGTAGAACCTTGCACATTGCTTCCTCATTATTTTTCCCGTTTGACAAAGCTACCTCTATGAGGAAGTATGTTATTCAATTTTTGGCTTCCTCATAGAGGAAGCTTTATAAAACGCGAAAAATAATGAGGAAGCAATGTGCAAGGTTCTACTTTGCATCCTTGTTTTAATTAGATAAATATACATGTTGTGGATTCGCTTTTTCTATTTCGTTATTGCGTTATTTCGTGATTATTAGAGCGTTTCCGAAGTGAATGTGATAATGTATATTTTTTAAAATAATTCAACATTCCGTAAAATCAAAAATGTCATACCGTTCGTCACTAAATTATACATATATAATGGCTGAATATTGTTTCATTTATATACAAAATTTGAGATCGCTATCTTAAGTTTTGCAAAAGTTACAATAGAGCGATAATGTCAATTTTTTGAAAAATTCAAAACATCATACAATTTTTACGGCTCAACCGATCTTAACTAAATTCAATAGCGATCACCGGCATATGAAAGCTCAAATTCATACCAATTTTTAGATCAATATCTCAAAAATTGAAAGAGTTATTGCGAAAACAGACATTTTTCAAAAAATTAAAAATCGCGTAATAATTTAACGATGAAGTGGATTTTAACAAAAATTTGTATGAACGATGAGGCTTGATCTCTCTATCTATGGTCCAAATTTCAGGTTGATATCTCAAGGCCTTCTCGAGTTATAAAGGTTTACATTTTTCGATTGTGTAACATACACACACACACACATACACACACACACACCACACACATACAGACATTTGTTCTAAATCACTTTTCTCGATGTTTTGGACCATTCTGAGTGTACTGACATGAAAATCTCGAAAAAAAAATTTTTCACGAAAACAAAGCTTCCTCTATGAGGAAGCAAAAAACAAGAAATAAGAACAATTCTCTTTGGATTATTTTGCCACAAAATATTTAAGTATTATATTTTATCAACACGCTTTCTCTCAATTCAAACATAGAGAAAATTTCGTCGGTTTATATAACAGAACTTAGTTTTATTTATATCTTCGAGTAACCGAGTAACATTAAAAACTCATTCGTATGTATAACGAAGATATCATTTATATTTTTCCTTCCTCATAGAGGAAGCTTTGTTTTCGTGAAAATTTTTTTTTTCAAGATTTTCATGTCAGTACACTCTTCTTAGTCCAAAACGTCGAGAAAAGTGATTTAGAAAAAATGTCTGTATGTGTGTACATTTTTTGAGCGTGTAACATACATACACACACACACATAAACCTTTATAACTCGGGAACGCCTCGAGATATAGAGCTGAAATTTACACCATAGATAGAGGGGTCAATCCTCATCATTCATACCATTTTTTGTTAAAATCCCCATGATCGTTACATTTCTACGCGGTTTTTAATTTTTTCAAACATGTCTGATAACTCGATAACTCTTTTAATTTTCGATATATTAACCTCAAAGTTGGTACGTATGTGAGCTTTCATACACCGGTGATCCCTATTATAATGGGTTAAGATCAGTTGAAACGTTAAAATTTTATGAGATTTTGATTTTTTGAATTTTTAGGCATTACATTTTTTAAACGTAATCTTTTTTTCAATGGAAATAACAGGCTTGGAATATTTAATTGGTTCTCTGAAATAATTGGTTGGTACATTTTCGAATAAATTGTATGAATTAAATAAATTGAATATTTTTAAACATATTAAAGTAAACGGCCCAGTTTGTGACGATTTAAGGCAACCCTGTCACTCTGCCCATGTAAAACCGTAGGTTTTCCGTCGCACACGGAACGAGTCAAGCAAATTAATCAATGTTAGCACAATCAAAGCGAGAATAATTTGTTTTCATTAAAGATTTATATATATATATATTTACAAATTATAAAAAGATACGATGTGCCAGTGCTTGTCGTCAGGCAAGAACACGTCTCTCTCATCTGAAGGCAATAAAGGTGGTCTCTCTAATCCTCGCGCACTCCTTGGCCTACTCAAAGGCAATTCAACATTTTGCATGCAGACTCGACTTTTCCTTTTTAAGCCTCTATAATTTCTTTTATAGACAGCTACACTATCTTTAAACAATAGTAATATTTCGGCGTACGTGACTGCGTTCAAGTACCGAAAATTCGGCGCACCAATGTAACCCTAATAAAAAGATTAACCTGGCGCCAGCTAGACTCTCGAGTCCAGCGCGGACCCTTTTTATTGCAGTAAATTTCCGCAGCCGATCTGACTTCCTATTGGCGCGCATATTGGATTGCTTGTTGTGGCTCAGCGCGCCGCTATGCGCAGCTTGTGTTTCATCAGCGACAAAAAACGAAGAAACAGGAAATAAGAACAATTCTCGTTGGATTATTTTGCCAAAATCAATTACCATACTTCCTCTTAGAGGTTGCTATGTAAAAAGCGAAATATAATGAGGAAGTAATGTGCAAGGTTCTGCTTTGCATCCTTGCTGTAAATGTATAAATAAGCGCACACTCCCGCTTTGTGAAAATATAATAAGGACGAACGGTTCGGAAACTCCCTCGAATACTCTATCTTCTCTATTTTTTTTTTTTTTTTTTGTAGAACACGATAGAAACCGGAGTTTTCCGAAATTTCATTGGGAAGCAAGGATATGGCTAGTTTATACGACATAAATCGCTACTTTTCGCAATATCGACTGTACAACATCGCTATGAAAATATGGTATCGTTCAACACTTTTGGGCTATATCTGACGTATTTTTCTGTTAATCCCGAATTTAGCACTGTTACGCGGTTACTCGAAGATATAAATAAAACTAAGTTCTGTTATATAAATCGACGAAATTTTCTGTATGTTTGTATTGAGAGAAAGCGTGTTGATAAAATATAATACTAAAATATTTTGTGGCAAAATAATCCGAAGAGAATTGTTCTTATTTTCTGTTTTTTTTTTCATTTTTTGTCGCTGATGAAGCACAAGCTGTGCAAAGCGGCGCGCTGAGCGACAACAAGCAATCCAATCTGCGCGCCAATAGGAAGCCAGATCGGCTGCGGAAATCTATGACCGCTTTTTCTAACGTTCTGCTTGCGGAATAATGACATTGAAAAAAAGAAGTTAGTGCATTCTATCAGACATTACATTTTTTAAACATAATCTTTTTTTTCAATAGACTTAACAGGCATGGAATTTTTAATTGGTTCTCTTAAATAATTGGTTGGTACATTTCTAAATAAATTGGATGAATTGAATAAATTAAATATTTTTAAACATATTAAAGTAAACGGCCCAGTTTGTGACGATTTAAGGCAACCCTTTCACTCTGCCCATGTAAAACCATAGGTGTTCCGTCGCACACGGAACGAGTCAATGAAATTAATCAATGTTAGCATAATCAAACCGAGAATAATTTGTTTTTATTAAAGCTTTATATATGTATGTACAAATTATAAAAAGACACGATGTGCCAGTGCTCGTCGTCAGACAAGAGCACGTCTCTCTCACCTGAAGGCAATAAAGGGGGTCTCTCGACTCCTCGCGCACTCCTTGGCCTACTCAAAGGCAATTCAACATTTGGCTTTGAGACTCGACTTTTCCTTTTTAAGCCTCTATAATTTCTTTTATATACAGCTACACTATCTTTAAACAATAGTAATATTTCGGCGTATGTGACCGCGTTCAAGTATTGAAAATTCGGGGCACCAATGTAACCCTAATAAAAAGATTAACCTGACGCCAGCTGGACTCTCGAGTCCAGCGCGGACCCTTTTTATTGCAGTATTGGATTGCTTATTGTCGCTCAGCGCCTAAAGTATTGGATTGCTTATTGTCGCTATACCCAAATTTCCGGGTATTTTAAAGCAATTTTTCTGATACATACCGTACAATTACAGCAACCCTTCTTTACGTATTGTCGATCCACTATACAGAAGCCTATTCAAAATTCATAAAATAAAAGAAACACAAAAAAATCGTATGTATTGGGAAAAAATATGCGAATTTATTCCATAAAACACAAAACATAGTTATCTCAGATTATTTACAAAATTTACAAAATTTTGGATTTGTATCGCGAACTACTACAAATTCTCCTCACTTCTAACTTTTTCCTGAGTACATATTTGTAATCCATTGATATAATCCGCCATCATAAACTTTATAATACAAACACGCTCTGTACGAATTTTTCTTTAATTCGTTCTCACTCAAAATGGCCTCTCGACTATTTCTTATATAAATATATATAACATCGTTACGATACAGCTTATACTTATATATACATATATATACATATATCTAACTAAACTAAAGAAAAAAAAACAAACAAGCTCAATGATCGACGGAATACACAAGTTATAGGCCCGTTAAAGTGGCTGAGCTGCAAGTTTATTTACATCTTTCAATATCACGTTTTTTCTCTTACTCAATCGCAATCTTAACCTTTTTCGAATAATCTATTACAAAAGTCGACGATTGGCATTGGATTGAAAAACCCAGATTATCGTTAAATGACTATGAAAACACAATATATTTTGAATATGCCGATGAAAATATTCTAAGGAAGCATCTGCGATCTGCCTAATAATTTTTTAACGAATATAATCGAATGAGATACAATGCGATCTTGTAAATTTTACGCAATAACATTTCGGTGCGATAAACTTTCAACCGTTCGCTTAAAATAACTTTTCACTAAACATTGTTACATTCAGGTATGTATAGTAAAAATTTGATTTTTATAGTTATCGGCAAAGACTTAATATTATTATACGCAAATAATGGCTGTCTTCTGAGTAACCGTTACAGGAATAATGAGGTATGTGTCGTTTTTTTCGATTCAACACTTCAAGTGGTTCTTGCAAACTTTGAATTATTATCGAGGGCAACATTTGTTTCGAATTACTTTCAAGATACTTTCTATCGTTAGCGGTGAATCAGCTCGCCATTGCCAGACTACTCGATTTTCCATGGATTCAGGAAAACTTGCGTTCGCTTTAGCCGGTCTGTCTTTGTCGTAGAGTGTCGTGTTGCTTTTGCAATTAAAATAATACGAATAGCCGGATGAGCGGCTGACATGACGAGACCAGTGTTGCGCGGTTCCTTTGAGGAACAGAAGACTATTGGGTACATAGTAGTAAGGTTCGTCTCCATCGTTGTCGTAGCTCGAAGGACAGCTTATGGGCACGTACGCCTGAGCGTTAGTGCCATTTTTCATTACGCACGGCCTCAGGTTCAGCTTCTTGTCCAAATTTTTTGGCAGGGGAAGTAATTCTTTGGCACGAACTCGAATGTACTTGGTGTTCGTGGGCTTCCACAGTGCCTCACAAAATACCTTAGTCAGCTCGTATCTGAAAATAATTAGAATAATTGGTGAGTTTTTTTTGTTTTGGTTTTCAAGCTGGTGGGAACATACATGAATTAAAGATGCTTGGCGTATGCATTCTCAATCAAAAATTCGATTTCACTAGAATTTCAGTCTTTTGCGACACGATTAATATCTTTAGCAAAACAGTCAGATTACAAATATTGAGAACATTAGTTCTGAATATCAACAAAAAAAAAAATAAAAAATACAATCGTGAACATCGTTTTCAACCTTTTATAAAGCTCCCTCGGAAAATAAGTTGATTAAATCTGACTTTCTCAAAGGGTAAACTCTGTAATAGATAGAAGTGAATGAAGAAATAATGTGCGAGATTCTATTTTGCATCCAATTAAAAAAAAATACCAACAGGTCAGTAAGTAATTAGTTTAGCGTAATTAGTTTAACCCATTTTCACAAATCTTTATTTTTCGTCGATGGATTTGTCGATTTATCTATATTTATGCGATGTTTTTATAGAATTATTTAAAGAATGTTTTCAAAGAGACTTTCACCAGAACTTTAATTTCGAGAAGTAAAAAAATTCTGAAAATTAATCATGTGTATTGCCAAATATCGGTGAATTTACTTTTGACATAACATTTTTCAAAACTATATCAACGCTAGCTTCTTATCATGGAAAATAAAGGTTCTATGTCTCTACAATATTTTCTCCCATTGCAAACTGAAATTTCTATCATATTTTCAACTGAGAATGTATACGTGAAACATTTGTAAACAGTTAAATTAAAAATTCAATATAACACTGATTTTATATTCTTTGATTTAGAAAACAAAAAGATAACTGTAAACTAACATTTTTCATTTAATTCAAGAATATATTTAACAGCTTAAGAATGTTTCCCGTATTTATACAAGATGAAAAATTAATTTAACATTAATACTAAGTTAATTTATTGAAATCACTAGTTACCTGTCTTGGAAGTGCTTCTGACTGACATCCTCCGTTCCGAGCACGTAAGCGTCGAGAATGTGAAGCGCCAACGTCTTTCTTTGATTCCTGTATTGACCCCTTAATTCAGGTATCATTTCTGCGTAGACTAGAGTGTCGGGTGGTAGCTCGAGATTGTGAACTCGAACCCAGGAGCCTTTGGAATAGCGAAACGTCTTGGTCCGTCCTAAGCCGACGTAAAAAGTTGCTGCTCTATCGTTGTCGGAGTTCTGACCGGAACCGCAAGGCATGCAACACCAATCATGAGGTGTGCTCAATATCGTGCTCTCGAGATTGCCTGTCGTCAATTCCGTTGCTTTACTCGTGAGAAATCGTAGACTCGAACTTTTGATGATAGTCCTAAGTCGTTCATCAGGTGTCATGTTTCTGGGTATCGTTCGCCTCTGATCAGGTAGTTCCCAATACTCGAGACACTTTTTTCTCATTTCGGCCTGCCGATGCTCGAAGAGCATTGTGTCTTCGCAAAATGCCGCTATCTTCAACAAGCCAACGACTTGCTTCTTTCCTAGATTCTCATTAGAATTCTTCAAGTACTTGAAGAACTGCACGTCCTCTTCCATTACATGCTGTGGTACGAGTTCCACAACATCATCAGTATCTTTTTTCTCACAGAGTACGCGATTTGCACGCGCCAAATGGCTAATAATGTCCTTAACGTTTTCGCGCTTTCCCTTGCATATAAGATAACGCTCGGAGTTAGCGGGTCTTGAGGTATTTGGCTTGAAAATGGAGATGCTCTCGAAGCACCGATACATCAGGTATACAAGACCCGCGCTGAACGGTGTAAAGAGATCAAACACTTTCGTTACAAAATTTCCGCCCGTTCTCACGATCATAAGTGCTACCAGGCACTGACACAGGTACAGTTGTTTCGACAAAATTTCCTGAATGCTCTCCTGGCCTTCTACAGAAAAGCCTCCATCGGACATCATAAAGTGAACGCCCTGGTTTTTCGTCTGACGCATTATAAGTTGTCTGAAAGCTTCTTGATTCTCGGGATTATAGACATCACCATCTCCGTTCGGTCCGTAATAAGGATGGAAGGTCTCGGGCGTTCCTGCGTTAAAGTCTTCGAGTTTAAAGTCATTGGATTCTTTCAACGTAAAACCGAAGCCCTTGGCGTGCCACTTTTTTCTCCAGAGCACGTATTCACTGAAGCCTCCAGGACCTGCGCATACATCTGCGAAATATAGCAACTCGCCACTCTTTAGCGTCTTTGGTCGTGTGAACATAAAATCGCAAGCTTTGTCCATATTGGCCATTTTAACGGCTGCACGATTGAGAAAGAATGCGCCGCGAATTGTTTCGTAAGGATTCGATCTCGTTCTCGCTCTTCGCATCTCGTTCTTGTCGAGATTGTCAAATACGGATTTGGAGTTTACCACTTGCATCACCACGTTTGGATCGCAGAAGGAGCACTCGTCGTCTATTGTCTTTTTCGCGGGCCCTATACCCAACCAACGCTCCAATTCTTTGGATTCTAGCGGCTCTTGAGAATTCTTCAGCCACTCTATCTCCTCCTGTACTGAAACGATTTCCTCGTTTGGATCCCATCGCAGATTCGCCTCTTTAAGTTTGTCGTTGTAGTGACCGAGACCACGACGACCCTTGTGTTTCGATGCCTCCACTGGTTCCAGACGACCTTGACCAAGTTTACCAAGACCCACGCCCTTCTTGTAACCCATTTTTCCCATCATACGTTCAGCCTTGTCTCGAGCTACCGTCTCCACTTCGATACGCGATTTTTTAATAGGAACTTCACCGGAAGAGTCAGATTCCTCATCCAAGAACCGTTTCTTTCTGGGACTCTCCAACGAGTGGTCAGAGAACGATGAATTCTCAACGCGTGCTGGTCCCATCTCAAATCCATGATGAATAGCTCCACCAAAACCCGACCGTTCGTCTTCCGATGAGCTACTGCTCGAGTCTGAAAAGTCAATCAAATTTCCAGTTTTTAAAAAAATATTACAATATTATTACTTAAATTTCTTAAATATGGAAACCCATCTGCACCTTATTTATAGTTCTATTCTATTATTGAGATAAATACCTAAGGCTTTGAAAACTAATCAATAAACATGTTTCATTTCTTTTTCCAAATCAATATCTAATGTCTTCATTTTCTTAGCATTATATGGAATATAAATATTAAATAATATAATACATTTCCAAAATCACTTGAGACAGTAGTGACGCAATCCAAAAATACAACAGAATTAAAAAATAAATGTATACGCAAAGTAATTTCATTTTAGCGTTAAAAGTCGATTAAGTATAAAATTCTCGATTTACTAGTGATGCTTTACATTTTTTGATAAATCTGTATTTGTATCTGGCCTAAGTATTTCTTCGCAAGCCATGTAATGCAGCATTAAACTGCATTATTAACGGCACAGCGTGATGATGCCGGTAATATGCCAGCAAAAGTCCAACACGCTGTGCATGCCAACACGTATCTGCACTTTGCAGGCACATTACCGGCATCAGGACGCTGTGCCGTGAATAATACAGCTTAATGCTGCAGTACATGGCAAACTTTTGTGGATGCAGTAAAATTTCTATTTTGGGAGGTGAACATACGAACAGCTACATTTGAAATTGGAAATGCCTAACAGTTGCTATGTTCAAAACATACTAACATCAGATGCAGTGGAGATTATGAGCAAACAATGCGAATTTTACGAAGGTCTCGATTATCTAGTAGTTTAACGTTTATTATGAGCGTAACGATACTTACCACTTAACCTCCTATTCATGTTGACAGAATGTTGTAACTGAAGTTTCATGATTTTTCCGGGGAGCCGGTGTATTCCAAGTCCTTGACAAAGCGATCGGAGTCCAATTGACGCTGTTATCCGAAAATTGAGATTCAAAACCACACGTTTTGGACTGCCGGTTACAAATAATGTTCGGAGTTTTTCTCAACGAGAACGTTTCGAACACTCGTATCACCGACACACATGTACGCGCACAAAAACTTCCCACGACACACTAAATTGTCGGCGTTTCTTTAGATTTCATTAATAATATTGCTACCACACCTCTTCGTTCGCCCCAGTCAGGAAGACGATCTGCGTGAGCAAAGCGTCAACCTTCTATTTTATCAGCAATTTATAAGTAACTTGCAAAACGTCACGTCCGTAAAACACTGAAGTGCACTGAAGTGTTCGAGGCGCGGGAACGCTTAGGCTACTGCCAGTGATGCCAGACGCACCGGCGCTTAAGTACCGCACGCTCACGGAGCTCCACCCACCACGCGGCGCTAGCTGGGGGCTGGGCGTGGTTAGGCGCGCTGACGAATCACCTTCGTTGCCAGCATTTGTTTAATTTATAATAAATTAAGCAAATTAGATAAATTGCGTTTGAATAAAGTCTGAAAAATTAAAATCAAAATTAAATATAAAAAATTAAAATAAAAAAAAAAACGAAGATTAAATTTATGAAATTTAGCGAGAGAAATAGCTTTAAAAAAAAAAATATGAAATTTTATGTGACTGAAAAAATTAAAGAAAAAAATAGTGTACTTAATAATGGTTGATATACTGCACCGAATTGTTCAATCTCGGGAATGTTTTTTTTACGCATAATCATTTACTAAAATCATTCATATATATTCTGTGTAATCGATTACAAAATTCATCGAGAGAAATTTTTTTTTTGCATTTCTTCACGTTTGATCATTGAATATACAAGATATACAAGATGTATAAAGTTAAAAAGTAATAGATGAATCTTGACAGTGCAGAGACAGAGCTGAAGATTCATAATCGAAAGGTCGCCAGTTCGATGCCATGCTTTTGATTTAATTTTGCTTCCTCATGGAGGAAGCTCTGTTTTCATGAAATTTTTTTTTTTTGAGATTTTCATGTCAAAACGTTTACAATGGTCTGAAACGTCGAGAAAAGTGGTTTAGAAAATGTGTCCGAATGAATGAATGTGTGTGTGTGTGTGTGTGTGATGAAAGGCCAAAAAATCATATAACTGTTACTTTTAAAGTATTCGACCGAATCGGCTAAAATTTAAACAACATGTATAGTACTGGCCAGAGTTGTAAATCCCCATTAATTCATGAAATATAGTTTACAGTACAATTTGTTCTGTAATTATGATTTCATAATAATAATATGTAGTGATTATAAAATAGAGTGTAAACATTTGAATAGCTAAAAAATATTAATCAAATACAAATAAGGTAAACGGCCCTGTTTCTGACGCTGCCCCAGTTCCAGACGCTCTACTTCAGCATAGACGGCTTCCGCCACCAGTACAGAAACAGCCAATAGAATTCGTAATTGGTGGCGTCACAAACTTCGACACTCGTTAGGTTTTCGTTTATCCTATGGTTTTACATGGGCAGAGTGAGAAACGTGAGAAAAAGCGGTCATAGATTTCCGCTGCCGATCTGGCTTCCTATTGGCACGCAGATAGGATTGCTTGTTGTCGCTCAGCGCACCGCTATGCGCAGCTTGTGCTTCATCAGCGACAAAAAATGAAAAAAGGATGCAAAGTAGAACCTTGCACATTGCTTCCTCATTATTTTTCCCGTTTGACAAAGCTACCTCTATGAGGAAGTATGTTATTCAATTTTTGGCTTCCTCATAGAGGAAGCTTTATAAAACGCGAAAAATAATGAGGAAGCAATGTGCAAGGTTCTACTTTGCATCCTTGTTTTAATTAGATAAATATACATGTTGTGGATTCGCTTTTTCTATTTCGTTATTGCGTTATTTCGTGATTATTAGAGCGTTTCCGAAGTGAATGTGATAATGTATATTTTTTAAAATAATTCAACATTCCGTAAAATCAAAAATGTCATACCGTTCGTCACTAAATTATACATATATAATGGCTGAATATTGTTTCATTTATATACAAAATTTGAGATCGCTATCTTAAGTTTTGCAAAAGTTACAATAGAGCGATAATGTCAATTTTTTGAAAAATTCAAAACATCATACAATTTTTACGGCTCAACCGATCTTAACTAAATTCAATAGCGATCACCGGCATATGAAAGCTCAAATTCATACCAATTTTTAGATCAATATCTCAAAAATTGAAAGAGTTATCGCGAAAACAGACATTTTTCAAAAAATTAAAAATCGCGTAATAATTTAACGATGAAGTGGATTTTAACAAAAATTTGTATGAACGATGAGGCTTGATCTCTCTATCTATGGTCCAAATTTCAGGTTGATATCTCAAGGCCTTCTCGAGTTATAAAGGTTTACATTTTTCGATTGTGTAACATACACACACACACACATACACACACACACACCACACACATACAGACATTTGTTCTAAATCACTTTTCTCGATGTTTTGGACCATTCTGAGTGTACTGACATGAAAATCTCGAAAAAAAAAATTTTCACGAAAACAAAGCTTCCTCTATGAGGAAGCAAAAAACAAGAAATAAGAACAATTCTCTTTGGATTATTTTGCCACAAAATATTTAAGTATTATATTTTATCAACACGCTTTCTCTCAATTCAAACATAGAGAAAATTTCGTCGGTTTATATAACAGAACTTAGTTTTATTTATATCTTCGAGTAACCGAGTAACATTAAAAACTCATTCGTATGTATAACGAAGATATCATTTATATTTTTCCTTCCTCATAGAGGAAGCTTTGTTTTCGTGAAAATTTTTTTTTTCAAGATTTTCATGTCAGTACACTCTTCTTAGTCCAAAACGTCGAGAAAAGTGATTTAGAAAAAATGTCTGTATGTGTGTACATTTTTTGAGCGTGTAACATACATACACACACACACATAAACCTTTATAACTCGGGAACGCCTCGAGATATAGAGCTGAAATTTACACCATAGATAGAGGGGTCAATCTTCATCATTCATACCATTTTTTGTTAAAATCCCCATGATCGTTACATTTCTACGCGGTTTTTAATTTTTTCAAACATGTCTGATAACTCGATAACTCTTTTAATTTTCGATATATTAACCTCAAAGTTGGTACGTATGTGAGCTTTCATACACCGGTGATCCCTATTATAATGGGTTAAGATCAGTTGAAACGTTAAAATTTTATGAGATTTTGATTTTTTGAATTTTTAGGCATTACATTTTTTAAACGTAATCTTTTTTTCAATGGAAATAACAGGCTTGGAATATTTAATTGGTTCTCTTAAATAATTGGTTGGTACATTTTCGAATAAATTGTATGAATTAAATAAATTGAATATTTTTAAACATATTAAAGTAAACGGCCCAGTTTGTGACGATTTAAGGCAACCCTGTCACTCTGCCCATGTAAAACCGTAGGTTTTCCGTCGCACACGGAACGAGTCAAGCAAATTAATCAATGTTAGCACAATCAAAGCGAGAATAATTTGTTTTCATTAAAGATTTATATATATATATATTTACAAATTATAAAAAGATACGATGTGCCAGTGCTTGTCGTCAGGCAAGAACACGTCTCTCTCATCTGAAGGCAATAAAGGTGGTCTCTCTAATCCTCGCGCACTCCTTGGCCTACTCAAAGGCAATTCAACATTTTGCATGCAGACTCGACTTTTCCTTTTTAAGCCTCTATAATTTCTTTTATAGACAGCTACACTATCTTTAAACAATAGTAATATTTCGGCGTACGTGACTGCGTTCAAGTACCGAAAATTCGGCGCACCAATGTAACCCTAATAAAAAGATTAACCTGGCGCCAGCTAGACTCTCGAGTCCAGCGCGGACCCTTTTTATTGCAGTAAATTTCCGCAGCCGATCTGACTTCCTATTGGCGCGCATATTGGATTGCTTGTTGTGGCTCAGCGCGCCGCTATGCGCAGCTTGTGTTTCATCAGCGACAAAAAACGAAGAAACAGGAAATAAGAACAATTCTCGTTGGATTATTTTGCCAAAATCAATTACCATACTTCCTCTTAGAGGTTGCTATGTAAAAAGCGAAATATAATGAGGAAGTAATGTGCAAGGTTCTGCTTTGCATCCTTGCTGTAAATGTATAAATAAGCGCACACTCCCGCTTTGTGAAAATATAATAAGGACGAACGGTTCGGAAACTCCCTCGAATACTCTATCTTCTCTATTTTTTTTTTTTTTTTTTTGTAGAACACGATAGAAACCGGAGTTTTCCGAAATTTCATTGGGAAGCAAGGATATGGCTAGTTTATACGACATAAATCGCTACTTTTCGCAATATCGACTGTACAACATCGCTATGAAAATATGGTATCGTTCAACACTTTTGGGCTATATCTGACGTATTTTTCAGTTAATCCCGAATTTAGCACTGTTACGCGGTTACTCGAAGATATAAATAAAACTAAGTTCTGTTATATAAATCGACGAAATTTTCTGTATGTTTGTATTGAGAGAAAGCGTGTTGATAAAATATAATACTAAAATATTTTGTGGCAAAATAATCCGAAGAGAATTGTTCTTATTTTCTGTTTTTTTTTTCATTTTTTGTCGCTGATGAAGCACAAGCTGTGCAAAGCGGCGCGCTGAGCGACAACAAGCAATCCAATCTGCGCGCCAATAGGAAGCCAGATCGGCTGCGGAAATCTATGACCGCTTTTTCTAACGTTCTGCTTGCGGAATAATGACATTGAAAAAAAGAAGTTAGTGCATTCTATCAGACATTACATTTTTTAAACATAATCTTTTTTTTCAATAGACTTAACAGGCATGGAATTTTTAATTGGTTCTCTTAAATAATTGGTTGGTACATTTCTAAATAAATTGGATGAATTGAATAAATTAAATATTTTTAAACATATTAAAGTAAACGGCCCAGTTTGTGACGATTTAAGGCAACCCTTTCACTCTGCCCATGTAAAACCATAGGTGTTCCGTCGCACACGGAACGAGTCAATGAAATTAATCAATGTTAGCATAATCAAACCGAGAATAATTTGTTTTTATTAAAGCTTTATATATGTATGTACAAATTATAAAAAGACACGATGTGCCAGTGCTCGTCGTCAGACAAGAGCACGTCTCTCTCACCTGAAGGCAATAAAGGGGGTCTCTCGACTCCTCGCGCACTCCTTGGCCTACTCAAAGGCAATTCAACATTTGGCTTTGAGACTCGACTTTTCCTTTTTAAGCCTCTATAATTTCTTTTATATACAGCTACACTATCTTTAAACAATAGTAATATTTCGGCGTATGTGACCGCGTTCAAGTATTGAAAATTCGGGGCACCAATGTAACCCTAATAAAAAGATTAACCTGACGCCAGCTGGACTCTCGAGTCCAGCGCGGACCCTTTTTATTGCAGTATTGGATTGCTTATTGTCGCTCAGCGCCTAAAGTATTGGATTGCTTATTGTCGCTACACCCAAATTTCCGGGTATTTTAAAGCAATTTTTCTGATACATACCGTACAATTACAGCAACCCTTCTTTACGTATTGTCGATCCACTATACAGAAGCCTATTCAAAATTCATAAAATAAAAGAAACACAAAAAAATCGTATGTATTGGGAAAAAATATGCGAATTTATTCCATAAAACACAAAACATAGTTATCTCAGATTATTTACAAAATTTACAAAATTTTGGATTTGTATCGCGAACTACTACAAATTCTCCTCACTTCTAACTTTTTCCTGAGTACATATTTGTAATCCATTGATATAATCCGCCATCATAAACTTTATAATACAAACACGCTCTGTACGAATTTTTCTTTAATTCGTTCTCACTCAAAATGGCCTCTCGACTATTTCTTATATAAATATATATAACATCGTTACGATACAGCTTATACTTATATATACATATATATACATATATCTAACTAAACTAAAGAAAAAAAAACAAACAAGCTCAATGATCGACGGAATACACAAGTTATAGGCCCGTTAAAGTGGCTGAGCTGCAAGTTTATTTACATCTTTCAATATCACGTTTTTTCTCTTACTCAATCGCAATCTTAACCTTTTTCGAATAATCTATTACAAAAGTCGACGATTGGCATTGGATTGAAAAACCCAGATTATCGTTAAATGACTATGAAAACACAATATATTTTGAATATGCCGATGAAAATATTCTAAGGAAGCATCTGCGATCTGCCTAATAATTTTTTAACGAATATAATCGAATGAGATACAATGCGATCTTGTAAATTTTACGCAATAACATTTCGGTGCGATAAACTTTCAACCGTTCGCTTAAAATAACTTTTCACTAAACATTGTTACATTCAGGTATGTATAGTAAAAATTTGATTTTTATAGTTATCGGCAAAGACTTAATATTATTATACGCAAATAATGGCTGTCTTCTGAGTAACCGTTACAGGAATAATGAGGTATGTGTCGTTTTTTTCGATTCAACACTTCAAGTGGTTCTTGCAAACTTTGAATTATTATCGAGGGCAACATTTGTTTCGAATTACTTTCAAGATACTTTCTATCGTTAGCGGTGAATCAGCTCGCCATTGCCAGACTACTCGATTTTCCATGGATTCTGGAAAACTTGCGTTCGCTTTAGCCGGTCTGTCTTTGTCGTAGAGTGTCGTGTTGCTTTTGCAATTAAAATAATACGAATAGCCGGATGAGCGGCTGACATGACGAGACCAGTGTTGCGCGGTTCCTTTGAGGAACAGAAGACTATTGGGTACATAGTAGTAAGGTTCGTCTCCATCGTTGTCGTAGCTCGAAGGACAGCTTATGGGCACGTAAGCCTGAGCGTTAGTGCCATTTTTCATTACGCACGGCCTCAGGTTCAGCTTCTTGTCCAAATTTTTTGGCAGGGGAAGTAATTCTTTGGCACGAACTCGAATGTAATTGGTGTTCGTGGGCTTCCACAGTGCCTCACAAAATACCTTAGTCAGCTCGTATCTGAAAATAATTAGAATAATTGGTGAGTTTTTTTTGTTTTGGTTTTCAAGCTGGTGGGAACATACATGAATTAAAGATGCTTGGCGTATGCATTCTCAATCAAAAATTCGATTTCACTAGAATTTCAGTCTTTTGCGACACGATTAATATCTTTAGCAAAACAGTCAGATTACAAATATTGAGAACATTAGTTCTGAATATCAACAAAAAAAAAAAATAAAAAATACAATCGTGAACATCGTTTTCAACCTTTTATAAAGCTCCCTCGGAAAATAAGTTGATTAAATCTGACTTTCTTAAAGGGTAAACTCTGTAATAGATAGAAGTGAATGAAGTGAAATGTGCGAGATTCTATTTTGCATCCAATTAAAAAAAAATACCAACAGGTCAGTAAGTAATTAGTTTAGCGTAATTAGTTTAACTCATTTTCACAAATCTTTATTTTTCGTCGATGGATTTGTCGATTTATCTATATTTATGCGATGTTTTTATAGAATTATTTAAAGAATGTTTTCAAAGAGACTTTCACCAGAACTTTAATTTCGAGAAGTAAAAAAATTCTGAAAATTAATCATGTGTATTGCCAAATATCGGTGAATTTACTTTTGACATAACATTTTTCAAAACTATATCAACGCTAGCTTCTTATCATGGAAAATAAAGGTTCTATGTCTCTACAATATTTTCTCCCATTGCAAACTGAAATTTCTATCATATTTTCAACTGAGAATGTATACGTGAAACATTTGTAAACAGTTAAATTAAAAATTCAATATAACACTGATTTTATATTCTTTGATTTAGAAAACAAAAAGATAACTGTAAACTAACATTTTTCATTTAATTCAAGAATATATTTAACAGCTTAAGAATGTTTCCCGTATTTATACAAGATGAAAAATTAATTTAACATTAATACTAAGTTAATTTATTGAAATCACTAGTTACCTGTCTTGGAAGTGCTTCTGACTGACATCCTCCGTTCCGAGCACGTAAGCGTCGAGAATGTGAAGCGCCAACGTCTTTCTTTGATTCCTGTATTGACCCCTTAATTCAGGTATCATTTCTGCGTAGACTAGAGTGTCGGGTGGTAGCTCGAGATTGTGAACTCGAACCCAGGAGCCTTTGGAATAGCGAAACGTCTTGGTCCGTCCTAAGCCGACGTAAAAAGTTGCTGCTCTATCGTTGTCGGAGTTCTGACCGGAACCGCAAGGCATGCAACACCAATCATGAGGTGTGCTCAATATCGTGCTCTCGAGATTGCCTGTCGTCAATTCCGTTGCTTTACTCGTGAGAAATCGTAGACTCGAACTTTTGATGATAGTCCTAAGTCGTTCATCAGGTGTCATGTTTCTGGGTATCGTTCGCCTCTGATCAGGTAGTTCCCAATACTCGAGACACTTTTTTCTCATTTCGGCCTGCCGATGCTCGAAGAGCATTGTGTCTTCGCAAAATGCCGCTATCTTCAACAAGCCAACGACTTGCTTCTTTCCTAGATTCTCATTAGAATTCTTCAAGTACTTGAAGAACTGCACGTCCTCTTCCATTACATGCTGTGGTACGAGTTCCACAACATCATCAGTATCTTTTTTCTCACAGAGTACGCGATTTGCACGCGCCAAATGGCTAATAATGTCCTTAACGTTTTCGCGCTTTCCCTTGCATATAAGATAACGCTCGGAGTTAGCGGGTCTTGAGGTATTTGGCTTGAAAATGGAGATGCTCTCGAAGCACCGATACATCAGGTATACAAGACCCGCGCTGAACGGTGTAAAGAGATCAAACACTTTCGTTACAAAATTTCCGCCCGTTCTCACGATCATAAGTGCTACCAGGCACTGACACAGGTACAGTTGTTTCGACAAAATTTCCTGAATGCTCTCCTGGCCTTCTACAGAAAAGCCTCCATCGGACATCATAAAGTGAACGCCCTGGTTTTTCGTCTGACGCATTATAAGTTGTCTGAAAGCTTCTTGATTCTCGGGATTATAGACATCACCATCTCCGTTCGGTCCGTAATAAGGATGGAAGGTCTCGGGCGTTCCTGCGTTAAAGTCTTCGAGTTTAAAGTCATTGGATTCTTTCAACGTAAAACCGAAGCCCTTGGCGTGCCACTTTTTTCTCCAGAGCACGTATTCACTGAAGCCTCCAGGACCTGCGCATACATCTGCGAAATATAGCAACTCGCCACTCTTTAGCGTCTTTGGTCGTGTGAACATAAAATCGCAAGCTTTGTCCATATTGGCCATTTTAACGGCTGCACGATTGAGAAAGAATGCGCCGCGAATTGTTTCGTAAGGATTCGATCTCGTTCTCGCTCTTCGCATCTCGTTCTTGTCGAGATTGTCAAATACGGATTTGGAGTTTACCACTTGCATCACCACGTTTGGATCGCAGAAGGAGCACTCGTCGTCTATTGTCTTTTTCGCGGGCCCTATACCCAACCAACGCTCCAATTCTTTGGATTCTAGCGGCTCTTGAGAATTCTTCAGCCACTCTATCTCCTCCTGTACTGAAACGATTTCCTCGTTTGGATCCCATCGCAGATTCGCCTCTTTAAGTTTGTCGTTGTAGTGACCGAGACCACGACGACCCTTGTGTTTCGATGCCTCCACTGGTTCCAGACGACCTTGACCAAGTTTACCAAGACCCACGCCCTTCTTGTAACCCATTTTTCCCATCATACGTTCAGCCTTGTCTCGAGCTACCGTCTCCACTTCGATACGCGATTTTTTAATAGGAACTTCACCGGAAGAGTCAGATTCCTCATCCAAGAACCGTTTCTTTCTGGGACTCTCCAACGAGTGGTCAGAGAACGATGAATTCTCAACGCGTGCTGGTCCCATCTCAAATCCATGATGAATAGCTCCACCAAAACCCGACCGTTCGTCTTCCGATGAGCTACTGCTCGAGTCTGAAAAGTCAATCAAATTTCCAGTTTTTAAAAAAATATTACAATATTATTACTTAAATTTCTTAAATATGGAAACCCATCTGCACCTTATTTATAGTTCTATTCTATTATTGAGATAAATACCTAAGGCTTTGAAAACTAATCAATAAACATGTTTCATTTCTTTTTCCAAATCAATATCTAATGTCTTCATTTTCTTAGCATTATATGGAATATAAATATTAAATAATATAATACATTTCCAAAATCACTTGAGACAGTAGTGACGCAATCCAAAAATACAACAGAATTAAAAAATAAATGTATACGCAAAGTAATTTCATTTTAGCGTTAAAAGTCGATTAAGTATAAAATTCTCGATTTACTAGTGATGCTTTACATTTTTTGATAAATCTGTATTTGTATCTGGCCTAAGTATTTCTTCGCAAGCCATGTAATGCAGCATTAAACTGCATTATTAACGGCACAGCGTGATGATGCCGGTAATATGCCAGCAAAAGTCCAACACGCTGTGCATGCCAACACGTATCTGCACTTTGCAGGCACATTACCGGCATCAGGACGCTGTGCCGTGAATAATACAGCTTAATGCTGCAGTACATGGCAAACTTTTGTGGATGCAGTAAAATTTCTATTTTGGGAGGTGAACATACGAACAGCTACATTTGAAATTGGAAATGCCTAACAGTTGCTATGTTCAAAACATACTAACATCAGATGCAGTGGAGATTATGAGCAAACAATGCGAATTTTACGAAGGTCTCGATTATCTAGTAGTTTAACGTTTATTATGAGCGTAACGATACTTACCACTTAACCTCCTATTCATGTTGACAGAATGTTGTAACTGAAGTTTCATGATTTTTCCGGGGAGCCGGTGTATTCCAAGTCCTTGACAAAGCGATCGGAGTCCAATTGACGCTGTTATCCGAAAATTGAGATTCAAATCCACACGTTTTGGACTGCCGGTTACAAATAATGTTCGGAGTTTTTCTCAACGAGAACGTTTCGAACACTCGTATCACCGACACACATGTACGCGCACAAAAACTTCCCACGACACACTAAATTGTCGGCGTTTCTTTAGATTTCATTAATAATATTGCTACCACACCTCTTCGTTCGCCCCAGTCAGGAAGACGATCTGCGTGAGCAAAGCGTCAACGTTCTATTTTATCAGCAATTTATAAGTAACTTGCAAAACGTCTCGTCCGTAAAACACTGAAGTGCACTGAAGTGTTCGAGGCGCGGGAACGCTTAGGCTACTGCCAGTGATGCCAGACGCACCGGCGCTTAAGTACCGCACGCTCACCGAGCTCCACCCACCACGCGGCGCTAGCTGGGGGCTGGGCGTGGTTAGGCGCGCTGACGAATCACCTGCGTTGCCAGCATTTGTTTAATTTATAATAAATTAAGCAAATTAGATAAATTGCGTTTGAATAAAGTCTGAAAAATTAAAATCAAAATTAAATATAACAAATTAAAATAAAAAAAACGAAGATTAAATTTATGAAATTTAGCGAGAGAAATAGCTTTAAAAAAAAATATGAAATTTTATGTTACTGAAAAAATTAAAGAAAAAAATAGTGTACTTAATAATCGTTGATATACTGCACCGAATTGTTCAATCTCGGGAATGTTTTTTTTACGCATAATCATTTACTAAAATCATTCATATATATTCTGTGTAATCGATTACAAAATTCATCGAGAGAAAATTTTTTTTTGCCTTTCTTCACGTTTGATCATTGAATATACAAGATATACAAGATGTATAAAGTTAAAAAGTAATAGATGAATCTTGACAGTGCAGAGACAGAGCTGAAGATTCATAATCGAAAGGTCGCCAGTTCGATGCCATGCTTTTGATTTAATTTTGCTTCCTCATAGAGGAAGCTCTGTTTTCATGAAATTTTTTTTTGTTGAGATTTTCATGTCAAAACGTTTACAATGGTCTGAAACGTCGAGAAAAGTGGTTTAGAAAATGTGTCCGAATGAATGAATGTGTGTGTGTGTGTGTGATGAAAGGCCAAAAAATCATATAACTGTTACTTTTAAAGTATTCGACCGAATCGGCTAAAATTTAAACAACATGTATAGTACTGGCCAGAGTTGTAAATCCCCATTAATTCATGAAATATAGTTTACAGTACAATTTGTTCTGTAATTATGATTTCATAATAATAATATGTAGTGATTATAAAATAGAGTGTAAACATTTGAATAGCTGAAAAATATTAATCAAATACAAATAAGGTAAACGGCCCTGTTTCTCACGCTGCCCCAGTTCCAGACGCTCTACTTCAGCATAGACGGCTTCCCCCACCAGTACAGAAACAGCCAATAGAATTCGTAATTGGTGGCGTCACAAACTTCGACACTCGTTAGGTTTTCGTTTACCCTATGGTTTTACATGGGCAGAGTGAGAAACGTGAGAAAAAGCGGTCATAGATTTCCGCAGCCGATCTGGCTTCCTATTGGCGCGCAGATTGGATTGCTTGTTGTCGCTCAGCGCATCGCTATGCGCAGCTTGTGCTTCATCAGCGACAAAAAATGAAAAAAACAGGAAATAAGAACAATTCTCTTTGGATTATTTTGCAACAAAATATTTTAGTATTATATTTTATCAACACACTTTCTCTCAATACAAACATAGAGAAAATTTCGTCGGTTTATATAACAGAACTTAGTTTTATTTATATCTTCGAGTAACCGAGTACCATTAAAAACTCATTCGTATGTATAACGAAGATATCATTTATATTTTTGCTTCCTCATAGAGGAAGCTTTGTTTTCGTGAAAATTTATTTTTTCGAGATTTTCATGTCAGTTCGTGTCAGTACGCTCCGAATAGTCCAAAACGTCGAGAAATGTGACTTAGAAAAAATGTCTGTATGTGTGTGTGGGTGTGTGTGTATGGGGCATTCCACCCCGTTTCGACCTGGATTTGACGTCGACCTCTCCGATTTGGTTCATTATTTTTACATACTCAAAATTTACAGGCTTAGTTGAACCCTCAACTGCACAATTTTTTTTTAAAGTCCATTTTTGTTTAAATATATTTTTTAAGTGACTTAGATAACCCCACAATGTAAAAATCTGATAAAATTCTAAAAAATACTTTACTCAATAATAAAATGATCTAGCTTATAGTCAAAGTGGGGAAGATTTTCTTCTTATAGTTTAAAAACTATAAGACGTAAAGTGGATAAGATTTTTTTTCGTATAGTTTAAAAACTATAAGAAGAAAAATCTTCCCCATTTTGACTATAAGCTAGATAATTTTGTTATTGAATGAAGTATTTTTCAGAATTTGTTCAGATTTTTAAATTATGGGGTTTATTTGTCACTTTAAAAATATATTTAAAAAAAAATGAACTTAAAAAAAAAACAAATTTGTGCAGTTGAGGGTCCAACTAAGCCTGCAAAAATAATGAGACAAATCGGAGAGGTCAAGGTCAAATCCAGGTCGAAACGGTGTGGAATGCCTCGTATGTATGTTACACGCTCAAAAAATTTAAAGTTTCATATCTCGGGAACGCCTCGAGATATAGAGCTGAAATTTACATCATAGATAGAGGGGTCAATCCTCATCATTCACACCAATTTTTGTTAAAATCCCCATGATCGTTAAATTTCTACGCGGTTTTGAATTTTTTCAAATATGTCTGATAACGCGATAACTCTTTTAGTTTTCGATATATTAACCTCAAAATTGGTACGTATGTGAGCTTTCATACACCGGTGATCCCTATTAAATTGGGTTAAGATCGGTTGAAACGTTAGAATTTTATGAGATTTCGATTTTTTTTCTGCGATGCGAATTTTGGTATCAAATATCGAGCTGGGCGTTAAACGAGTGCTAAATTCATGATTAACAGAAAAATACGTCAGATATAGGCCAAAAGTGTTGAACGATACCATATTTTCATAGCGATGTTGTACAGTCTATATTGCGAAAAGTAGCGATTTTTGTCTTATAAATTAGCCATATTTTTGCTTCCCAATGAAATTTCGGAAAACTCCGGTTTCTATTGTGTTCTACAAAATAAAAACAGAGAAGATAGAGTATTCGAGGAAGTTTCAGAACCGTTCGACCTTATTATATTTTCACAAAGCGGGAGTGTGCGCCTATTTATACATTTATAACAAGGATGCAAAGCTATCCTTACACATTGCTTCCTCATTATATTTCGTTTTTTACAAAGCAACCTCTAAGAGGAAGTATGGTAATTGATTTTGGCAAAATAATCCAAAGAGAATTGTTCTTATTTCCTGTTTCTTCATTTTTTGTCGCTGATGAAGCACAAGCTGCGCATAGCGGCGCGCTGAGCGAGAACAAGCAATCCAATCTGCGCGCCAATAGGAAGCCAAATCGGCTGCGAAAATCTATGACCGCTTTTTCTCACGTTCTGCTTGCGGAATAATGACATTGAGAAAAAGAAGTTAGTGCTTTCTATCAGTCATTACATTTTTTAAACATAATCTTTTTTTCAATGGACATAACAGGCTTAGAATATTTAATTGGTTCTCTTAAATAATTGGTTGGTACATTTTCGAATAAATTGTATGAATTAAATAAATTAAATATTTTTAAAGATATTAAAGTAAACGGCCCAGTTTGTGACGATTTAAGGCAACCCTGTCTCTCTGCCCATGTAAAACCATAGGTGTCCCGTCGCCCACGGAACGAGTCAATGAAATTAATCAATGTTAGCATAATCAAAGCGAGAATTGTTTGTTTTCATTAAAGATTTATATATGTATTTACAAATTATAAAGAGACACGATGTGCCAGTGCTCGTCGTCAGACAAGAGCACGTCTCTCTCACCTGAAGGTAGTGATGCGGCTTGAGACGAGATTATCTTGAATCTCGCTCGTTTTTTCTTGCGTTTGTCATTTGTCTGAAGTTCTCGTCTGGAGCTTGCGGTATGAAAAAAAAATCGGTCTCGCTCGATCTTGCTTAAAATAACAAGCGAGATCGAGCGAGATCTTGAAACTTATGACAGCTAAACTGTCAACAAAATAGAGGCTATGTTATGGTTCTGAATGCGACAACATCGCATGATACGATAGGATATGCTCCGTTAGGCTCTGCCACCGACCACGAAAATGAAATTGGGTGCCTAACAGCTTTCCAAAATGTCGGCATAGAAGTATGGTCAAAGAATATGGACGTACATAGAAGTGCAGATCCTATGCTCCTCCTGAAGCTGCGCAGAAACTGGAGTACCACGCATTTTCGTCATTTTTGGTGCGTACTCCAGTTTCTGATGCGCAGCTTCAGGCGAAGCATAGGATCTGCACTTCTATGTACATCCATATTCTTTGGTATCGTGTAGGCTTCCAAGGGCTTTAAACGTTGATTGTCTAGTGTAAACGGACTACGAAAAAGTTCCGTTGAATCACGGAAACCTTCACCAATGAAATTAAATACGTTTAAGAACGACTTTCTGATACGTATTTAATTTCATTGGCGAAGATATAGTCTCCTTAGATTCCAAGGTTCAAGTCGAGTTTGAATACGACAACTACGTAAAAATGGATTTCAGTCTCGAATTACACGAGGACTACGGATGACTTCGGATTTTTCTGAAATTCTGGATATCATCTTAGACATCGTAGACATGGAATCATCCTGGAAAACTGACTTAGACCTCAAAAGGTGTCCTGTACATGATGAGGTCTACCTAAAAACCGATCTAAACGTCTATCATTAAGAAACCATCATCCTGGAACCTCAAAAAGTTAGCGTAGTTCTACGAAGTGAAAAAACTTTCTTTAATATTGAACAAAAAACGTGGCCTTCATCTTTAATGTAGCGGTGGATGTACTCCAATGCTTTAATAATTTAATTGATTTATGGCTAGAATAACAGCACCAGATATTTAATATAAATAATTTCACTATTTACTCTATTCTTCTCAGCGTTATCCATTTTCTGAAACATTAATATCATTGGAAATAATTTAAAAATAGAGAAGATAATAGGGACATAAAGAAAAACAATATCCAGCTGTCAAGACGAGATTTCGAGCGAAATTCAAGACGAGAACGAGAGAAAAATCTTGCTATGTCGATAATCTCGAATTGAAATGACAATCAAGCTGTCAAATTCCGAGTCTTAGTCTTGATCTCGACAATTTCTCGCTCATCTCGCTCGTCCGCATCATTACCTGAAGGCAATAAAGGGGTTCTCTCCACTCCTCGCGCACTCCTTGGCCTACTCAAAGGCAATTCAACATTTGACTTTCAGACTCGACTTTTCCTTTTTAATCCTCTATAATTTCTTTTATATGCAGCTACACTATCTTTAAACAATAGTAATATTTCGGCGTACGTGACTGCGTTCAAGTACCGAAAATTCGGCGCACCAATGTAACCCTAATAAAAAGATTAACCTGGCGCCAGCTAGACTCTCGAGTCCAGCGCGGACCCTTTTTATTGCAGTAAATTTCCGCAGCCGATCTGGCTTCCTATTGGCGCGCATATTGGATTGCTTTTTGTCGCTCAGCGCGCCGCTATGCGCAGCTTGTGCTTCATCAGCGACAAAAAACGACGAAACAGGAAATAAGAACAATTCTCGTTGGATTATTTTGCCACAAAATATTTTAGTATTATATTTTATCAACACGCTTTCTCTCAATACAAACATACAGAAAATTTCGTCGATTTATATAACAGAACTTAGTTTTATTTATATCTTCGAGTAACCCCGTAACATTAAAAAGTGATTCTTATGTATGACGAAGATATCATTTATATTCTTTTGTAACTACTATTAATCAAATTTAAATAAGGTAAACGGCCCTGTTTCTGACGCTGGCTTAGTTCCTGACGCGCTACTTTCGCATAGGCAGCTTCCCCCTCCATTCCAGAAACAGCCAATAGTAATTCGTAAATGGAGGCGTCACAAACTGCGACACGTTAGGTCCTCGATTACCCTATGGCTTTGCCTGGGCAGAATGAGAGCGTTGCCCTACATCGTCGCAAACTGGGCCGATTACCTCTTATGATGCAAATATCATTTATATATTTTTTTGTAACTACTATTCATCAAATACAAATAATATGTTAAGAAATATGTGTTTTATTGATTATCGAAATTTATTTAATTAATAAAAAAATGAACCAACGAATTATTCAAGAGAACTAATTAAATACTTCATACCTATTATGTTTATTGAAACCAGGTTAGCTGTAAAAATATTTTTTTTCGCATGCACTACCTTTTTTCCTCTCAATTTCTTTATTCTACAGGCAAAACCTAAAGAAATGCAGTTGGAGATTTCCGCAGCTAGCTTCCTATTGGCGTGCCGATTGAACTGTTTGTTCGCCCAGCGCGACAAAGTGCGCAGCGCTTCATGAGCGACAAATATGTAGTAACGAATAATAAGAAAAATTCTCTTTGGGTTATTGCGCCACAAATATTTTAGTATTATATTTGGTTGATTCGCTTTCCGTCAATACAAGCATGTACAACATTTCATCGATGTATATATGAGGCATTCCATAGGAAGCGGGCCACCCTGATTTTCAATATTCGTACAGTGGGTTCATAATTTTTTTCCAGAGAATTTAGAATTCCCCGAACACATTCGAATTATTTCAGATTTTTGATCCGCATATTTATTCCACAATAAAATACGCTTTTTTATTTTTATTTTTTTCGTTCGCTGCTGATTTAAAACTATCTATGACACAGCAACAATGTTCCGGGATAAAATTGTAGGGTTTCGCGTCTACTTTTTGAAAAAAATGATTGCAAATTAACCTGGATACATTTTTTGGCAAAATAATGCCATACATTTTTTTTTCCTTGTGAGGGACCATTTTTATTTTACTCAAAATTTCACAGAATTTCCGTTATAATGTTAAAAAATGACGAAAAAATCAACACGATGGCAAATTGATATCATCACAATGTACGACTCGGTTATTTGCTGAATCATACACAATTTACATGTTCACATTATGAAGGTATGAATTGATCATCGCGCAATTTTTGGTATAGTAGGTAGTGGACTTAATAACGGATTTTCTGTCAAATTTTGAGCAAAATCAAAATGTTCTTTTCCATCGAAAAAAATTATATGACTTTATATTGCCAAAGAGTGATTGAAAATGTATCTAGGCAAATTTGAAAATATTTTTATCGAAAAGTATACGTGAAATCCTCGATTTTATCTCTGAACAATTTTGTTGTGCTATGGATATTTTAAATAAATCCGCAGCGAAATGAAAAAAATGAAATCCTCTATTTTCATTTTTATTTTATTTTTTCATTTCGCTGCGGATTTGTTAATAACTGTTCATGATACAACTGTTCAAAATTGTTCTCGGATAAAATGTAGGATTTCACGTTTACTTTTTCATAAAAATGTTTCCAAATTAGCATAGATACATTTTTATACACTTTCTGGCAATACAAAGTTATACCATTTTTTTCGTTCGGAGGGACCATTTTAATTTTGCTCAAAATTTGACAAAATTTCTGTTACTATGTCCACTAACTAATCCAAAATTTGCGTGATGATCAATTCTTATCTTCGTAATGTGAACATGTGAATTGCGTATGATTCAGCAAATAACCGAGCCGTACATTGTGAAGACATCAATTTGCCATCGTGTTGATTTTTTCATCGTTTTTAACATTATGACGGAAATTCTGTGAAATTTTGAGTAAAATAAAAATGGTACCTCTCAACGAAAAAAAAATGATATGGCATTATTTTGCCAACAAATGCCTGAAAATGTATCTCTGTTAATCTGGAAACATTTTTATCAAAAAGTATACGCGAAACCCTATATTTTATTCCGGAAAAATTTTATTGTGGCATAGATAGTTTTAAATCGGCAGCGAAAGGAAAAAAAATAAAAATAAACAAAGCGTATTTTATTGTGGAAAAACTTTGTACTTTGTATTTTCACTTTGTGAAAATAAATACTAATTATTTTTATGTTTTCTCTGTTACAGGGTACCTGCAGTAGAGGCCTGAGAGCATCTGTCGAAAGTCATCCATAGTTATAATTTTCCTTCATGGCGTACAAAGGAAAAAAAATGTTTGAACAGTGAAGTTCATACCGAAAACCAAATATGAACCGCGAAACTGTGGAATTTAAAGTGCCTTATTTACAGTGCTTGTATATAATGGCTTCTTGTTGATTAATATGTATATAGTTGATATAATTCCGTTAAACGTGTAAGACAAAAATAATGAAAAAGCAATAAGCTTTAACACTAAAATAACAATCCATTTTGGACGTTACATCAAATATTTTTGTACATTCAAATTGGTCCTTTAAAATTAACCGACGATTACCGTACTAATACCGGATGGATTTTCCGAATAACGAATAATATAGTATATCATTGTTTTTGCATGTCGAATGATTTTTAACGTGTTACTTTTATCCAAAGATAGTTTTGTCTTCATGGAAAATTATTTTCTAATGTAAGAATACTAATAACCGCATGAAACATCCAGAAAAGTGATTAAATAAAAATGTAATCGTATATATAGTAATGACGACTCCAGCAATCGAGCTGAAATTTGATACATAAGTACAGCAGTAATCAGTTTATGATTATTGTAATTTATGTAAAAATAAATCTTATAATAAAAAAACTGATGGAATTAAATTGTCTTATTAAACCATTTGTGACTCCTCCGATTTACCAAAAAACTCGACTAATAAAATTTCAGAATGTTAAACATTGAATTTGTCCGATATTCAATAAGCAACTTTTCAATTCTGCGTTTAGGAAATTTAAAAAAATCTTACTTGAAGGTATAAATTCAAAATTCCTCATGTACTTGAGCTAGTATCTTCCGACTACGATTATCACGCAAAAGTCACTGAAATGTCAGTCGCAACGGTCACTATTAAAGTCCAATATAAAATATTTCACAAAAATATTCGTACCTCTGCAATATTCGGCAGTAAAAAAACACTCTTCAATTTCCCCTTTATAACACTTCAGAATTATTATAATGTAAAATTAATCTTTCCAGTATCTTTAATATGCTTGAATTTTTTCCGATGATTTTACACCATCGAGAAGTGTTTGCAATTCCCTCTAATTTTTATCGAACTTATGCGAAATGAATATCAGGCGCAAAGACTACCTTAATAAATTAAATCATTTAATCAAGCAGCCACAATCGACGCATATTCAATTTCAGTAAAGTTTGAAACTTTTCAAAGTTGAAACGATATTCTACTGTTTCTGCCAGCGCCAGCGATGCCAAAACGGTTACAGACATGGTTTTTAATTTATTCCTTAATGAAGGAGGATCTTGTCCATATTAAGATAAGCGTTTTCGGATGGAAAAAACTCTTCCGGCCATTTTAAGACCACTACCAAATCGATAGACCCTGCGGAAGACCTTCATATCGGGGAAAAATCACACGCTCTGAAGTGTTTGTCAGATTTAACAATTTTTTTCACCATGAAGGAAAGATTTGTCCATATTTAAATAAGCGTTTTCAGATGTAAAAAAACTCTTCCCGTCATTTTAAGGGGTCCATATCTAAATAACTTCGAAAAAACAACTTCCGACTAAAAAACCTGGTGAAAACAACTTGAACCAAAAAAACTCCGTACATGAATAACTTCAGACACAAATAACTCGAACCAAAAAAACCGCAATAAAAACAACTACCGGCAAAAAAACTTCAAACAAACCACAATTCCAAATATAAATTACCATTACTTCACAACCATACACTATCCCACATGAATTATGTAGATAGCTACAGAAATGTCTTGAAGGATTACCACACAAATTCATTCATCACAAGCATGAATTTCCAAACACACGAATCAAAAGAACCTTAAGAACCTAAAAAACGAAATAAAGAGAAAGCTAAACCTAACTAAGACCTACCCGTGTGGAAATTGCAACTCGCCATCACCTAGAAATCGACTAGTTTTCTTATTTTCTATACACAATCTAGGTCGGAAAACTAGCTAGATCCGAGCGCTATGTGTAATTTCTCGCTGTCTAGTCGTTGTACAGAAAAACTGTCTAAAATTTGGCTAAGATTCTATTAATTCGCCCAGTAACTTAGCTAGTGCTTAGCCAGTACGGAAATCGGTTAACCCTATAGCATAAAATTGACTAGGTACTAGACCGGATTTCTCTATTGAACCCAGATACTGGTTAAATTAGCCTAGGATAAATAAAAAAAAAACAGAATTAATATACACCGTCATTTATTGCATCAGCACGTAACAGGGAAGCTGTTTAACACTATTTAAACAGAGAACACTATTTAATAACGTAGGTAATCACTTTTTCATTAATAATCAAATATCTCGATAAGGCCTATCGCAAAAAACAAAAAAATATAAATTCTTTCGCGTCGTACAAAACAATAAAAAAATCGTAGTCCTCTAGAACGTATTTAATAACGTACGTAATCACGTTTCCAATAATAATCAAATATCTCGATAAGACCTATCGCAAAAAACAAAAAAATGTAAATTCTTTCGCGTCGTACAAAACAAAAAAAAATCGTAATCCTCTAGAACGTATTTTTTGGTACCTTTCATGAACATGCACGTGCCACTCTACATAATAATAACTCGCTGCGCAGCGTGTCACGACTAGACCCTGTATCGGAATCTCCTTGTATCGGAAAACGCCCGCGTTTCCGCCGAAAACACGCACGGTGCCGCGTAAACGACGCGCATTGCGGCGTTAACTCCGTTAACGTATGTATTATGTCTAGCCTCTGGTCAGGTAAGCTGTACCATGAAAGCTAGATAGATCCGAGATGGCCTGGGCATGTATACGTGCATGCTAGATATATTATGTCTAGCCTCTGGTCAGGTAGGCTGTGCCATGAAAGCTAGACAGATCCTAGATAGATATGCTATCTATCAGTGCATTCTGGCTAGATTATGTCTTGTCCCACTACAGAAAAACTTGATAGAAAAAACTAGCTAGACGCTAGATTCAAACCAGTTTATCCCCAACAGATTTCCACACGGGTAAAGAACCTAAAGAACCAATAAATAGAAGTGATTTTGGTATGTTCAGATTATTTTGTAAAATAGTATATTTCGATACAAGAGGCCAAAGGAGCGTTGTGCGCACTACCCGTGTGAAGACAGCATGAAGCCTCGGCGAAGCCGAGCTTGAAGAAATTTGAATGGTAATACCGACGATTTGAATGGCAGTCCCAACTATTCGAGTAGTAGTCCCAACGATTGGATTAGTTAACCTAACTAATCCAATCGAGAACTAATCGTGAATAGTTGAGGTTACTATTCGATATGGTTGAGGCAACTAATTTTTTAGACATTGTGTACAGCAAATCGAAAACGTAGTTGCCACAACCAAACTTTTTTTTCCGTGTAACATACACTGTAAAAGTTTTTTTTTTTACATTAAGATATCGTATATGAAGCTCGGATGCATATACCGTATATTAATTTTCAGATGCATTCGTCATTGATAAATACAATATTTGTTGTATATTAAAATGAAGATTACAAGACTCACGTACTGTAATTTTCAAAAACCAGTATCGGAGAATTCTCATACTATTCTTAATTTTACAATAAAAGTATATTAATATGGAATTCATATACCCGTTTCGTAAATCTCATATCCTTTTGTATATTAAATTCACTTGCATTATTAACAGTGTAATTGTTTTACGATTTCAGCCTACGCTGGCGCCATTTTAGTGAGGTATGCCGTTATGCCTCTATTCGATCGTGCTCCACTCTCCCCTACATTTATGGGGAGGTTTTAGGCCTAAATCGGTATATTAGATTTAATATACAAGTATTATATTACTGTATTTTTATGTTATGTTATTTATTTGAATTAGCTTTAATATACACTAGGCCCTATAGGGACCTCTAAGCATAGGAAATCAATAAAACTTCTAAAACATGGTACAAAAAGGAAATATAACTTAAACAAAAAGAAGTACAATAAAAAATGTAAAGATTTCGACGATTCTATACAATTGAACAAAAATCTTTAAGCAGAAGAACTTTAGTCAAAAGTATATTAATTCTCGTCAAAATTTTTATAGTGTTATTTCGGTACATTATCATTTAACGGCAAATAAACAATACTTTATACTGTACAATAGGAATCCGTAAATTATTCGTTTTATCTAAATTGGACTGTAGACATTATAATGTGTAGAGACTTCTTAGGCAACTCTGTTAGTTTCAGGAGGTATAATCAATTATTTATTTGAGAATATAATATACCACAAAATAGTCGCGTTCGAATATCGAAATTCGATAAATTCATATCACGGCGGTCCCGTTATTAAATAACTTGCCATAAAATAACTTGGGAATTATGTAAAAAAGAGAACCATTTTATGAGAGTTAATTAGACTGATTGATTAATTAGCATATTTCATATATTTTACAACAAAAATGAATAACTTTAGTTAATAAATGACGTTCATACATTGGAATATTTGCCACGTCGGTTAACTCCAACCGGCGAAGCAAAAATAATTAACAAAATGAGATAAACAATAATGCACCTCTTTCTTCATAACTTGCGATGTAAAACGAATGTATTGTATTGTAAAAATATTAGTTTTACTGCAAAAGTACATCAATTTTACATCACAATTGTATATGATGTTATATTTACTTTACAAATTAAAAAAATTTTCTAGAAATAAGCATTACCGTTCTCAAGTGGTATTTTTTATTCCAGTGGAAAATAAAATTTGACAAATATGTCGGTGAAGGTATTCCTAGCAATGACGATAACTTTTCTTTTCCAAAAACAACGGATTATAATGTTCTATAGGCTCACAATAGAAAGTATATCGGAATAAATCGAATGGGTTTACACTGAAAAAATTATCACAATCTACCATAAAACCCTGACATAAATAAAACAATTTTTTATCACTTATACAATAATTTCATGTTGATTAACTCGTTTCTCTTCTCATCGTTTCACAGCTATAGGAAATCTATCATAATAAATCTTGAATATGATAAATATTTGAATCCAAAGATTTGTGAATGAAACTATTTTTTTTTAATGAAAAATGTACTATTATTAATATTACTCCTACGATCGTATATTTTTATTCTCAAATTTAATACAGCAATTCTATTGTCTATGACAATATTATACGATATGGAAGAAACATATGGGATTTCGATCTTAAATTTATGGTACTACTTCGTAAATTTGCGAACCAAAGTTCATATTCGGAACGATAGGATATATAAAAAAAAAGTTGTGAGTACATCTGCGTGGACTCACGAAAAAATATGTGAAAACATCTTTAGCAGTTCAGCTCTCGTGATCTGAAGCCGAAATGTCACGAGAATTTATTGCCATTCTTTTATTTTATTCCCAACTTCTTGTTGCTAATATCGTTCGCTCATTGCGATAACATGGTTCCTCCAGGTCCTTTTAAGAAGGGTTGTAACGCTTTTTGAGGACATTTTGCGCAAATTCAATTTTTTCCAGAAGAAGCGTAACGCTTTTGTGGACATTTTGCTCAATTTCCCTTTTTTTCCAAAAGTGGCGTAACGGTTTTTGAGGACATTTTGCTCAAATTCACTTTTTTCCAGAAGAAGCGAAACGCTTTTTGACGACATTTGGCTCAAATTCACTTTTTTCAGAAGGAGCGTAACGCCTTTTAAGGACATTTGGCTCAAATTCACTTTTTTTCAGAAGGAGCGAAACACTTTTCGAGGACACTGCTGAAATTCACTTTTTTCCAGAAGGAGCGCAACGCTTTTTGAGGGCATTTTGCTCAAATTCACTTTTTTTCCAAAAGGAGCGTAATGCTTTTCGAGGACATTTTTTCAGGAAAATCCTCGCTAAAGATGTTTTCACATAAAAATTGTTTCCTATCATATATTTTTATCAGCGGTGTAATCAGGCTCACACCATACGTCCAAGGTTCGAAGGAAGTGATTCTCGTAGCCAGACTCGAAGATGGAGAACACAGCCGGAGGCTATGAAGGTGTCAGAGGGAATAGCACCGTAGATAGCGAATACCAGTCCGAAGACAATAAGCTCTGTCGGATGCGACATTGTCGAGAATACTCCGGGCTTGATGCGATTTCGAAGTAGGAAGTTCAGCTGCTTGGCAACGTGTCGAGTACGTGGGAAATCTACCGGCACTTCGACGAGGATTCTCGCCCAAGGCACCAAAATCCCCCTTCATATGTATTCGCCTGTATATCTATAGTCTACGAGCAGACATCTCGGCCTTTACTAATTAGTGGCCTGTTTGCCTCTCTACGGGGATGAGTGTGTTGGCACTAACTCGTTGCCGGAGATACGCCTCCCTGGACCACGATGGGGAAGGTCACTGTGCGCTCATTAGCCAACGAGAGAGTGAGAAAGCCTCACAAGGGGTGGAAATGGACGGAGATACAGTAACACCAAATCTGACGCTGCTACTGCTGCTTCTCTGCTTCTGCTGCTATGGTCGACTAAGGAGCACTACTGTATTATCGAGCATTCGAATGTCTGGGTGTCCAATTGCACTACGTTAAGGTAGCTACTGCGCATCACACAAGTCAAATCAGTGAATGCGGTTAATTTTTTAAAACCATACTATTTCTGGTGGTTTATATGAGGCATTCCATCCCGATTCGACCTGAGTCTGACCCTCGATCTCCCCGATTTTGCTCGTAAATTGTTTAAAGATTAGTTAAACCCTCAAATGCACCAGATTCTATTTTTTAATTTTTTTTTATTTTACAAGGTTCTGCTTTGCATCCTTGTTTTAAATAAATATAAATAAGCGCACACTCGCTTTGTGAAAATATAATAAGGACATCGGTCCAGAAACTCCCTCGAATACTCTATCTTCTCTGTTTTTTTTTTGTAGAACACGATAGAAATCGGTGGTTTCCGAAATTTCATTGGGAAGCAAGGATATGGCTAGATTATACGACATAAGTCGCTACTTTTCGCAATATAGACTGTACAACATCGCTATGAAAATATGGCATCGTTCAACACTTTTGGGCTATATCTGACGTATTTTTCTGTTAATCATGAATTTGGCACTCATTTGACTCCTTGCTCGATATTTGATACCGAAATTCGCACAGCAGAAAAAAAATCAAAACATCAAAATCTCATAAAATTTTAACATTTCAACCGATCTTAACCAAATTTAATAGGGATCACTGGTGTATGAACGCACACATACATACCAATTTTGAGCTTAATATCTCTAAAATTAAAAGAGTTATCGCGTTAACAGACATTTTTGAAAAAATTCAAAATCGCGTAAAAATTTAACGATCATGGGGATTTTAACAAAAATTGGTATGAACAATGAAGGTTGACCCCTCTATCTATGGTGTAAATTTCAGCTCTATATGTCGAGGCGTTCCCGAGTTATAAAGGTTGACATTTTTTGAGCGTGTAACATACACACACACACACATACAGACATTTTTTCTAAATCACTTTTCTCGACGTTTTGGACCATTCTGAGTGTACTGACATGAAAAACTCGAAAAAAAAATTTTTTTCACGAAAACAAAGCTTCCTCTATGAGGAAGCAAAATAGAAAAAAATTAATCTGCTATAGGCGACTGGTCAAACATTTATTTATATAAACTCGATTTTTTTCAGATGTTTAAATTAAGGCATGCTAGTGCTAGAATGTAGTTTATATGGTGCTGCGATAGTCTTAGTTCGGAAAAGTTTGAAGAATTCCAAAAAATCTGAAAAAATTCGAAAAAATTTGAGTGTACATAAATAAACGTTTGACCAGTCGCCTGTAGTAGATTAGTTTATTTTTCATTTTTTCAATAATTTTTTTAAATCAAAAAATCTTCAAAACTATATATAAGAAGAAAAATCTTGCCCACTTTGGCTATAAGCTAGAAAATTTTTATATTCAACAATGTATTTTTCAGATTTTTAAATTATGGAAGTCGATATGTCACTTTAAAAAAAAAATATTAGTCTTAATTTTGTGTAGTATTAATTTTCACAGCCATTTGTATTCCTGATATTAGGTTAGGATAAGATAATCTTTTAAAATACTGTTTTTAAATACTATAAAAAAATCTAGACGGTCATTCGATTAAGGATCTCTCAATAATAGACATCAGATATTGCTCATCGTAATTGGACTATTATTATGACACTTAAAGACATGATATTAAATATTTGCATATGTCAGTCGAGTTTCTATTCGAATCACGGTTGAGAATGTATTTATAAATCATGAAATTTTCCTACGTGAGTAACTCTGTGGCACTGTTAATTAAACCGCCGTGTACCTTAATACCTCAATATTAAACATTTCTGCTATTATTCCAGTATGTATTATTACAAGGATAAAAATCGATATCCAGCAAAACAACTACAATTTTGTTCATTTCACAGTTTCTGCATATTTGAATATACATAAAAATGCAATTGCCCATCTGTAAATAAATTATGCACATATCCAAATACATTTGCATGATTGTGCAGTTTGTTTCGATTAATAATAATGCATTTGTTTTCGTTTCGAATCGTTGGATTTATGTTGTGCCGTGAGATGCTTTTTACATAATAAATAATAATAATGTAGACACATTAAAAGTTATAGTATAAAACGTTTTTTTTTGGTATATGGTCTATTACCACAACGTCCATATTTTAGGCGCTCAATCATACTTAATTAATATTCCAAAAGGTTCAGCTTCGAATCTATTCTAGTATATTATTAACAAGGACGACAATCGATTTTCGGCGAGAGAATTTTTATTCCGTCTATTCGCAGTTCTTGCTGATATAAAAGTACATACAAATGGATTACCGTTTGTAATACTATCCCAATAAATTATACATAAACTAAAGTGCGTTCGCTTTGATCTTGCAATTCGTCCCCATCGATAATAATAAATTTACTGCCGCTCCGGATAGTTCGATTCACTTTGTGCTGGAAGATTCTTTTCGCATTATACGTATACATATTTTCAACGTCACGAGTACAAAACACAGCTCGCACTGCGAAGAAAGTTAACTTTCTAGTTTCTCTGTGAGCCTTCGGTCGCTTCGCCCCTTCCATCCTCTCGACTTGGCTGACTTGTAATATTGAGAAAATTTTAGTCGCTCGCCTTTTGATGAAATTACCAAGGTAAAATAAGCCACGGTCTCAACTCAGGCCGTCTACAAAGGAAAAACTTTTCGCAACGAAGAATTCATTGCACCGTTTTTATATAGGTTTAGACAATGTATAGGGAGGTATTTCATCATAGTAGTTGTACTCGAAATAAGCGAGTTGGTGAATTTTTTTTAATACTCGCCATAGTCGAAACGCAGCATTGAGAGAGAAAAAGTGAGACAGGGAGAGACGACGATGTAGCGAAAAAAAAGGAGCTGAGTTTATGAAAATTTTACCACGAGAATCCCCTGTTATATCCCTTGATCCCATCCCCCAAGTTTTGACAATGATGCTCCCGGTTGTCCCATTCTCGAGATTCTCATTGGGACTTGACATTCGGGAGGGAGAAAAATTTATAAAAGGACTGAGAAGCAAAAGCGAGTTGTAATAAAGGATCATGTTTTTTAACCTCTCATATCCCATGCAGCATATATATCAAAGCTTCATTCATACGCGTGTCATTATTATAACGTGGAGAAGCATTTTTTGGGCTGGTGAAATTTCCAACAGAATATTCTGTCGACACAAAGTTGAATAAATTTATTTCAATAAATATAGTCTGAAATACAGAAACACATAGCGAACTTGAGCCATTAATTTCAGGTAGTTGAATAAAGCTGTATTAAAATAAAATAAAGATAAATCAAATTAATTCTAATCAGATAGTTGCAGATTTAATAGTTTTTTTTCTCCGCGTCTTTATGGGAAATAAGCATTTTTTATCAGCACAAGCATAGTTTAAATGGAATTGATTTTTTTTTAAAGTTGGTTAAAATAATTATCTTCGAAATTTGGTAAATATTTCGATGCTGCTGATGGCTTTTTTTCGTTCAAGATACTAATTTATTTATTGAGCTAAATGCACAAGAAACATTTCACGTCATAAAAAAATTCAGCTCGATATTTAAATAAACCCAAATCGTTTATACATCAGAATCGAAATAATTACTGAAATTTCGTGGATAATAATTGAAATCGATAATTTTCAATCAGTTATATTGGAATTCTATTCATGCTGATGAAAAAGAGCTTTCAAGAAATAACAAGAGCCGTGATTATTGAAATTTCGTAGATAATAATTGAAATCAATAATTTTTAATCGGATCTATTTCAATTCTCTTGATGCTGATGAAAAAGAGCTTCTAAGATACAACAAGAGCTGTTATTATTGAAATTTCGTGGATAATCATTGAAATTGGTATTTTTTAGTCAGTTACATTAGAATTCAATTAATGCTGATAAAAAAGAGCTTATTTTTTTTTCGTAAGCCCATTCAGCACATTTTCACACAGTTTCGACGCGCTTTTATTATTATCTCTAAAGGAACATTATTTAATGAGGTAACAATTAAAATTTCACGGATAATAATCGAACTCAGTAATTTTTAATCAGATCTATTGGAATTCTATTGATGCTGATAAAAAAAGAGCTTCTAAGATACAACAAGAGCTGTTATTATTGAAATTTCGTGGATAATCATTGAAATTGGTATTTTTTAGTCAGTTACATTAGAATTCAATTAATGCTGATAAAAAAGAGCTTATTTTTTTTCGTAAGCCCATTCAGCACATTTTCACACAGTTTCGACGCGCTTTCATTATTATCTCTAAAGGAACATTATTTAATGAGGTAACAATTAAAATTTCACGGATAATAATCGAACTCAATAATTTTTAATCAGATCTATTGGAATTCTATTGATGCTGATAAAAAAAATTTTTAAGATATAACACGAGCTGTTATTATTGAAATTTCGTGTATAATCATTGAAATTGGTATTTTCTAGTCAGTTACATTGGAATTCAATTGATGCTGATAAAAAAGAGCTTATTTTTTTTCGTAAGCCCATTCAGCACATTTTCACACAGTTTCGACTCGCTTTCATTATTATCTCTAAAGGAACATTATTTGAAGAGGTAAAAATTAAAATTTCACGGATAATAATCGAACTCAGTAATTTTTAATTGGATCTATTGGAATTCTATTGATGCTGATAAAAAAGAGCTTCTAAGATACAACAAGAGCTGTTATTATTGAAATTTCGTGGATAATCAATGAAATTGGTATTTTTTAGTCAGTTACATTAGAATTCAATTAATGCTGATAAAAAAGAGCTTATTTTTTTTTCGTAAGCCCATTCAGCACATTTTCACACAGTTTCGACTCGCTTTCATTATTATCTCTAAAGGAACATTATTTTATGAGGTAACAATTAAAATTTCATGGATAATAATCGAACTCAGTAATTTTTCATCAGATCTATTGGAATTTTATTGATGATGATAAAAAAGAGCTTTTAAGATATAACACGAGCTGTTATTATTGAAATTTCGTGTATAATCATTGAAATTGGTATTTTTTAGTCAGTTACATTGGAATTTAATTGATGCTGATAAAAAAGAGCTTATTTTTTTTCGTAAGCCCATTCAGCACATTTTCACACAGTTTCGACTCGCTTTCATCATTATCTCTAAAGGAACATTATTTAATGAGGCAACAATAGCTCTATGTAAAACACAATACAGTAAACGACGAACGTGGAGCCTATTTTTCTATCGTCTATGTCAAGCTGCTGCGATACCAGGTGAAGTCGCTTTAAAACAATGTTCATCTCCCATTACCGATGAGCCAGATGACAAGCGTCGTAGTACTACAAACGTAGATCGTGTATTTATCTAGCGACTCGCTGTTTCTCACTCCCTTCCACTTTTCGGTCCGTTCCTCATTCTGTTTTCTGTGGCCATGGTATTCGAAGCCTGCGGCCGTGAAGGAACCCTCAACCACCAGGAGGAGCTGGACCACCGTCACCACCGCCACTACGACTACTATACTTGGCCTGTTTGTTCTACGTCCGTGTGGCCAACTTGGCCCCGAGATAACTTCGCGAAGTTTACTCAACGGTAACGTTTATACGCGGACTTGGGCTCCCTTGTCCGAGGGAATTTACATCGGAAACGGTCGAGAACAGCCCGATTCCGTTTCTCTTGCGCATCGTTGATTTTCAAGATTCCATGCACTCCAAGAGCTACATCCTGCCTTTGTGTAGGATGTCCACTCGGTTTACCTGCCGCGATCTTTGCCAGTGTTTGTTTGCATACCGACTACAAAGACAGTCATACTTTTATTCAACAATTTTAAAGTCATTCAATCCGAGAAACATATCTATCAGAATAATAGTAACAACATGGAAGTGTACAAACAAAAATATATACAAGGTAGTTTTTGACTATAACATATCACTTCACTGAAAAAAAAGTGTTGATTGTATTTGCAATTGATCAAGTTAATTCGATGGACAAAATAAAAAACGTATATATATATTTTGCTCAAAAGGTGAATTTAGATGAAAATGAAATTTACAATGTAACTTACTTCATACTGCATTTGAAAATTAGCAAAAATATTCATATATTATGTTGAATTTTTATTCTGCTACCCTTTTTTTTTAAGATACACATAGTTTGAAAAAATAGTTAAGAATAATAGTAACAACATGGTAGAGTTTGCACAAAAATATATACAAGGTAGTTCCTAATCTCAAATATCAATCGAATGAAAAAAAAGGGTTGACTATATTTTTAGTACAAATTGTTAGTTCGATGAATGAAAAAAAATATATATACAAAATATGAATTTGGTTTTTCTTTTTTTCAGATACAAATAGTTAAAAAATGTGGTCCTATGATTATAGAGAAATATATGTTGAAAATTTTTAATATTTGAGATCAGAAAACACTGGAATTTTTAATTACAGTGTCAGTTCAGCATTATAATGTTAATTATATATTTATTTTAGCATTATAATGCATTGAAATGTTATACTTTAAAAAGAGTAATTTTGTAGGATGTAAATATCCATCATTCTCTATCTGTCCAGATGCGTACACAAGTAATTTTGTTATGTCAGATGATCAGGAACTCTATCAGTTGACTTTGTGTTCCTTTCACCCGAACTCGTTTCGGCTTTATTGCAACGAGTGACGGTACGCGGTTTGGCCCATGCAGAAAGGATGCATGCTGGGGGCAGCCTGTCCACCCTCTGGCACGCCAGGTTTGTCGAGCTTTGGTCTGCCCCAGAGCGGCCCAACCTCCAAAAGGGATGATGGATGAACGACGACTATGCATCCGCGGTAGGGACCTGGCCGAGAGCTTTTTGCCGAAATAATCTCACACGAGAATTTTAGCGGTGCAATGCTTTCACTGCCGATGATGGTGGTGGTGGTGATGGTGGTGGTGGTTGTGGTGGTGGTGCTGCTGCCGGTCGAGCGATAATGGCCGGCTGACTCGTGTGATTAATATAATATCCATCAAAAGCATCTCTGATGCACGAAAAGTTTCGCAAAATATGTTGTCGGGTGCTTTGTCCCACCGAAAAACTAGGATAGTCATAGTGTGTTTCAGTGTTATTCATATTTTCCAAAACAAATTTGTAAAAATCCTACAACACTCACATTTATCACAAATGTCAAGAATAAAATGAACAAATTAATATACCAAATGATGAAGAATTTACAAGAATCACGATGCTTCAATGTTCTCTTTGATGTTTGTATTATTTACATATCCGTGGGATAATACAAGTGATCGACTTCCTCATTCGCATTGTTCATCAACTGCCTTGTTACCGCTTAGTACTTGAGTACTCTCTTCAGTTTGTCTGCCAAACTGTTGAGCTTGAAATAATTTCTATCGTGATGTTTATACGTCAACATCAAAATTATTTATTTTTTTCTTTTTTGATGATGATGTTTATAAATCAACATCGAAATTATTATTGAAATTTCGTAGATGATTATTGAAATTAGTAATTTTTAATCAGTTTTATTAGAATTCTATTGATGCTGATAAAAAAGGGATCTTTTTCCGTAAGTACATTCAGCCCATCTAACTGTTTCGATCTCGCTCTCATTATTATCTCTAAATTATTTAATGAGGTAACAATAGTTTTATGTAAAACATAATACAGAAAACGAAAAAGCAGGAAATTATTTTTGTATCGTCTATATCAAGCTGCGATACGAGTTGAAGTCGCTTTTATGACCGGTTGACTGATGCACGAAAAGTTTCGCAAAATATGTTATCAGGTGCTTTGTCCCCCCGAAAAACTAAGGTAGTCATAGTGTGTTTCAGTGTTATTCATATTTTACAAAACAAATTCACAAAAATCCTACAATACTCACATTTATCACAGAATTCAAGAATAAAATGAATAAATGAGTGTAACGAATATGAAGAATTTACAAGAATCACGTTGCTTCAATGTTCTCTTTGAAGTTTGTATTATTTACACATGGATCCGTGGAACGATACAAGTGATCGACCTCCTCATTCGTATTGTTCATCAACTGCTTTGTAACCGAATAGTACTTCAGTACTCCCTTCAGTTTGTCTGCCAAACAGTTGAGCTTGGAACTTGCGACGGTGTACTTACCAATTTCCTTCTGGGCATCCATCAACTTAGTTTCCAGAGTCACTTTGTGCAACTCAAGCTTTTCGTACTCGTTGCGAAGTTGTTTCTCTTCCTCAGCATCCAAGATTTTTGAGTGTTTTAGCTCCTCGAGTTTCTCTTTGAGTGCCGTGTTTTCAGATTCAAGTTTACAAGATTCTCTCTGTTTTGCCTCGAATTGAGTCTTCAACAAATTACTCTCAACTCGTGCTCTTGCTAGTTCAGCTTTCAAGGCTTCGAGTTCTTCCTCGACCTGAATAAACTCTGTTCTTATTTTCGAGTTATCATCTTTGACGGACTTGATGACTGAACGTAATGCGTTTACTTCCTCCATAAGAGCTACATTCTCTTTGTTCTGATTACTTAACTCCTTGGCGAGGTTTTCATTCCGAGAACGCATCTCTTCGGTTTCCGCTCTCGAGAGTCCATGTCGTTCCTTGAGTTCTTCAATGGAACATTGTAACATAGTGATTTTACCTTCCATTTCATTTCCAATATCGTCTCGATTGGCAATATTGTTTTTAGCTTCTTCGAGAGATTTTTTAAGTGCTTCGTTCTCCATTTTCAAATCATTGAGCCGTAAAGCGATTTTCCTTGAATCCTCAGCCGATACCTCGTGAGCAGCTTTCATTTTCTCCAAAAGCATCTTCAGTGTACATTTTTCCGTATAAAGGGCGCAAAGCTTCTGACAAAGTTTTTCTCTTTCGTTCTTGGCTAGTTCAATTTCCCTATCAGCTTTTGTGTTAGCATTTCGCAAATTGGAGAGTTCATATTTTAAGCCTTCATTTTCCACAGTTAATCGACTGAGTTCGCCCTTCTTTCCACTCATGCATCGCATTTTTTCGTTTTCGAATGAAATTTTATCCGCTTCGGATTTTAAGGACGAATTCTCGGCTCTGAGACGCAACAATTCTCCTTTTAATGTATTGTGTTCGATTTCAAAGTCGTCCAGTTTCTTTTGATGTCGTTCCGTTGTTTCCCGGTGCTTGGCATCAAGCGCCACACGGTCTCGCGCATGTTGCTCCACCTCGCCCATTAACTTCTTCACTTCCTCCGACAATTTATCGACTCTTTGCTTCGAGGTACTCGAATCGTGTTGCAGTGCTTCGTTATCACTCTGCAATAAATTCAGACGATTCTTGAGTATTTGACACTCATTGTTTAGGCTTGTAAGTTGCTCCTCAAGCCTGGCCTTATCCGAGTTCAAGACATCGATAGTTCCTTTTAGTTCAACGTTCGCCTCCAGCAATTTCGTCACTTCAAGCTTCGTTGTGACTTCACTAATCTTTAGTCTCTCGCTATCCTGAAGAGCGTGTTTCAGACGATCATCCAGAAACTTGGCTTCTTCGACTTTCGAGTCGAGAAGATTTTTAGTCTCTTCGTATTGGAGTCTCCAATCGTTCAAAGTTCCAGCGATGTTAAGTTTGTCGGATCTTGCATTATCCAGTTCATTGTTGAGTTTGTCATTTTCTTTGATGAGAAATTCCAAGTGAGTGCGCTGCGTTTTATTCTCTTCTTCAAGTTTCTTGAATTGTGCATCGAGTTCTGTTCTTTGACAATTGGACTCTTCGAGATTTTGGGTCAGGTGATTTATCTGGGATTTCAATGACAATGATTGATCACGCAAAATAATGTTTTCTTCACGGAGTTTATTGACTTCAGATTTGAGTACGTCTTTGTCTCGTTCTGTCTCGTTGAGATTTTTCTCAAGCGTCGATATTTCCGTTTTAAGACGCTGAAGTTCACATTCTTGCAGCCGATAATCTGCCATAAGTTTGTGACAATCTTTCAATGTCTCGGCAGTCGTCACTTTCTCGGAATTCAAGTGATCGATGAGGGCTTCGTTTTGGATCTTCATGCGTGCGAGCTCTAACTCAGTTTTTGTTTTCTCAGCAATTATTTCATTGCATTTGCTTTTCAAGTATGCGCATTCGTTGCTTGTGCTTGCGAGACTTTCACTGGTGTCTTTGAGCAGATTTTCCAATCGGTTTAATTCAACTTTAGTAGCTTCACTGGCAAGAATTTCACATCGGTTTGACTTGATTTCTTCTTTTAGATCCACGATCTCTTCTTTCAAACTCTTTATTTCTTCCCCAGCAATTATAAGTTTTTTCTCCGTTTCATTCTTCTCTTTTATTTGAGCTCGTTCGATACTATTTTTCTCTTTCTCGAGCATCGACATTTGGTTTTCTTTTGCCTTGATAACGGCTCGATTTTTGTTAATTTCTTCTAGTAGAGTCGCTCTTTCCACTACAAAATTCGCTACATGTACTCTCAGCTCGTTTAGCTCATCTCTAAGTGTCTTTGTCTCTCGTGCTTCAATTTTAGTCTTTTCGAGTTCACGTACAAGACTCAAAATTCGCTGCTGATCGTCATCCACAATCGTGTGTCCACGATTCTTCATCTTACTCAAAATCTTGTCATATTTAATCTGCAGCTTTTCAAGAGCCTCGACTTTTTCTCCATAAGCAATTTTCGCCCCGGTTAATTCCAAACCCAGTGAATCATTTTCCTCATGTTTCGCCGTAACTTCGTTCCTCAATCGTTTAACAGAATTCTCGAGCTCGCGAATTTTCTGTATCGATTTAGCACTGTCAACCGATGCAACAGCGATTTCCAATTCATTGATACCGGACTTGAACTTTTTAGCGAGCACTTCGAGTGCTTCGATCTTTCTTTTACTATTCGCGAAAACTCTACCACACTGCGCCGTTCGTTTTTCTTCAGGACCATCTTTCGACTCGATAATTAATTTATTGATTATCGAGCGGGAAGTTGCGACTAGTTTCTCCAGTATTCCAATTCTTCTGGTATACTGTATACAACTTTGGCCGCCGACTTTGGAACCAATCATCATAGGTTCCGTCTTTAAAGTCTTCAGATCGGATTCTACACGTTTAACGAGTTCCTCAAGTTTGTTCATGTCTTTATGATACTCTGCTGAGTGGAAGGATTTGATGTCACATGATCTAGCGGACAATTCGGCTTTAGTGAGTCCTAGTTGCAGAAGGAGACCTTCCGAAGAGCTTTCAAGTTTCGCTATTTTCTCCAGGTAGACAGACCAGTCTGGATTTCCACCGGTGAACAACGCGTGTCGATCGTTTTTCAACTTAATCTCCAATTCTTCCATCAACCGTGCGATGTTTTTTGTTCTTTCTTCGTATATTTTAAGACAGCCATCATCGACCGTTCCCGTGCTATTCTTCAGCATATGGGTTTCCTTGTCTATGCGATAAACAAGGTTTTTCAACTCGTTTACTCTATCACGAAAGTCCTTGTTATTTCCACTGGAGACTCTGATCATAGCCTTTAATTTGTCAATTTTGATTTGAAGACATTTGTTTTGATTTCTAAAGCTATCCATGGTTTCGTGAACGCTAACGAGTTCACCTGACAAACTGTCTATAGTACATATTACTTTTCCTGCAGAATTAACTATGAACTGATCAATTGCCTTGTCAGCTTTGCAAAACTCCTTAATCTTGTTTCCTGGCTTTGTATCCATAGTTTTTGCCAGTCGCGATTTCAAATTCTTAACTTCAGAGGACAAAGAATCGTTGCTTGTCGTCAGATATTGAATCTTTCCATTCTGATTGCAAATCTTTTGCTTCAAAATAGAACGCTCGTTCTCCCAGCACTTCATATCCTTCATTGATTCATCGAGATTTTGCAAAGCCTTCCATGCAACGTCAACGATACTAGTCTTTCCTCTTTTTGTGTTGTTTTCTTCGGCGCCATTGTGGTGATCGGAGCTGTGATATTTGCAATCCATTGTAGCAGCTTCCTGCGTAGGAATAAAATTTCAGAGATTTGAACATAACACAAATAATTTGTCCTGTGAATGATCGCGGTTAGAAGTAAGTGTCAAGGTGTCAAGTACCGTCACGTGGTTTTGGAAATCAATCGATTTGATAAACAATTGAAGTTCTATCCGTCAGTGTAAAATGAAAATAAAAACATTGAAAATGTACAGTATTTGAACGGATCAGTTTTTCGGCAATAAAACATATTGTCGAATATCTACCATTAGATTAAAATATCGCATCGTAAACGTGCACACATTGGTTGGGAAACCATGTCAAAACAAAGCAGAAGTTTTCGTTGATGGATTGTATGAAGAATATTTAGCTTTCAAACTGGCGGAAGACGTATCCTGATTGAGCTTCCATCATGGCTTGCGATCATTGTCCCATTTCCTGTTGTCTCTGCGGTTGCGATGCTCCAAAGCCGGAAAATGTCACCGAGCCACCGCACGAGCCTTGTTGTTGCTGCAATTACAATCCATTTATTGACGATTCCAAAGAATCCGAGATTCACGATCTGTCATTCGCGCTACGAAAGCTCACAGTGATGAAGTGTCAGATGAAAAAGTGGCGCATGGAGCGTTTGCAGTTAGAAAGTGAATGCAGATCAATGAAAGAAGCTCTTCAATCATTCGGTACATGAAATTATGTCATAAAATCTTTAAGATCAAAATTGTATTCGACTCTGATTGACGTTGTATTAAAAAATCTCAACTTTACAGGTGTAAATACTGATGAAGGGTTGAAAACGGATCCCCTGATTGTTCATTTTCGGGGCGAGAGTATGAGACTGCAAAATGCAAACGAGTTGCTTGATGAGAAAATAAAAGTGCTCGAGGAAACTTTGGCCGAGCGTGATCTCTATGAGGATCCCTGCGAAGGAGTTCTAATGATGAGAGAAAGGATGAGAATGCTGAGGGATCAATTTCTTAGCGAGAAAAAACAGTAATTTTCAATTGATTTTTCGTTTGACAATAATTTTGAATAATTATTTTTATTATTGTTTAAGGCTAAAAGACACAATTACACAGTTGCGAATACAATTGGCGGAAGCCGAAGATGATACTTCCTGCGCCGCGCTGAATCGGCTGCGAGCAAAGCTTCGGGAACTAATGAAGGGTGGACAGAAAGCCGACAAACAGGTCACCAAAGTTGTGCAAAGATCTATTGAGACGTTAGTGGATTTGTCGAAGGGCTGTGATGATTTAAAATTGGAGAATGAAAAGCTGCTTGCTGAAGTACGAACTTTGAGGAAAGCTCTAAAGGACATGGGTACAGATGATAAGTCGATTCGCATCGAAAGCGAAAAATCGGCATCAGTGATAATCGAAGATAAAGACCTGGCGCCAATGATAATGAAACAAACAGCTCCTTCAGAAATATCGAAAAGGTTTGAACCTGATGATTGCTCAGAGTATCAAGATATGGTTGCCGATTTGAAAAAACGTTTGGCCGAAAGTGAGACGACGATTGGAGATTTGCGGAAGCATCTGCAGGATCGTAATGACACTGTTGCGCAACTAGGCATTGATCTTGACAGAATGTCCGTCAGTCATCAAGCTTTAATGGCAGAAGTAACTGACGCTAAGACTGAATTAATGAAACGAGATAAAAAGATCACGGAGCTGTTACAGGACGTAAGTAGATCTTCCCTCGATGCGTTAGGTATGAACGAGCTGAAAAACGATATTGAGAAAATGAAACCACAGCTATACGACCTCGAAATCGAGAGAGATAACCTTTTGGATGAATTGCATAAAGTGCGTGGCGTTGTTTCCGATCGCAATGATCAAATTATCGAGGTTCTAGAAAAAAGAGATAAAGCTATTGAAGATTACACTGCAAAAATCGATGCTATGCAAGCCAGAATTGATGCGTTGCTTGGACAGGAAGCTATATTAAAAAAAGAGGCGGAGAATGCGAAGATGCAAATTCCGGAATTGGAAGACGAAATTGCCAGGCTAAAATCACGGATAGATGAGCTGGAGAAAATGTGTGAAGATACCGAGACACTGAAACACACATTGGAAGAATTGAATGTTGCGTTAAAAGAGTTAAATAAAGAGAACGGTGCTCTCAGAGATGAAAATAAAAATTTGACAGCGACGAACGAAAAGCTGAAGGACGACGTGGTTAAGCTGAAGAGCGAAAACGAGAAGCTTTCTGGGGAGATTGATAAATTGCGGATAGAAAATGACAAATTCGGTGCCACGGTTGACGGCCTACAAAAAGATTTGGCTGATGCAAGGGCGGAAAACAATGTACTGAATGAACAGCTGAGCAGCATGAAGGATGAGGATGGGAAACTGAAAGATAATGAAAATAATCTGAAGTTGCGTTTGGATAATCTGACAGAACAATTGATGTCCTTGGGCGAGGAAAACTCGGTCCTAAAAAGTGACTTGAACAAGTTAAAAGCTGAATGTGAGGGTTTGGAAAAACAGCTACAAAATATGACAAGAGATTTCAATAACCTGGAAGAGAAGAACCGGACGCTCAATCAAGAGCTCGATAAAGCAGAAAAAGATTTGTCGGAAATGAAGGAGAAAAACGATTTACTGAAAAAAGAGTCAGAACATCTAATGAAAGAAAATGAAAAGCTCAAGAGTGATGCAAATGAACTACGTGAAGGTCTGGAAAATATTAATAATAAATTGGCCAAGTGCATGAAAGAAAATGTCGACTACGAGCAAGAGATTGAGCAGTTAAAGGCAAAGAATTTGTCTTTAAATGCAGATCTGGATAATTCAAGAACCGAAAACGATGCTTTAAAGCAAGAATTAACTGAATTGAAAAATGAGTTCGATAAGCTGAAAATGGAGCTCGATACTCTGCACGATGAAAATTCTACTTTGCAATCCAAAATCGACACACTGAAATTAGAAAATAATGAGTTGCACCGAGTTGCTAGTGAACTTAAAGCCGAGTTAGGAAACGCTCAGGGTGAATTAGCGAAACTTCGGGACGAAAATAGTGGGCTAAAGGCCGAAGTTCAGAAACTCGAAGAAGCTAATGCGGGTTTGAAAGTCGATCTCGACAAGGCCAGTTCAGTTAATGACCAATTGAGAGCCCAAGTTGATTCTCTAGTGGCTGACCTTGACGCAACGAAGGAAAAGTTCAATCAATTGGATGCAGAGAATAGTGCATTAAGGGCTTCCGTGGAAAATTTGAAAAAAGAGAATGATAATCTTACATCTGATGCCGCCAAATTGCATGAAGATTTAGAGAATATCCGACAAACGTTGGAAAATATGAAACACGAAAATTCTACTCTCAAAAATGAATTGGACAAACTGCTAAGCGATAATGCAAGCCTAAAAGACAATCTGGATAAGTTAATTGAGGAAAACGGCCAATTAAAGACCGAAGCGGATACGCGAAAGACAGAAATTGAAAGACTAAAAGCAGCCGGAGATGGACAAATGCAAAATGGAAAACGCTTGGAGAACGAAATCGATGATTTGAAACACGAAAGAAATGGGATGAAGGTTGAGTTGGATGAGTCACGATCAGAAAATATCGCACTAAAGGGAGAGAGGGATCGCTTGCAACAAGACCTCAAAGATGCGATTGCTGGTAGCAACAGTATTAAGGCCGCACTTGACGACTTGAAAATTGAGAATGACAAAGTTAAAGCTGATCTTGAAGCTACCAAAGCAGATAGAGACAAGCTTGCAGCGGAAACAGCAAAATTGAAAGCAGACGCAGATGCTCTCGGAGACAAAGTGAAAACTTTAACGGAAGAAGTACAAAAGTATATCGGTGAAGTGGAGAAACTGAAAAGCGAGCTCAGTGATGCGAAGAACACTATTGGGACTCTGGAGTCCCAGATCGTTGGCCTCAAGGCGGACAAAGCTCAGCTTGAAAAAGATATTAAGGCACTCAATGTCGCGTACGATGATCTCAAACGTAAATTGAATTTGGAAAAAGACGCAAAAGAAGCTGCGCAGCTGGAATTGACGGCCTTAAAGGGTGAACTCAAAGAGTTGCTAGATAGACTGGATCATCTTAATTCCGAAAAGGGCAATGAAAGCGCTGAGAAAGAGGAATTGAAGAAAAAACTCATTGAAATGCAGGAGCATCTTTCGAAACTTTCAGCGGAAAACATTGACCTTGCAAAAAGCTTAAAAACTTTAAGCACCGAAGTGGAAGCACTAAAGAACGAGAACGATAAACTTCGTGCTGAAGTTGGGGAACTTGAAAAAGACGTAGATCACTGGAAAACGGAAAATTGTAAGCTGAAGATGAGTATTGAGAAGGGAAGCAGTGATATTGAAAAATTAAAGAAGGATTTGGATGTTGGTCGAGCGAAAATAAAGGAACTTGAGGAGCAATTAGCAAACTTGGAAGTAGAGAAAAAACATACTTTGCCTACGATTGACCGCCTTGAAAATGAACTATCATCATTAAAAGAGAATTTGACTTCCGAGAGGACTGCGAAGGAAAATTGCCTTAAGAGGATTGCTGCACTAGAGGAAGAACTCGAGGCTTTAAAAGCTGAACTGTCGAAATGCAGAAATGAGAAGGACCGACTCGGAAAGGACGTTGATGATCTGAAGAAACAACAATCTGTCTTCAACTCTGAAGCAGACAAATTGCGCGACGAAATATCAGCTTTGCGAGGGCAAAATGATAAATTAAAGTCAGATCTGGACCGCTCGGTTCTTGATTCCGATGGCGCTAAAGGTGATTATAAGAGATTACAGGACAACGTTGGATCTTTGAAATCTGAGAACACTGGCCTCAAGAGTGAAATTGATAAACTAAAAACGTCTACCGACGATCTAAAAGCCGAGCTTGGAATTGCAAAAACAGAGAAAGATAAATTAAAAGCTGAGCTGAGTGAAATGAGAAATGAAGCTGCAAGGCTCAAAGACAATCTCGAGCAATGTCGTACGGACGCTGAATCTCGCAAGGCTGATTTAGACAAAGCGAATAACGAATTAAAAGAGCTAAGAACTGAACTTGAGAAACTAAAATCACAATCAGCAAATATGCAAAAATCTAACGACGACTCAGCCATGAAAATTAAAAACCTGGAGACTCAGTTGGCGGCATGTCAAGAAGAAAAAAGAAAACTCATCGAAGATCTCGAAGTCTTGAGAAACGAAGCTGATAAGCTTCGAAAGGAGCTATCTACTGATAAAGTAGCCAAAGAGAACCTGTCTAAAGAAGTTGCTGCAGTGAAGTCCGAGTTGGAAGCTTTAAAATCTGAGCTTGACAGAACACGAGCCGATAACGAAGCATTGAAGAAAGAGTTGGATTCCCTGAAGAAACAGCTAGAGGATTTGAAGTCGGTGAACGCGCGCTTAAATGAAGAGATCAATAAGACGAAGGGCGAGTTAAATACTTTGAAGCCAGATCTTGATAAATTGAAGGAAGAACTAACAAAACTAAAGGGTGAATTAACCGATAAATTGGGCAAACTAGCCGAGAAAGAGGATGAAATTAAATTGGCAAGAGCTGAAAATGAGAAGCTGAACAAATTATATTCGGACAGCGAGACTCATGTCAAAGCTCTGGAAAATCAGCTGGGAGCATTGGGAGCCGAAAAAGACAAACTCGCAATGGAAATAACGGACTTGATAGGAGAGATCAGCAAACACGGCAAGAATTTGGCGAATGAAAAGGCTGCCAGAGAAGCTTTGTTGAAAGAGCTCGAGGCACTGAAGGATACGCTGGCTGGAATGAAAAGCGATTTGGACAAGTGTAGAACGGAAATGGCAAAAATGAAGAACGAACTCGCCGCCACTGAGGCTGACATAGTGAAATTGCGCGAAGAATCGAATAAATTAAAGGCAGAAAATAGCGATTTACAGAATCAACTTGAAAAATCAAAAGCTGATGGAAATAAATTGAAATCTGATTTAGAAAAAATCGAGGCGGCGAATAGCAAGTTGATGAGTGATCTGGAGAGTGCCAGATCCGAAGTCGGGAAATTAAAGGGGGATTTGGAAAATTTAACGGCTGAATATGCGAGTGCACAAAATGACCTTGAGAAGGAAAGGACCGAAGCGAAAAAGTTAAAGGCCGAGTTGGACAAGTCGAAAACGGAGAACGATATATTAAAGGGCGATCTGGAACGTACTAAAGCTGATACAGAGAAATTAAAGAGTAACTTGGATAAGGCTAATACCGAAATCGATAATCTCAAGGACGACGCGGAACGCTCAAAGGCAGAGGCCTTAAAGCTGAAGAATGATTTGGACAAAGCGAAAACAGAGACGAATAAATTGAATGATGAATTGCGACAAGAGAAAAACAATTCCGCAAAATTACTGCAAGATTTAGACAAGTCTAGAGCAGACAATACTAAATTAGGAAGCGATGTTGAGAAGCTTGAACTTGGAGTAGCAGCAGGACAAAAGGCAGCTAGAGCCTCGAATGCGGAAGCGAGTTTCTTAAACGACGAAATCGATCGTCTCAAGGCTGAAAATGCAAAGTTGGAAAATGAGATTGCAAATTGTCAAGCGGAAGGAATTACTTTAAGGAATAACATCAAGACCCTGGAAGCTGAAATCGATAAAACGAGAGGTATGTTTGCCTTTATAATTTTTTTATTGCCATCAGATTGTATTATGAAATTGTAACTGGATCCACAGGTACATTAAAAGCTGCGAAACGCAGAACAATGGACGTAACAAAATCCGCCAATGTACCTGATTTTTATCCGGATGACTGTGGCGACTATATGAGATCGAATGAATTACTGGGTAGTTTTTTGGAAAATCAGAATAAAGGTAAAACATGATTTTGTTGTTAAAACCTAAAGTGGTAAAAAGATAAATGCAAAATTTGGATACGTACATTACTCTTCCATAAAATTGCAAAGGTGTGACACGTGTTCGAGAATATATTGGTCATATCGATGGCAGAGTTCCAACTAAACCTGTGATGGCTCAAAGACCAGACGACGATCCGGATATCAGCGATTTTCTCGTACCGATGGTTGTTGAGACTCTACAAAAGTCACAGGAACTGTCGAAGAATATTCTCGGGGTCGAGGTTGAGATACAGACGATTGGAAATCGACTCAGCGATTGCAGAAAGGAGAACGACAGGTTGAAGAAATTACTCGAGGCAAGTTCCGCGCTTCACTTTGTGCTAAGTCATTTTCCTTGTAGCAAACTATTCTACGAATTTTCTTGCAGGATCTCGGAGTCGGCAATCAGGAGATCAAAGAGTTCCGCGAGGAAATGGGGGATGCTTTCGATGCCGAATCATGGTTGAGAGTAAGTTTCTTACAAGTCAAGTATCTTGCATTGCTCATTTACAACGAATTTCTCTTTAGTCGTTGACACTGTCACAATTGGCCGAACTTCATGATCGCATCTGCTTGCTAACGTCGAGTATGGTAAAACAAGACAGCAGTCAAAATGGAGAGTTGGTCGCAGAGGAAAATCACGATCCACTCAAGGATAACTACGACGCTTTGAACAAACGAATAGCAGCATTGCAGAAACAAATAGCGGGAAAACAGGCTGAAGCTGCGAGAAAAGTTTACGATATGCGGCAAGCACTTCGTCAGGAACAGGCGCAGCTCATTATGATCTCAGATGAGATGAATCGAGAAAGAAAACGAAATTTGGCTCTTCACCTTACCATGGATGGTTCAGCCTGTTGGGTCAACAAGTGTAAAGCCGAATGTAGTGTAGATTTTGATCAGTTGACTGCTTTGGTTGATGCTGAAGACACTTCGTTACATGAAGACAAGATTACAAAGAAACGCTAAGTGTTATTTTTTATGACCGTATAAATGTGAGCACGTAACGATGCGAATAAAAAAATTTCCGACACACCATATAATTCACTCGTGGCAAAAACGTTTAAATTGCGTTTACAGCACGTGTAAAATATGACGCTTTGAATAAGTACATAGCGGTACTGTAGAAACGAATAGCGGGGAAAAAGGTCGAAGTTGCCAGAAAAGTTTTTGATATGAGGCAAAATCTTCGTCGGAGACAGGTGCAAATTATTATGATCTCAGATGAGATGAATCAAGGAAGGAAACCGAATTTGGCTCTTCATCTTATCATCGATGGTTCAGTCGGTTGCGTCAACAAGTGTAAGGCCGCATGTAGTGTAGATTTTGATCAGTTGACTGCTTTGGTTGATGCTGAAGACACTTCGTTACATCAAGACAAAATTACAAAGAAACGCTAAGTGTTTTTTTTATGTGTGCCCTGCTTATGATAGCGCCATGACCGTATCAATGTGAGCACATAACGATGCGAATAAAAAATTTCCCAGCACAATATGAAATTTACTCATGGCAACAACGTTTAAATTGTGTTCATAACACGTGTAAAATACGACGCTTTGAGCAAGTAGATAGCGGCACTGTAGAAACAAATAGTGGGGAAATAGATTGAAGTTGCAAGAAAAGTTTTCGATATGAAGCAAAATCTTCGTCAGGGACACGTGCAAATCATCATGATTTCAGATGAGATGAATTAAGGAAGGAAACGGAATTTGGCTCTTCATCTTATTATGGATGATCAGTCTGTTAGGTCAACAATTGTAACAACAACAATAATTGTCTTGATCAGTTGACTACTTTGGTTGATGCTGAAGTCACTTCCTTAGATCAAGACAAGATTGCAAAGAAACACTAAATGTTATTTTTTGTGTGCCGTGCGTGTGATAGCGCCATGTCCGTACCAATGTGAGCACGTAACGATGCGAATAAAAATTATTTCCTGCACTTTATCAAATTCACTCATGGCAATCGCCTTTAAATTGCATAATAAACAAAGCTAATACGATTCTGTACTCACGTGCATTTTCATTTCCGGGTACGCTCAGAAATCGTGATTAATCTGATACCATCATCATTGAATATTTTCATGCAATCACTGAAAACAATATCCAATTATTCGTCGAATTACAAACAATTGCCGGTTTATGTTCGATCGGATTTCAAAACTGATGCCGTGTTTTTTAATTTGTTCAATGGCATTCTTCCAATATAATTTGATTACTTCATTGCATCAGAATATGAGCTATATGCAGTTCTCGTATTACGTTTTGCGAAAACATCAAATAGCGGGTAAAAAAATACCAGGATCAATCTCATTATCTTCGTTTTCACTTATATCCGAAGTTTGTCGATACTGCATCAAACACTGTGTTGTTTACTTGATATATACTGCAATATCATCAGTCGTTCTACCGGAATTGATATGATCAATTGATGCACGATTTACAAATGTTTCCACTCTTCCTGACACAAATTGCTCTCGAGTATTTCACTAGAAAATTCTACTACACGATCCCACGATCGTTTTTTTTAATAGTATGATCGCAGAAAGATTGCATTATATCTCGAGGAATATATAAGGGTCGATGTGGACAAGAACGCAGCATATTTTGAGCCAGGTCGTCGCCAAAGCAAGAACTTAGTTGCAATGTTGGTTGTGTTTATCGTCACATGTCTATGTGCATTTCGTGAATTTGGTGTCGAGGTATTCAATAGAATTAGCTAAGTTTCATAATTATCCGCCCATTGGAAAGTGATTATATTGGGATATTGTTAACGTGAATACTTTTCAGGCTACACTCAGGGTTCATTTCGAAGATTTGGAGATCATTGCACTAGACTCGAAGTATTTAGATCCGGATGAAACAGAAGCCTTTATTGTTGATGACGATGAGACTGACGAAAATACAATCACCACCAAGTTGTCGCTCATCAAGAAACCCCCAGCAGACGCTCAAGTGAGTGGATTCAAGTTCGTGGGCGTCTTAAGGGCGAATTTATCATCCCAGATTTAAACTTAAGTACAAAATTAGATGTAAAATTTGATGCTAAGTACGAACCTAATTTCAAACTTGGGATTATAAATTCGACTCTTAGATACGGTTACCAGAAATGTAATTTTTTGTTTTTGTCTTTTTAAGGCACGTTTCATATTAACGGGATTGTCGATGGGACAATACACAGTTCCCACTGGTGTAGATATAACCATGAAATTATGCGAGATGTTGGACGAACCAATTATAATGGGGCCATTTTTCGCTGTTCTGGGCTTTACCCGTGATGCTTGTCCACCGGAACCGGTGAGTATCATTGGAAACTGATTTGACTCGTAATAATAACTAATGTTTAATTTACACGGATGTGTTAATAATTATCATAGTCTCGGAAAGTTTTGACTATATACTCATTTTTTCAATACATATAAAATTTTCTGCCAAACTTATGGTCATTATCTTTGTCTCTGTGTGATTAAAATCATATTGTTAATTATTAAAGTATTTTTTGTCCCGACGCCACTAAAATAACCCCATTTCGTGTCCGCAACGCGGGCGAGAAATCGCTCATTTGTTACGAATGACGTACGCATGCGCAGTCCACTTTCATTACCTCCCTTGGGAGGTAATCAGCTCATTCCTGCCCGCGCGAGAGTAATAAAAGCCGTACTACGCATGCGTGTTGTCATTTGTTAAAAATGAGCTTATTCTCCGTCCTTGTTGCACATGCGAAAAGTGGTTATTTTTTAGTGAAATCGGGAGAAAAGTATAGTATGTTACATGGGAGGGGCGCAACTTTTCACCTCGTGAGAATTTCTACCCTCGCTTCGCTCGGGCATCAAACTTCACTCTCGGTGAAAAGTTGCACTTTCCTCCCTTGTAACGTAACGTACTATTTATTTACCTTCATTTGCTTATTTCTGTCAACGTTATTTTTTATGGTCTAGGGTGTCTTCGCCCAAGAAGGATACAAACTCCCGGTAGAAACTTTACCTGAAGAGTTTCCCGAGAACAAGTATTTAGTGTACGTTGAGATAGCGATAAAAGGAAAACCGATGGTAGCAGTCAACATCTATGCAGATGTTAAAAATGGCTAATAGGGAGTATCATAATATTTGGGTAATAAACCAATAGAAAAAATGTAATGCAATCAAATAAATGTCATTGAAATCTTGAGATATAACATTTTTTCATGTTGCCAATATTTATCATACATTTGTTTAAGTGATATCCTTCATTCGATCAATATTGAATGCTAGTAATTGTGAATCAAATATTATTATATTTAAGCAAATTGTTCGTTTTTTTACACGAACGAAATTTTCATCATGTTTTTTTTACCATTAATGGTACATTTAAAATACATAGATTTAACAATACTAACCGTGAATTTATCGTGTGAATCTGAAACTAAAATAATATTATATTGGTCTTAAAAAACTATTTTAATTAGCGTTACTAAATAAAGTTGAATTTTTACAAATACCAAATGAACTGCGGCAAACTTACAAATATCTTTCTCGAAAAATAACAAAATATGCTTGGCAAAATGTAAATGAAGTTGTTTTAAAAATAATTTTATTTTGTATTTTATTTATTTTATTTATTGTCTAAATTAGTAAAAAGAAAAGCCTGTAAATATTTTTTTCAATCTGTAGGCATTTGTCGATAAAACACTTTTTCTGAAAATATGTGGCGTAGGACAAAACGTTTATTGGAATCATGCTGCATCTAATTACATATATTTAAGGAGGTTGAAGCGCTCCACACTAGTCAAATCAGTGCTAAATTTTTAAAAGCGTTTCTACAATTTCAGATGGTTTAATAATCTGTTCCAAGGTGTTAATCACATAGCAGCATTAGTTCTTGATATTCAAATACATTCACAACTGTGTTATCAACAGTAAATCGATCAATATCTGCAAATTTCCGATGTTATGTTTTTTCATCCAGTTTTTTAAAAGGGTAAACCGTAATATCAGTCCGATTTCGACGACCAATAGCTCCTTTTGTTTACTAAAAGATATTCTATCGATTGGCCGTCTATTTTCCTAAATCGTATTAGTAGTTCAAAAGATACAACCGTTTGTTTATCCTATCGTAACCTAACATCAAGTATACAAATGGCTGTAACTTTTGAACGCCTGATACTATCGAAAATCCGGACGGTCAATCGATTAAGGATCTTCCACTGATCAAAATGAGCTATGCTTCGTCATAATCGGACTGATATTACGGTTTACCCTTTTACAAAACTGGATGAAAAAACATGATATCGGGAATTTGGAGATACTGATCGATTTACTGTTCATATGACAGCTATGAATATATTTGAATATCAAGAACTAATGCTGCTATGTGATTAACACCTTGGAACAGATTATTAAACCATCTGAAATTGTAGAAACGCTTTTAAAATTTTCTTTTAAATATTCCACATTCTGCACATAATCGAGCCAATAAAAATAGTTAACTGCGAAAAAAATGTCATTTTTTTCGGTGGCGACGTTTCAATAGCATGATAAACGAATGAAATAGCAGGACGACATGCTGACATAATGCGATTTTTGGGTTCGTTGGATCTCGATGATTAATTTAATCGTAACGACGGTGAATTCCCTCACAAATTGGATGCACATTGTTTACTCTCGGGATGACAGAGTGTGCCGCATCGAATTCGAGCCTAAAGATCGGATTACCAGCCACGGTAATTGACGCGATGATCGATAAATTGTTGATAACAGCTTTCGTTCAACGTAATACCAATGACAACGCTTGTAAAATAACCCGAACGAAAAACTGCGAAAAAAAAAATCATTTTTCGACTCACGGTTAATCCCCGTGTCACCCGTTTAGTTGACTATACATCGAGTACCAAGTCTGGCTCGTACTGGAATTTCGTTTGTCCTCGGGAGAGTGATCCGCTCAATCGACAATAGCTGGAGATCGCAGCTATACACGTGTTGTCACTCTTCGTGACATCGACACGTACGTCGAATAATCCACGAGATAATTACGACACGACATTCTCGCTCGCATGCTTGTCACTTCATAACCTGATCGTATCGAGCATTACACAGCGCGCAACACGATCAAGCATTCCAGCAATTTCAATTCGTCAAAGTCTCTAGAATTTTACGATAATGTCAGTTACAACTGATTCTACTTACGTAAAGACTTCAATAACGTAGAACTTCTCGGAAAAATACCCACCATCCTGCATAGGGTTGTAAAAATGTTGTATTTTTAAAGCGAATTTTTATGTAAGTATATAAAAATTATTAAAAATATACAAATTTGAGGAAAACTAAAATAATATTTTTGCGTATATTATGTAGCTTATTTGAAACTAAACAAATTTTATTTTGGACATTTTTCGATAGAACTCTTTATTTCCAAGATATGAATGTTTAAAAAGTTTATATACCGAAAAAAAAAAATGTTTTCTAAAATTCAGCTGTCAGAAATATTGGCTGTTCCGTCAAATCCAAAAAAAAAAATATGTGTCTTTTTTTTAAATATGTTTTGAAAAAAAAATCTACAAATTATTGTAAGTGGCCAGATTCAGAGTATGAAAAGTTGAGCTGAAATTTCCCATATACTATTATGCACTCAGAAAAAGTTTTGGCGTCGGTAAATATAACAGCAATTCATTTTAAGTCCATGCAACAATTTTTTTATAGTTACGATAATTACAAAATATTCGTCGCAACTATGAAAATACAGTTAGAACAATTTTTTAGTTATTACAAAAAAAATAGTTGCTTGGATAAAAAATGAATAGCTGTCATTTTGCAGTTGCCAGGATTTCCGCAATTTCTCCGAGTGTGGCTAGCGAGTTTTTATTATAGAAGCTACATTAAGAGGAAGTTTCACTTCTACCAGCACTTAAAAAAATGTGAAACCTATTTTTTTCCAAAAGTTTTCATAAATGGAGCTCAAATTTTAAAAAAAGAAATAAAAACACGTCATTATGGTAGAAACGGGCTAAGCTTCTGGTTTCGCGATAGTAGTTTTTTCAAGAGAGTCGAAAAACTAAAATTAAAGACATATTCGAGAGAGCCAGACCTATATGCGTTTAACATTTGATGATGATATTCCCTCGTGTGTATCGCAGCTAGCGAAACGGGTCTGATGGATTTATTTCAATCAAATTTTAGATATATTTGGAATTAATCAAATTTTATTTGCATTTAATACGATGTATTTTAATTAAATGAATTCCATTTGGTCGTAATCAAATTCTATTAGGCGAATCATAATAGAATTTTATTTCAATACAATCCCACGTTTAATTCATATGACCTCATCAAACCGATTTCTCTGGGTGCACAGTCTCGTATTATTCCCAGTCTAATATTTTATTTGCTATTTTAAGGGGAGGGAATCAGGTCAAAAACATTGATTTTGGAAATTCAATATCATCCAAATCCTATTGCATATAAAAATGCCCAATGCACTACACTGTAAAAAATTTCTGATTGAAATTTAATACACCTGTGTAGGAAGTTTTTATGCATAAACGTACATCTCTTATTCTTAAACTACCGGTATTGTAAAATAAATTTCAGGTTCCACTATTGTTTGTATCTCAAGGTATTTGACATTTACTATCGGCTGCATTAAATTTCTCACGATCTATGCAGCGAATTTAATGTTCGGGACAGTAATATTTTTGTGATAACAGTATATTGTATTTAATAGCAAATATAATTAATATGTAGGCATTATAGTACAGTGAAATTATGTTATAAAGCTTAATTTTATCAATATTTCTCTTACAAAAATGTGACGTGTGTATTTGAATTTTCAAATACGAACTTTTTTTTTAACACGAAATTCACAATTTAATATACGGAAGGGTAGTATTTTCAACCATGGATGGCTGAATATCTATTGACCAGTTTTTAACACTAGTCAAACAATGTGTATTGGTTTTGAAATATTTATCTATTGAAGTTGATAATTCTTCTGGTAAAACAAATATAATTTTGTATATTAAAAGGATTCAAACGGATTTTAAAAAAATGTATACTGCGTACTTGAATTTTAAAATACGCACGTTTTTTTTAAAACACGAAATTGACAATCTCATATACAGATGAGTAGTATTTTTAACCGCGAAAGTCTGGAAATCTGTTGGCCAGTTATTTAACTGTAGTTAACCAATGTGCAATGGTTTTCAAATATTATTCTATTGAATTTGATAATTTTTCTGATAAAACCAATATTCTTTTGTATATGAAAAGGATACGAGCGGATTTTAAAAAATATAAACTGCGTATTTGAATTTTCAAATACGCGTCTTTAAAGCGTCCACGCACGTATTGGAACATTGCAAGATAGCGTATATGATTTCCAAATAATGTATCTACTAAATTTGTAATTTTCTCTGGAATACATAATATACTTTCGTATATATCATTGACCAGACGATTTTTTTAAAATTGTGTGCAAATGCATTTCAATTTTCATATACACTAGCGTTTCACTACTTTCTGGAAATTCCATTTAAAAAAACCGCCAGGAAAAAAGTATAATTACATGTAATTTACCGTTACTCGTCAACAAATATAAGCAGTGATCTGCACGCAGAATAGAATTATCGGATCGCGAAAGAATGTCTTATTGTATTACTTTTTCTAATTTTTTTATAGAGTAGAAGCCGAAACGTTTTTTAATTTTCTGTTAAATTTTTTAAATTTGTTTCCAGCTATTTTTTAACCCCTTGCGTATATATGCGGCTCTATTTCATTAGTGCGTATTTGAGAAGATCAATACGAACGTTATACATTGTTTATGCGTGCATTATATATATTTTTTTAGGTTCAATTAAAATCAGCCGTTCATAAAGCAACAGATATTTTTTATTACGTCAGAAATAAAAAAATACAGTATATTTGATGAATCCGATTATCATCATTTTCATCTGTGACATTTTCACATTCTTCAAACATCTACTTGGAAGTCTTTGGCGAACAACTCAATGTTGTTTGACAGTGTCAAAACTTTCGGGTCGAAAGACACGTTCTTTCTTTGCTTCCCGGAGCGTTTGTGTCCAGTTTGAGGGTTAATCCCTAGCAAGGCCCTTTAACATGAACATAGTTGAAATCAATGCAGGTTTGGCCATAGAATCGTAATGTAAGACTGTAAGAAGTAAGTAATACCTTTGAATATATTCGAGTGTCCTGCACAGTTGTGTTGGGTACACGAGTCCGAATACGTAATATGCTGTTATCAGCGTCAAAAATCCCTCGCTCACGCTTTGCGCACGGATAGTGCAGTCTTCGATGCTGACGGAGATGGTTGCTTCGTCGTCATAGAGTGAGTGACCTGAAAAAATGATTAAATTACGAATTACATTGGGAAAAAAAGATTAAAAATTTTTTTTATTAGTTTGTCTTTTTATAGTAGTTTATTTTTTTACTAGTGAAATTTTTACTAGTCTACTTTTGACACTAGTGAAATCAGTGCTGAATTTTTGTAATTGATTCATTAAAGTTTAATGCATTAAATAAAAATAGTAGAGAGTAGTTTGAATTGAAGCATGTATACTTAACCCAGAGAAAGATTAATAGTCCGGATTTACATACAGATTAACTAATTAATGTTACTTTCCAATGGGATACATTTTCGTTCAGTTTTTTCCAAGAATAATCTATAATTTTTTGCCAATATCGATGAGCGATGGCTCATTCTCTTACTTGAAAGATGCTCTACAAATTGACCGGATGGGCATTTGATATTATTGATCGTTTAATAATTATAGCCTGTTTAAGAAAAATCAAAATACTTTCATAAACAAATGGCTATACTTATTAAACGATCAATAATATCAAATATCCAGCCGGTCAATTTGTAGAGAATCTTTTAAAAAAGAGAATGAAGAATGTCATCACTCATCAAAATTGGCAAAAAATTATAGATTATTCTTGGAAAAAACTGAACGAAAAAATATCCCATCGGAAAGAAACGTTAATTAGTTAATATTTATTAAAATCGGTCACTATTTATTTTTCTCTCGATTAAGTGTACATGCTTCAATACAAATCAACGCTCCACTATAGTTATTTAATGCATTAACCTTTAATGAAACAATTACAAAAATTTAGCACTGATTTGACTAGTGTGAAACAGTCGAACATCCTTAAAAAAAAGTGTTTTACCTTGAACGATCAATATAGGATGTGGTCCAGCCGGTGCCAACGACTCACGATTCTCCGTTGTGTGCTGAAAAGTTAAGACGAGTTAAAAATAACGATAGAAGAGCAATGAAGTATTGCTATCTGTAAAAAAATTGTACTCACTGAGACTACTCTCCACAATTCATCCGGCGTTTCCTGAAAATAGTTGACCAAGAGCGGAAACAGGACTGCAATGGCCGGCGTGACACTGCGCTCTGCGGTCATCGATCGTTGAAATTCGGATATTAAATCTAGTCCCTTCATTGCCACGTTATCCAACGTAGTTAGCTCTTTTTCTGCCTTTCGCTTTCTCAACCTACGTCTATAAGTCGATTGGAAGTAGGCTGTCGTGATTTTAGTTTTTACGTCAAGTTGAGTGTTCCATTCCTCTTTAATATCTTTGTCCAGTAAACGACTACCGTGTGCAATCAAGTAGCGGCTGTCAGTAAAGCACGGCCAATCTTCGAAGAACTTGGCGAGGTTGCGTTGTTTGGCGTTAATGGCCTGCCTTTGAGTCGCGTAAGTGATGCTAATCAGCTCCAGAATTGCAGCGTCGTCTCTATTTTGAGAATCATATAAGGCTCGAAGGGACAGACGTTTTTCTTCTTGGCTTTGGGTTGATTCGTTCTCCGGTAGCAATGGCTGGTACTCAAGGCATCCATATTCGTCGTGTTTTCGGGAGATATCAAGCTGTGCGGTAGGCTCACCGACGTTTTCGTCTTCCGGTACCTCCGTCTTTGGTTTTCGATAGTTTACAGCGTTGTACAACTGCGCGCCGAAAGATTCGGAACCAGCGCCTATGACATGGCCAGTTATCTGATCTCGAAATGTTTCCGGGTACTTCATAACCACGTGCTTGGCGATGCGGTATGCCGTTTTTCTCGAGCTATCTTTCAACTCGTCGATCATGTACGCTGCGAGAATTATCATGATCGAACGTCTGTCAGAAGCAATTGCACGTTGACCATTTTCACAGCTCTTTAAGAGCCTTCGGGGAAAACGGCTCCAGACATTAACGCCAATATCGTACTCCGGTAAGTCCCGAAGTTGCTCGTAGGGAACGTTTTCCGTATCGCAACTGGAGCCTGCAACAAACGGTAGCTTATTATGAAGTAGGGTAAAATAAACGAATAATATTCGCCATTATAAGCACATACCTTCAGTTTCTGGTGGTTTTTCGACGGCCAGCGACACACGGCTTGGTCTAGGCCATGTTTGTTCCACTTCAAGAAGCATCAAAGTTAGAACCGGCGAACCCTTCCCGAGTTCCGACAACACGTCATCATCATCTACCTCGGTTCCGTCATCGTCCAAAACAATCTATATGGTACATAATAACGTGATACATAATATTTTATGTTTGATACACAATATTCAATTTAAATTAAATGTTTACGATGTATGTTAACAAATAAAATAATAAAATTACGTACTTTATAAGGTGCATCAGGCAGCGCCAATTTCTGCTTCCCTTTGTCGATCACGTCTTTCATCGTGGCGCCTGCTACCAAAACTTTCTGCGCCCTGCTGTGTGCCACGATTTTGAATAGAGGCATGATACTGCTATCTGTCGGATCCCTGGATATTCCGAAAAACGTTTTTCAATGAGAAAGAGAATATATACATTAACAACGTTATCTAAGAAATGACGGCTTATCAATACAGGATATTTACCCTATAAGAAGGAAAAAAAATACAATTCGTTTTGATAAACGCACATTTATCACAACGGATGCTGAACGAATCCGTAGTGTGGCTTAACGTAAAGAACGCCGTTAATTTTATATATGTTGAGCGCTGCCTTGCTCGGTAATGCATTTAGGTCCATGCATTCGTATCGTGTGCATCGTCCGACTTCGTAGGCGCGAAGGTCTGGACGGAAAAGTGTCTTCAATACTTCGACGAGGATAAATACGATTTCTTCATCAGTCAATATCAAACAGATGCGCCCAACCTCGATGTTGAACTGATATCCGGACTGGTGAACGATGAGGGCATCCCCCTTCTTGTAGACGACCCCTTTCATCATTATTTCTACACATTCTTGAGCGTTCTTCGGTACATTCACTTTCTTAACAGCATTTTGAATATCGTTGCTGTACAAATTGCTTGCAAAATTGGAATTTTCTTTAATTTCCAAAATGGATCTTATATCGCCACCAGAACGAAGATAACATTGGAAGAGCTCGTGCTTATCAGTCAGCGTCTTGGTTAGGTTAATGAAATTTCGACAAAATCTTGCAATTCTTTTGAAATACGTATGCTTGCTTTCGAAGCGCATGGTACATACTTTCATTAATGGCCCGAATTGCAGTATCAGTTCAGGATAATGACTTACAAAGTGGTGTTTCGGTCTGAGTTTTTCCGGAAGCTGCATCCTGAGGGAAAGATATTCACTTATCACCTCCTCGAGATATGAGGGATAGGATTTGTGGATCGCCGGTGCACAGACGATTTCAACGATTTCGGTGAGTAATAGGATGGCATTCCAAGATTCGTTGTAGATATCTTTCACTTTGTCTTTAATCAGCAGAGGAATAAGTCGAAGAAAACCCCAGATTTGCCAGGCACCACCGACGATTCGTTTCTTTTTTGGTGAAACGGGGCAAGGCTTATCTCTTCGGTCTGCAGAAGAATACGGGAATTTTTCGATGCGCTTATTCAGTGTTGCGTAAGAAAACCAATGTTCTGTAACCAACTTATCGAGGAATAACTTTAAGTCAAATGCTACAATTCCTTCCATCAAATCGTGTGCAAGGCAGGGAGGGAGTCCTGGCTGACAAACGTGAAAATACTTCAACGCGTTGAAAGCAGAATCAAATTTTACTCCCTTAAAATTGTTGTTCTCGCCGACTTTACTGAGGGCTTCTTCATATGATGCTATCGACCTTGCCTCATATTTCTGCAATATGCTACATTCGTTAGACAATTGGTCTCGAGTAATCATGCAATATCGACAGATATATGATGAGGTGCTAAAGTTTTCGACGAATCCTCCAAGTTGATGGCTACCGAGATTGTCACCCGTTATGCAAACAACGGCACCTTTGATCATTAATCCAGATGTCAATTTTATTCCGTTCGTTTCAATATTTTTCAAATCCTCGACAATTCGGCCGTATACCTTCGTGTGATCGAACTCTTTTTCTTTGCACAACGCAACAAGTTTTATCGCGTTGATATGAGAACGTGTTTCTGCCGAAAGATTTCCAACGCTGAGATACACCGCTAGAATTTTATGCTTCCGTACTGCTGAACCTATGGGATTCACAACCTCGAAGCTGTCTTGGTACAGCATTATTTTTAGTCCATCTGGGTTTTCCCTGAAAAACGTTGATTTCTTGAAGACCGATCCATCTGTGAAGTCCGTTATAATGTCCAGATCACAAGTTTCATTTTTTTTATTTAGCTCAGATGAGAGAGATTTGTCTTCAAATAGTTGTGCCAATGTTTCAGCGATGGGTATGTAGTGGAAAAAGGTACGACTGTCCTTATCGGATTTGATGCAAATTTCAACAGGTCGAACGTATGAGAAATGTTTTTGATACAAGTTTTTTCGTTTGTAGTTGGTTTTCAAACGGTCGTTCGACTTAGAAAATTGGTCATTCTCGAAAACGTCGTCTACAATACTGTCCGTTTTTTCGCATGGTATGCCCTCCTGAAGTAAACGTACGCGCAAGTTTTTCTTTACCATATCTTGGCTTTGCTCGTGTAAGCTCGACATTTCGGACACGACGAGTTGAATAGTTGAGGCAGGTACTAACAATTGAGATTCCAATTTTAAGTACAATTGTGCTACATTTAACAGAAACGGGTCGCTGTACAGAAGCTCCTGTCTAGAAAAGTCCTCTGGTTCCAAAACGTTCCAGCAAACCGGTTCTCGGGTCCCTTCGACTTGGCCATCGACGATTACTACGTCGTCCTCAACGTCACTCTTATGAAGTGTGTTTTCAGGCGGTACTTCTGCCCTTACATGCTGATGTTTTTTCGACAAATGTCCAGTGAACGAATTCAAATTTCCATATGATTTTGTACAGGGAATATATGGGCATTGAATTACTTCTCGTCGAGTAATGTGGCGTTTTAGGTGTTTAATTAAAGAAAGCCGGTTATCAAATTCTTTTTTACACATTGTGATTGAGCAAATTAACTTTGCCGATTTATCTACGAGTCTTCTAATTGGCAACGAGCTTCGAATCGAGGGATATTCATGAACGCGTCGTAAATGCGAACGCAGAGACACTTCGATTTTGTACGACTTTGTACATTCCTCGTAGCCACACCAGAACTTATTAGATAAGTTGGAATGCAATAACCGATGAGATAAATGTTCTTTGAAGCCCATAGATCGCACACCACAGAAACGGCAGTAAAACATGTCGATTCAGTACCGCCTTCCAAATCGCAATTTTACAGCCCCTTCGCAAACATAAAGAAGATAAAAGGAGGATACTCCATGTTAAATAGTATGGTACGTATAACAGAGAAAATTAGAAATTATCTTAATTTCGGTAAATTTTGTTCATCGAAAAAAAGTAATAAAAATTTCGATATAACACACGGGAATAAACGGTAAATACTATTGATCGATAAAAAAAAGAACAAGAAAAATATGCTGTGATTGTTTACAAGCTTACACATATGATGCCGACGTAAATAAATTTTGATTTTTGCTACTGTGATACGCTTCTATTGTCTCTCCGCCTACTATTCCTCGACCGCTCAGTATTCTAAATGAGTCTTTCGTTCTTCTATCTCGAACCGCAGCGCTGTAGTCTTCGGTTTGCACTATCCCTTTATCAGCTTCGAATTTTGTACAATCTTATAAATGATAGTTTAATTCAAGTTAATATTTTTAAGGCATTTTAGACCATTTTTATTTATTCGAAATTGGAGGTTCATACAGCGATACATTTTTGTTGTTATTAATCCGGAATATTTTAAGTATGTATCATAAAATGAATATAAAAATCTCGATATTTATTTCAAAATTATTGATCAACTGTTAAGGATTTTATTCAGTTTACCTTTTTCTTAATTACGATGCACAATGAAAATTCTACAAAACCGTTGTTGACAAAGATCTTGTGCAAATTTGTTCGACTCGCGAATAAGTTTTATGTTTATCACAACAAAAAAAACCAATGCCACGAACAACTTCTAATCATCGTTTAGCTACTCCGAGATGAAGCCCTAGAGACGTACTAACGCAAACATCGTAGATTCAGTTCAATATAAAAAGTAACAAAAATTTCAATAAACCGCGCGGAAGTGCGGGAGAAATTGCCGTAAGAGACCGCCGAGGGGAGGATTGCCATCACTTTTTACAGGTTCACACACACACAATGCCGACGTTAACAAATTTTGACTGCTACTTCTTCGATGTGCATCGGTAGCCTCTGCGACTTTGTACGCTCGACGTCCTACCCATAACCTTTGCTCGACTGTCCTCGAGCCAACGTGCGCTATGGCGCCCGCCTCTCTTCCGACTTGCACCGTGGCGCTGTAGACTTTGTTATGGACCAGGACTGCTTTGTCAGCGTCAAATTTTGTACGATTTGGCAAATTATTGTTTTATTCAAGTTACATTTTATTCAGATATTTTAGACGATTCTTATTTCATTAAAATTTGTTATTCACAGAGCAATACTGTTTTTAGTATATATTTAGGAAATTTTAAGTATTTAAAAAAAAAACAAAAAAAATTCTCGGAATTTATTATAAAGTTATTAATTATTCGTTAAGGATTTTATTCAGTCTACATTTTTTTTTATTACGGAACATGATGCAAATGTTACAAATTGTTGCTGACAAAGGGCTGGTGCACCTTCGTTCGATTCGTGTATTTTTTTACGTGTAGCCCCAAATAAAACAATGCAACGAACAAGGCCTGATCATCGTTAAGCTATTCCGAAACAAAGCCCTAAAGATGCACTAGCACAATTTACGTAGATTCATGTCGACATAAAAAGTAACTGACATTTTATTACATCGCACGGGATTAGATGAGAAATCGCTATTGACAAACATAAGAGGAGGGAAAAATTACCGTGACTGTTGACAGGATCACACACACGATGCCCGCGTTAACGAATTTCGACTGCTACTATATCGATGCACGCCGATTCTCTACGCCTTCGACTTTGCGAACGTTCGCCGTCCTACCCGTGTTGTTGGCTCGAATATTCGCGAGCGAACGTGCACGCACGCTATGGCCACCCGTTTCTCTTCCGACCTTTAACGTGGCGCTGTAGTCTTTGTTCTGTACCACCACTCCTTCGTCAGCGTCGAATTTTGTACGATTTTGATAAATTACTGTTTTATTCAAGTTAAATTTTGTTCAGGTAGTCTTGACGATTTTTATATCATTGAAATTTGTTATTCACAGAGCAATACCGTTTTTGGTATATATTCAGAACATTTTAAGTATTAAAAAAAAACAAAGAAAATTTTCGGAATTTATTTTAAAGTTATAAAGTTATTCGTTAAGGATTTTATTCAGTCTACATTTATTTTTTATTACGGGACACGATGCAAATGTTACAAATTGTTGCTGACAAAGGGCTGGTTCACGTTCGTGCGATTCGCGTATATTTTTTATGTATAGCCCCAAATAAAACAATGCAACGAACAAGGCCTGATCATCATTAAGCTATTCCGAAACAAAGCCCTAAAGATGCACTAGCACAATTTACGTAGATTCATGTCGACATAAAAAGTAACTGACATTTTATTACATCGCACGGGATTAGATGAGAAATCGCTATTGACAAACATAAGAGGAGGGAAAAATTACCGTGACTGTTGACAGGATCACACACACGATGCCCGCGTTAACGAATTTCGACTGCTACTATATCGATGCACGCCGATTCTCTACGCCTCCGACTTTGCGAACGTTCGCCGTCCTACCCGTGTTGTTGGCTCGAATATTCGCGAGCGAACGTGCACGCACGCTATGGCCACCCGTTTCTCTTCCGACCTTTACCGTGGCGCTGTAGTCTTTGTTCTGTACCACCACTCCTTCGTCAGCGTCGAATTTTGTACGATTTTGATAAATTACTGTTTTATTCAAGTTAAATTTTGTTCAGGTAGTCTTGACGATTTTTATATCATTGAAATTTGTTATTCACAGAGCAATACCGTTTTTGGTATATATGCAGAACATTTTAAGTATTAAAAAAAACAAAGAAAATTTTCGGAATTTATTTTAAAGTTATAAAGTTATTCGTTAAGGATTTTATTCAGTCTACATTTATTTTTTATTACGGGACACAATGCAAATGTTACAAATTGTTGCTGACAAAGGGCTGGTTCACGTTCGTGCGATTCGCGTATATTTTTTATGTATAGCCCCAAATAAAACAATGCAACGAACAAGGCCTGATCATCGTTAAGCTATTCCGAAACAAAGCCCTAAAGATGCACTAGCACAATTTACGTAGATTCATGTCGACATAAAAAGTAACTGACATTTTATTACATCGCACGGGATTAGATGAGAAATCGCTATTGACAAACATAAGAGGAGGGAAAAATTACCGTGACTGTTGACAGGATCACACACACGATGCCCGCGTTAACGAATTTCGACTGCTACTATATCGATGCACGCCGATTCTCTACGCCTTCGACTTTGCGAACGTTCGCCGTCCTACCCGTGTTGTTGGCTCGAATATTCGCGAGCGAACGTGCACGCACGCTATGGCCACCCGTTTCTCTTCCGACCTTTACCGTGGCGCTGTAGTCTTTGTTCTGTACCACCACTCCTTCGTCAGCGTCGAATTTTGTACGATTTTGATAAATTACTGTTTTATTCAAGTTAAATTTTGTTCAGGTAGTCTTGACGATTTTTATATCATTGAAATTTGTTATTCACAGAGCAATACCGTTTTTGGTATATATTCAGAACATTTTAAGTATTAAAAAAAAACAAAGAAAATTTTCGGAATTTATTTTAAAGTTATAAAGTTATTCGTTAAGGATTTTATTCAGTCTACATTTATTTTTTATTACGCGACACGATGCAAATGTTACAAAATGTTGCTGACAAAGTGCTGGTTCACGTTCGTTCGATTCGCGTATATTTTTTTACGTGTACCCCCAAATAAAACAATGCAACGAACAAGGCCTGATCATCGTTAAGCTATTCTGAGAGAAAGCCCTAGTTTAAATTATGATGCACATATCATTTCGTGATTCAAAGCGGAGTATAATCTTTCCACGTCTATCTTTACTAAACTGTAGATTACATTCTAAAATATCTTAATATGCCCTGGTAGATAATAATGAATCAATCTCATAGGTTTTCTACTGTGCTTAAATGTTCACTTACCTTTCCGAAGCATTTAAAGAATACTTATACTTACCGATAACTTCAGTTTCCGATATCTTGAACAAATTGTACGACTGTAACGTAAATGCGTTCTCGAAGCTGCGTATATTAATGTTAAAGTACGTAAATGAATGGTCTCCCTACCGTACATTAAATTCCACAAATGAAATTATCACTGCTCAAAGCAATATGCGATTTTTTAAAGTTTTATTCGCCCTTCTTAAGTTGTAATAGTCAGAATACCCAATTTTCATATTAAGCTATACTTAATATTTTTTTAAACGTCCTGAAATGCAATTAAAGAAAAATCTGCAAAATGTAAAACCTTGCAAATTCCTTAATATTCATTAAGGATTAATCTTGGTAATAATATTCGAAGCAAAGTACATCCATTTTTATTTTTGTTAAATTTGTTAATACTTTTATGTCAATATTTGCAAACTTGTTTATTTTCGAATTGATAGATAGGTATGTTAGTTTTCAATTTTGGTCTTGCATTTTGCAGAAGCTGTTCATTAAATTATGTCTTTGGACTTTTTTACTTCAAAGATAGATGCATTAAGTTTCACCGCGGCATATTGTTTTTGTGAATTATTTTGTAATTTTCCCTTTCCGTAGCGAAATAGATTACAAGGACGTCTGTGTTTTATATTTTATATACTACCTTCCGAAGTATCTTACCTCGTGGATTATTAAGCATAAATCTATATATATGAATTTTATTTTCTGTTATTAAATGTCCTCCTTTATACTTTAATTTTTATATACATGTCAATTCCTATCAATTCAATAGATAAGTATATTAATTTTAAATTTTGTTCCAATATTTTAAAGTAGCTGTTTCTTGAATATGTCCTTGATTTTTTAGTTTCAAAGATGAGTGCATTTATTTTCAAAACGGTACATAGACTCTGTCAATTAATTTGTGATTTTCACTTTCATTGAGTAAGTAATTTACAAAGAAGTCTGTGTTTTATAGTTCGTGTACAATGAACTGAAATATAATATATCGTGGATTATAAAGCTTGATAAATCCTTGTAACATTTTTCATAACTGTGTGCATGAATTTTATTTTCTGTCATTAAATATCCTTCATTATACTGTAATTTTTATATACATGTCTTTTCCTATCAACTTAATAGATAAGTATATTAATGTTCAATTTTGATGCAATATTAAAAAATAGCTATTTCTTGAAAATGTAGTTGAATTTTTAAGTTTCGAAGATGAATATATTAATTTTCAAAACGGTACATAGATTCTGTCAATTATTTTGTGATTTTCACTTTCATTGACTAAGTAATTTAAAAAGAAGTCTGTGTTTTATATTTTATATACAAACAACTGGAATATCATACATCGTGGATTATTAATCATAATAAATCTGCGTATTATTTTTCAAAATTGTGTGCTTGAATTTTATGTTCTGTCATTGAATTTCCACTATTATACATTAATTTTCATATACATGTCAATTGCTATCGACTTGATACATGGGTATGTTAATTTCCATGTTTGTTTCTAAATTTTGTTGTACCTGTTTCTTAAATATGTCCTTGAGATTTATATTTTAAAAGTGAGTGTATCAATTTTCAACACAGTATATAGATTCTGCAAATTAATTCGTGATTTTCACTTCCATTTGCGAAGTGAATTACCAAGATATTTATGTTTTGTATTTTATATCACAACTATTGAAATTCTAAGCATCTTGGATTATTAAATATGATAAATCTTCGTAGCAATATTTAAAATGGTGGTCATGAATTTTTATTTCCATCTTTAAATATCCCTATCCGTATATTAATTTCTATACACGTGTATATCATTGTTTGAATTGATATACAAGTATGTTAATTTTCAGTTGCGAATTGTAATATTTAAATAAGAAATTATATTGAAAACACGACACGTATATTAATGTTGCCAGAAATTTATGGAATTTAATGTCCGCTTATTAATTGTAATACACAGTGTATGTGATTCGTCATTCCATATACTGGATTTTTAAATTTTATACATCTTGATGTAGTAAATTTAAGAACTTTTTTTACAGTGTATATTGTTGGTGCTCGATGAAAGGATTTTTTACTGTCGTCTGACTTGCATATGCTTTTCAATATTATCTTAAGCAAAGTTCTTAGGTTTTCCATTCTGCGCATGATTCAGATAAAACTACTAGGCAGATTGTAATGGTTGACGTCTCATTTTCTTCTTCATAAAAAGATACACCGGCTAAATGGAGCAAACTATTTTTTTTCATTCTGAAAGCAAAGTTAATCACTGATTTATAAAATAGCATAACATTTATTTATTAATAATTATGTCACTTAAAAAATATTGCCTTTTATTAACATTTGCTCCATTTAGCCGGTATATCTTTTCATGAAGAAGAAAATGAGATGTCAACCATTCCAATCTGCCTAGTAGTTTGATCTGAATCATGCGCAGAATGGAAAACCTAAGAACTTTGCTTAAGATAATATTGAAAAGCATATGCAAGTCAGACCACAGTAAAAAATCCTTTCATCGAGTACCAACAATATAGTGCGTTGGGCATTTTTATATGCAATAGGATTTGGATAATATTCAATTTCCAAAATCAATTTTTTTGACCTGTCTCCCTCCCCTTAAGTACTTGGTAATTATAAGCAAAACTATAATTAAATAATAGAATGTGAAAATTGGTACAAGCCTCAGTATGAAAAATACTTTTCAAAAAATGTAACAATAAACTATAAAATTTAGATATATTTGGAATGAATCAAATTTTATTTCCATTTAATACGATTTATTTTAATGAAATAAATTCCACTTGATAGAAATCAAATTCTATTACGCCGATCATAATAGAATTTTATTTCAATAGAATCCCACGTTTAATTCAAATGAGCTCATCAAACGGATATTTCTGGGTGCACAGTCTCTTATTATTCCCAGTCAAATATTTTATTTGCTATTTTAAGCACTTGGTAATTATAAGCAAAACTATAATTAAATAATAGAATGTGAAAATTGGTACAAGCCTCAGTATAAAAAATACTTTTCAAAAAATGTAACAATAAACTATAAAATTTAGATATATTTGGAATGAATCAAATTTTATTTTCATTTAATACCATTTATTTTAATGAAATAAATTCCACTTGATAGAAATCAAATTCTATTAGGGCGATCATAATAGAATTTTATTTCAATAGAATCCCACGTTTAATTCAAATGACCTCATCAAACTGATATTTCTGGGTGCACAGTCTCTTATTATTCCCAGTCAAATATTTTATTTGCTATTTTAAGCACTTGGTAATTATAAGCAAAATTATAATTAAATAATACAATGCGAAAGTTGGTACAAGCCTCAGTATGAAAAATACTTTTCAAAAAATGTAACAATAAACTATAAAATTTAGATATATTTGGAATGAATCAAATTTTATTTCCATTTAATACGATTTATTTTAATGAAATAAATTCCACTTGATAGAAATCAAATTCTATTACGCCGATCATAATAGAATTTTATTTCAATAGAATCCCACGTTTAATTCAAATGAGCTCATCAAACGAATATCTCTGGTTGCAGAATCTCTTATTATTCCCAGTCAAATATTTTATTTGCTATTTTAAGCACTTGGTAATTATAAACAAAACTATAATTAAATAATAGAATGTGAAAGTTGGTACAAGCCTCAGTATGAAAAATACTTTAAAGAAAATGTAACAATAAACTATAAAATTTAGATATATTTGGAATGAATCAAATTTTATTTCCATTTAATACCATTTATTTTAATGAAATAAATTCCACTTGATAGAAATCAAATTCTATTACGTCGATCATAATAGAATTTTATTTCAATAGAATCCCACGTTTAATTCAAATGAGCTCATCAAACGGATATTTCTGGGTGCACAGTCTCTTATTATTCCCAGTCAAATATTTTATTTGCTATTTTAAGCACTTGGTAATTATAAGCAAAACTATAATTAAATAATACAATGCGAAAGTTGGTACAAGCCTCAGTATGAAAAATACTTTAAAGAAAATGTAACAATAAACTATAAAATTTAGATATATTTGGAATAAATTAAATTTTATTTCCATTTAATACGATGTATTTTAATGAAATAAATGCCATTTGATCGAAATCAAATTCTATTAGGGCGATCATAATAGAATTTTATTTCAATAGAATCCCACGTTTAATTCAAATGAGCTCATCAAACCGATTTCTCTGGGTGCAAATTCTCTTATTATTCCTGACATTCTCTTATTATTCGAACATTTTATTTGCTATTTTAAGCACTTGGTAATTATAAGCAAAACTATAATTAAGTAATAGAAAGCGAAAGTTGGTACAACCCTGAGTAAGAAAACTACTGTAAAGAAAATGTAACAATAAACTATACAAAAACTTTTAAACAATCTTATCTCACCACTGTGTTAATACTAAAACGTCGTAGTATAACTTGCTAATTCGATAGAAGACTAAATTTATCCCAAAGAACAAGGTGAGTGGATAAAGTTATAAAACTGTTTTGGATCTCCACGAAATTGGTTGGTCGCACGTTGAAATAGGTAACGCGTAGTGCGCCGAACGAGAAGACGATCGGAATACATTTCCAGTCGTTAAATACCCGAACCCGTTAAATTCAGAATAGACTACCGTCTACGCCGAGGGTATAAGCGGTTGAGGCCCGTGCTGTATACATCAAGTGGTTAGAGTTATGTGTTCCACAGTAGGCAAGACCGCAGTGAAGTACGGTAACGATTTTCCCGGGATCCAGTCCCACAGCTTGGCCGGTGTTGTAACGTACGGCGTGTTCAGCGTTGAAAGTAGGGTAGGCCAAATACCTAATAAGGCTTTACGTTCTGCGAAAAATGCTTTTGACGATACTCTATATTATCGAGGAAAACCGTAAAGTACATTTCTGACCTCGATTTTACGAACTTCGACTCTCCAGACAATCCGCACTTCTGTACCCAGTTAAAATGCTGTATCTTACGGATTTAAAGGGTTTACAGACATTTGATTCAGAGGACCTCCGATACCAATTTCCGGAATATTTACAAAATTATTTTTCAAAATTCCTTATAATACGATGCCAGAAATAAAAATGCTTTCCTACTTAAACATTTGGTATCATTCTCACGTCAAAAATGTAAATATTGCAACTTGCAATATTCATTCAAATTTTACGTATTGAAATATGAACTGTTTATAAAACTATGTTGTTCCTCATTTTTTTAGTTAATAAAGAAAAAAATATCGCATGGTATTAGCAAGTTAAGTAACAGTCAAATACTAAAATTTGTGCAGAAATAAGAAACACTGGAATTTGTTTTGGAAATAAATAGCTGATAAAAGCAAATGTTCTTGCTAAAAAATACGAAATTAAAACTGTCAGGTGAATGTCCCAGTCATCGAACATCAAGAAGTTACCGTGAATTGTCTATTACTGGTACATGGTTTATGACTGAGAAATCCATCGTATCCTTAATTTGAAGCTGACTGATATGTTCAGGTTAATTAATCATGTCTTCAAAGTGCTGTAATACTTCATATCGTGTCATGTTCGACCGGGCTTACTTGAATACGTTTAAATATTTGATTGAGAATGACATTAGCAGAAGTACATGGACGTTGTCTAGTCGGAAAACATGAAAGCGCTAGGTAATTCAGTAGTGAAATGTAACTTCTCATGTCATTTCATAACTTATTCGTCGAGCCTCTTTGGGAAGTTTCGTGGAATCCTGCTCCGGGATTCACACTGATGATTTCCAAAGTACTGTGACCCACATTCACAGTTCCATATGAAGCTTTGTACCTATTTAAAGGTCGCTAGTGTCACTGAGAGTCAGAGTGCAATGTACGAGGAAGTAGGTACGTACACAGCTACGAAGAGTCGAAGGTTGGGTGCACTTCATTTGTCTGTTTTTCGTGCGGACGCAGCTTTGCCTCCTTTCACACTATCCCCGCTGGCGCGTTTTCCATTCTCCAACGTAGTCACGGGTATATCTCGTCACCATTCTCTTGTTGCTCACCTTCAACCACTTTCTCTCACTCTTTTGCAAGAGGTTTTTCTTTTTTTTTCACTCACACTGTCCCTTATTCGTCCGCAATCATTCGTCGTCTCTAGGAGTAACGTATGTACGAGGATGTATTCTAAATACGAGTGAATTCGCGGGCACGTGTACGTATAGAGCCATTGAAAAGAACCACATAGGAAGGGTAAAGTAAGGAAGAAAAAACGTCCATGCCAACGTTCGAGTAATGAAAGCTGTGGCGACCCGTATCTTCGTCTGCCTGTCATTCGCGAACTCGTCGTAGTCGACGTTGGACAAAGCTACCGAAATACAAATGTGAGGGGGGCTGTGGAAGTATTCAATGTCCAAGTTCACAACAACCATTTGGTACTCTTGGATTCCAGGGACAGCTTTTCTTTGAAATATTGACCCCATTGGCGTGCTTCTCTTACTAATATCTGTTGTTTCTGTAGAGCTTTTGGCATATTATTATTCTATAATCAAATTTATTATTATTTATTATTATTTGTGAATTGGAGATGTTAATGTTGGGATACTTAACATTTTCGGAAATGCCGGAAAAATGGAGGCATTAAAAAATGCCCGACATGATTGTGTTATAATAGATTGATTCAATGTCTAAGTTGACAGGAATCAGTTCGTACTCTTGGATTCCAGGGGACAATTTTTCTTTGAAATATTGACCCCATTGGCGTGCCTCTCTTGATAATATCTGTTGTTTCTGTAGAGCTTTTGGCATATTATTATTCTATAATCAAATTTGTAATTATTTATTATTGTTTGTGTATTAGAGATGTTAATGTTTGGGTACTTAACATTTTCGGAAATGCCGGAAAAATGGAGGCATTAAAAAATGCCCGACATGATTGTGTTATAATAGATTGATTCAATGTCCAAGTTGACAAGAATCAGTTCGTACTCTTGGATTCCAGGGGACAACTTTTCTTTGAAATATTGATCCCATTGTTGTGCCTCTCTTGCTAATATCTGTTGTTCCTCTCTTGCTAATATCTGTTGTTCCTGTAGAGCTTTTAACATATTGTTACACTATAATCAAATTTATAATTATTTATTATTGTTTGTGTATTGGAGATGTTAATATTAGGAAACTTAACAGTTTCGGAAATGCCGGAAAACTGGATGGATTAAAAAATGTTCGGCATGATTGTGTTATAATAGATTGATTCAATATCCAAGTTGACAATAATCAGTTCGTACTCTTGGATTCCAGGCGGCAGCTTTTCTTTGAAATATTGACCCCATTGTTAAGCCTCCCTTGCTAGTATCTGTTTTTTTTTCTGTAGAGTTTTCGACATATTATTCTATAAACAAATTTATTGTTTCGCTTGGTTGATGAAAGTTTATCGTTTTCGGAAATCCCAAAAAAATTGAATTATAAAAGAATGCCCGGCATGATTGTGTTATAAAACACCCAGAAAAATGTATGTTCAATTTTACTGTACACATATTCCCCTAAAGAGGACAACAATATTGTCATGGCGGCTGTAAAAATAAATAATGTAACCCGCAACTAAATGATGGCACGAGTCATTATTTTTATAGTAGAACTCACTATACTTAGCAATATATCACGTACATTTTTCTCAGTATAGATTCAATGTCCAAGTTCACAACAACTAGTTCGTACTTTTGGATTTCAGGGGGTATTTCAATGTTCATTGAAACATTGACCTCATCGTTGAGGCTCCTTTGCTACTTATCTTCAGAAAATCAAGCTCTCAGTATTGGACACCAGGAAATGTCGGTTGCGATAGCCACTTTACACTTCCTTCATCGGGTCATAATATTTTCTCGCAATATCGTTTAAGGAGTCTTTTAAAATCACTCGAAATTGTACTTTTCTTTGTCCCTTTTATCCTTCAACCCTTTGTTCCGTATCCCGTTTATTTCCTCTTTCCATCTCTCACACTTTTTCCGGCTGTTTGTTCTTACAATTGCGACGAGGCGAGTTTTCACGGTCGGCCAGGAATGAAATTGTGGGACAAGGGAAGCTGGAGTCTGCCACTTTCCCTGCGGCCTATTCCTCACCCCCACTTTTCCTATTCGTTTTGTCTCTCCTTCCTCCACGCTTCTCTTTCATACCCTTCCTCCTTTCGTCTGTTCTTTCTCTGACGCCATCCACCACTCGGAGCGCCTTCGAGGTAGCTCGACTACTACGGTTTCTCGTTCTGAATGCGAAAGAGCCAGTGGTATTCTTCCGTCAAGCTCTCGGTGCTTTCATCCCGTCCACCCTACCCAGTTCCACCCACCGGCTACAAAACGTATAAAGACTCTATTTCCGGTTCGGATAATGAAGATCCGACTCGCTGTGGACAATGCGGTCGAAGGCATTCCGGGAAATAGCGAAAAACTAATCCGGATCTCGTTGTACGTGCCACTTTTATTCACAGTGAGAACGAAATTCAACCATTTACCATCGAAAAATTGTGAAAAGATTTATCAGTCCATATATACGTTTGGAATGCAGGATCCATGTCCATTTCCAACGATTCACCAGGTGTTAGAGACTTTGACCTTCCTTTTCAAGTGCAGTTTTTCATTTTCCAAACCTGCTGAAAAAATAGACTCCCCTAGAATATTTAAAGAGTTTGAAAAACTCTTACTATACAAATTTTTCATTTACTAATTCAATTACTGTCCGATTATATACGATTTTGTTAGTGATTTTTAGTAGTTCTAATGATTTTGTGTCATTTCCTTTCTGATTTTGTAGGAAATGATTCAATGATTACACCAGCTACTTTTTGTGAATATTGTATAAGAAAAAAACATAATTAAATACATAAAAAAAATAAAAATTATTATAAAAGATTTATTAAAGATAAATCTTAAATATAATTAGCATAAACATTTTTTTCTCATTATAAACCCACAGCATGATGCGATACTTAAAAATTATACATTCCCATCCCGTGCAGAAAAAGAAAATGAGTCAGTGACTTATAATATTAAAAATACATTTTAAGTGTATCCATACCCAAATATAGCTCATATTCTTAAAACATATCGTGAAATAAAATTTTCATAAAACTGTACCCCACCTATCTAAGATAAATCTTTAATATATTTAGCATAAACATTTTTTTTCTACGCGTTATCACTAATTCAGTAGATTCCGGGAGTTTTTTTTCTCATTATACACCCGCAGCATGATGCGATACTTAAAAATTGTACTTTGCAATCTCGTGTGGAAGAAAAGAAAAAAAAGAAAAAAAATAAAAACAAAAAAATATCATAATCTCGTGTTCATCACAACCCTATAGGGGGTCCTCAGGGTTGCGGGGGGTCGCTGGAAGAAAATGCTCAACTACGGCCAACCCTCTAATACGACCGAGCGCTTTTTTCCGTTCTTATCGGGTCGCGTCTAGCCATTCCGAAAATTCGGCAGTCCGGCACGTCTACTCTCTACAATATATATAGTTATACCCCTTGGTAATAGTATAGTATAGTATAGGATAAGGTGGGGGGTTATAGAGTCGGCGGGACAGCGCACAAGGCAGGGGGATGAATAGCTGTAGGAGAATGTTTTAACCGGCCAACGGAGGTGGTTGGTGGTGCGTCGGTGGTGGTGGTGGTGACGGCGGCGCACGAGTCCGACCGAGGAGGACCGAAACTCAGCAACCCCTAGTCAGTAGGCCTGCCGCAACGCAGCCGTAAGCGCGCTTCTGCACTTGCTCGTGACTTAGCATCTCGCAAACAACAAATAACTAAACTCATCCCACAAACAAAAATACAAACAAATAAAAGCGTTCGTTGATTAAAAAAAAAAAATCAAATCAATCAATATTCGATGTTATCAGTGAAATTTCATAACAATTACGTGATAACATCTCGTTTCGCAGTTTAAAGTGCAATAACTTAAAGTCGAACGACGATTTGTGGTACAAATTGACTTGCTATGATATAATAATATTTAAACATTTTAAAGTGTACTTGGTATTCAGTTTTTAGATTTAAAAAAAAGATACTCAGTTCTGTGGTGATTTTTTTTTTTCTTTTTTTTACTATTGGAATTCTTTTTTTTTCTTCGCTCTAACCCGTTTTGCAAATCTTTCGGGCAAGATCGATCTGATGGCTCTTGTGTAGCCAGCGGTCGAGAGGACTTTGGATTTCCCGAGGTAGAAAATTGAATTATCGGAAGAGGCGGTTCGGAGAAACTGTGTCAAAGTGATTTCGACTGTGAACCGAGAGGGAAGATGCACGTCGAGGCGATCGGGACGCCAGCGGCGAATGATCAGCTTCTTACAATGTGACTCGATTCTCGTGCAGGCTTTCGGAATGAGGGAGGTAAAACTCGCCCTCTCGTTGTCCCGCTACCGTCGCGGTGTATAAATCCACAAAGTTTGTGAATTCGATTCAACGAGGAAATCGAATAGGCTGCGATAGGTTGTGATTCGTGTAACAGTGTGTGTGTATATATATGTATATACCCGGTGTCCGTGCGTGAACTAGTGCGAGCGTATGGATACATATATATATATAGATATGAACGGATACGCGTGAGCGATCGAGTGAGAGTGTTGATCGAGAAGAGGAAGGGCGAAAGGGAAAGCACGAGGCTTCGCGAATCGTCGAAAGACGTGACTCGTTCAATTTCAACTTGGTGACTCTGCGCGTTCTCGTAGAGTTACAAACTTGCCGAGGGAAAAGAAGAAAAACTACAACTTCAGCTCTGGTTGAAAAGCTTCCGCGAATTTTCTTTCATTGGATGGCTCTCGCTTAAAGGACACTCCGATCGAACGATATTTGCTCGTCGTTGAACAAACAAAACGGTCTTCCTGTGTGAATGATAATACGACACTTGCGTATAATGAGGACATTACTACTGTTGATCACTGTTGCGTTTGTCGGCGCGGATTTTCTCGTCCGTGACGTCGCCGACAAGAGTAAGTAAATATTTAGCATATCATGACTAAATGTTAATTATCAAATAATCAGATTAATGAAATTCCGGTAATTACAGTACGTTGTAATATGTAATAGCAAATTGAAGTTGAGGTGGATGAAATTGAATGTGTCATAATCTCAACTCATTTTGGGAAAGCAAGTAGATAAATCGGGTTAATGGTCGGGCATAAAATAAATTTCATTCTAGACATTACATCAATTTATTTCTGCACATGATAGCGTAATTTAATTTAATTTTCATTAAATAGAATTTCTTTGATCCAAATAAATGGTGGAATTGACTTTATTCCACCATTCTCAAGTAAGATTTTTTTTATATAAATACAAATTTGATACAAAAAGACACTTACGTATAATGAGGACATTACTACTGTTGATCACTGTTGCGTTTGTCGGCGCGGATTTTCTCGTCCGTGACGTCGCCGACAAGAGTAAGTAAATATTTAGCATATCATGACTAAATGTTAATTATCAAATAATCAGATTAATGAATTTTCGGTAGTTACAATACGTTCTAATATGTAATAGCAAATTGAAGTTGAGGTGGATGAAATTGAATGTGTCATAATCTCAACTCATTTTGGGAAAGCAAGTAGATAAATCGGGTTAATGGTCGGGCATGAAATAAATTTCATTCTAGACATTACATCAATTTATTTCTTCACATGACAGCGTAATTTAATTTGATTTACATCAAATGGAATTTCTTTGATCTAAATAAATGGTGGAATTGACTTTATTCAAGTAAGATTTATTAAATATAAATACAAATTTGATACAAAAAGACACTTACGTATAATGAGGACATTACTACTGTTGATCACTGTTGCGTTTGTCACATCATGACTAAATGTTAGTAATTAATCATCTTAACGATTTTTCGGTAGTTACCATACGTTCTAATATGTAATAACAAATTGAAGTTGAGGTGGATGAAATTGAAAGTGTCACAATCTCAACTCATTTTGGGAAAGCAAGTAGATAAATCGGGTTAATGGTCGGCCATAAAATAAATTTCATTCACGACATTAAATCAATTTATTTCTTCACATGAAACCCTAATTTAATTTGATTTAGATCAAATAGAATTTCTTTGATCCAAGTAAATGGTGGAATTGACTTTATTCAAGTAACATTTTTTTTATATAAATACAAATTTGATACAAAATGACACTTACGTATAATGAGGCCATTACTACTGTTGATCGCTGTTGCGTTTGTCGGCGCGGATTTTCTTGTCCGTGACGTCGCCGACAAGAGTAAGTAAATATTTAGCACATCATGACTAAATGTTAATTATCAATTAATCATCTTAACGAATTTTTGTTAGTTACAATACGTTCTAATATGTAATAGCAAATTGAAGTTGAGGTGGATGAAATTGAAAGTGTTATAATCTTAACTCATCTTGGGAAAGGAAGTAGATAAATCGGGCTAACGAGTTCAGATGAATAAAATACGGTAATTATTTCGATTGAATAATAATATTGAAACGAATTTAATTTAGTTGGATTAAATGAATTTTATTAGGTTGGCAAAAAATAAATTTCATTCTCGACATTAGATCAATTTATTTCTTCACATGAAAGCCTAATTTAATTTTCTTTAGATCAAATAGAATTCCATTAATTCCAACATTTTCTTTGATACAAATGCAAATGTATTAGATTCAAATATCATCATTATCGAAATTGGCTGATTAATCGCTAAAGCTAAAGTTATAAAATAACAATTTTACTAAGAGCACAATTTCACAAGTCCATTTTAATGCTGTAATTATATTATGTCCATCATTTGTCTTAAATGATCACTGATTGAGAATTTTCAATTAATCGGCTCAACCGTCAGTTTAAATGCTTTGAAATAGTCATGGTAGTTCGTGGCCTTTTGTACTAAATATCACATTTACTGTTGCTTTTCACAGATGTTAACAATATATGCATGATAAGTACCCAGAATTGTATAAAAATACTATTAATTTATAAAGTGCAGTTGAAACGTTATGTTTGCTTATTAATGAAATTACAGGAGCCACATCGTCCCATTCGAAATTCCCATTTACGAAATGACCGCTCGAAATTACGGTCGTATTTGCTGTTCGAGATCAAAGCCAATCGATTTTATATTAAAAAATCTGAAAGAAATCTCTTGTGACAATTACCGGAATTTCGTAGCTTTGATAGAGTTCCAGTTTTCACTGCAAATAATGTAGTAATTGGAAAATCAGTTTTCAGTATTAATTTTTTAAATACACGCAAATTAGTATAGAAAATTATTCGTAATTCTTTTTTGTTCGCATAATTACTAATAAGTTTATAAAGTAGTCCTAGAAATTATTAATTATTTCTTCGACGAAAAAATTTATTATGGATAATTAATTTTAGGAAACAATTTGTTATTGCTATGTGTTTAGAATTATCCAGCAGTATTTGCACGCAAAGCTATTCGGAATACATTTTTATTGAAATATTACCCATTTTTAAATTGAAGTATCTTCAGAACGGCTGGCGCGTCTGACCATTGCGGCTTTTACTACTTGCGCAGATGCAACAGATTGGGATCAAGTATTTAATTCCCAAAGACTATAAATCTAAAAACGGCTTTATAATTTATAAATATCTAACGCAATACAATATACAAAAATGAGGTATGAGATTGGGAGTTGTAAAATATGATTTTCATCTGTGCAGAAAAGGAGTCAGTCACGTGGTAACAGTTTATATAGGTTACGGTTAAATAGCCAATAGAAATTCACTGTCGAATACATTAAATTCTCGCTACTTGAGTGTAGTACATTCGTGCGGTTACTCGAGAATTTTTCTCACGATCGGAAAATTGATTCTTCTGAGGAAAGCTAAATATGCAAATCACTTATTTTCTTCTATCGACATTCATTGATTTATGCAAACGACTGAACCAGGAGAGAATTTGCGGCACTGAAAAATATGAGTACATGTTGATTGTAGGAGATTTTTCAAGAAAAAAAATATATTTTTCTCACAGATAGCTTTGCCAAAAGAAAAAAAAATAATGAGGTATCGATTCTTTTGTTTTCTTTTAGAAGAGAAAATCAGAGGTGAAAAAAAATCTTCCAGTTTGTAAGGCCGGATTTTAATTTCACCGGTTTTTCCATGTTCAAGTCTTTCCTTAAAATTTACGGCAAAGAATTTACAAGAACCCGTGCAGAAATTAGTTCGGGCAGCCGCGATTAAATAAGGGGCCTTTTTAGGTATAAACGTGGCGTCCACAATAGGGAATCTACTCTAGAACCCTACTAGGCTCAACAGAGGCGGCCACGACAAACTTCGGGGCCTAATCAGGCTTAAAAGTGTAACCCTCACTAGGGTCGTCCATATTGAGCTTCTAAAGGCATCGTACTTCAAGCGTGACTAGCCTAGTAGGGCCCCTAATAGAACTGGGGCAAACTAGAAAGGGCCAAGTTGGAGCCCCAACTATAGTTCTGCACGGGAATCTTATCATAAGTATTTTTATCGCAAAAACACACAATCACCGAAATGGTCAGTGCCATTTTCCAGATAAAGACGGGAATTAAAATAATAAATGAAAAAAAAAAACGTTTCTCTCGTCTATACAACAATGTTCACTGAATATCAATATACGTGAGAAAAATTGATTAAAAAAAAAGTGGCTGCTTTTAACCAATGCCTTTGAACTTAACACGTTCTAGAAAAAATCGATAAATGTTCTACAAAGTCAGATCTACTTTCCTTGATTGTTGTTTTTCATTCTTCCGCAGTAATTGACGACACGCACAGTGACTCTTAATTTGGCCTTTCGAATATTGACTTCTCGACGCCTGTACAATATATATATATAGATATGTATACCCTCATTTGTCGTAGCAGATAAGATAGCCTTAATTGTAAAACACCGTTTCGACGTGACAAAGAATATCCGGCACATTCGTTTTCTTTTATTTTTTCCTTCTCCAAGCTTGCGCTGACAGATAGCGTGGATTGTCATACGAATTAAGCCTGTGGAGGGTTCCAACCCTCGAACACACTGTCAATGTTGATATAGAAGGAAAGGCAGAGTTAGATAGTAGCGTCAGGGATCGCACGAAGGGTTGGTACAGCTTTACACCCTGGGAATACCCCCTGCAGCTAGTTCTCGACGAGTTCATGTCCTAGCTGTCGAATAATGTACTCGTTAATCATGCGGACGCGGGACCAACGGTCCCCGACGTTGCACATGAGGTGCCGCTGCCTCTGGAGCAAAAAGTGGATTAATTTTGACGAGGCAAACCCCGTCCGCCACGGGGGAGTATTCACCTGTCAATAGTTGTTTTGCGGCAAATACCAGTGCAGACAACACACTTCTCCCCATTTGCTCATATGTGTAGATATATATATGTATATATATATATAATAGTATGTATGTGCATATGTATATCCATCGAACGGTGGGACCGCATCAACTCGTTCGTTTAATCGATGCATTATGTAAATTGACATTACGGCTTCTGCGTGAGTGCGGTAATTGACCACGATCGGCATACAAACGTCGTTCATATTCAACTAGCCAGACGTGAAGAGCAACATCGAGTCCAGACATAAAGTTTTATAAACAGTGGAGATTAATAAAGTTGGAAAGGTTTTCAAAAATGATCATTCAATTAGTTCGAAAAATATATGGTCAATCCTAAGGGAAACACATGTTTCACTTAGAGGATAACAATTTATTTATGCTTGCTGTAATAATAAATTATGTAACCAGCAACTGAATTGTAGCACGATTCATTATTTTTATAGTAGTGCTCAATATATTTGTTGGGTTATCACATATTGAAAGAAAAGATTAGTTGCCATAACCAAGAAATTAGTTGACACCAATCGATTATTCTATTTCCCTTACAACTCAAATTGTAGTGGACGGAGAGAAAACTTTTGTTGCATCAACAAATCAGTTGCTAATATAGTGACAGAAAGGCCGTATTTCTTAGCCTAAAAAAAATTTTTTGCTAGGCTTGTCACAAAATTTGCTAGACCAGCAAAAAGATCCGATAGGCCAGCAAAATTATTTGTTAGGCCAGCAAATACTTTTTCTAGGCCAACAAATGAAGTTTGCTGTTAATATGCTAGCAAATTATTTTTCTCCGTATGCCAACGATTCGAATGGTAGTTCCAACGATTCGAGTGGTAGTCCCAACGATTGGATTGGTTAACCTCACTAATCTCGCGAAAACTAATCGTGAATAGTTGAGGTTACTATTCGATATGGTTGAGGCAACTTATTTTTGAGATATTGTGAAACGTAATTGTCACAAACAAACATTTCTTTCCGTGCATTTGTTTTTCTCAGTGGTGATAATACAAATTACTTGCAACTTTCAATTTTATATATACATGAAAGTATATGCTGTACGTGAACAGTGCTTTTAATTCGTTTGGCTTGCTTATATATATATATATATATATATATATATATATATATATTAAAATTTATATATATATATATATATATACATATAGAAAAATTATGGTTGACTACAGGTTCGGTAAGGACGTTTGAGTTTTTCAAGAGCGGTGAAAGGTGAAAGTGATTGTTGAGGTCGGCGAGAGCAATGTAAACTTACAAATTTAAAGGCCAACTTTTTGGGCATGTGTTACAAAAAATGATTACTATTTTAACAATAACCATTCCACAACATTGTAAATTCTCTTTACAATAATAAATAACCCATAAAATATGCATTCGTAATGCTTTCGTGCGTCATAGTTGAAATTAAATCACATTAAATTATGCAACTGGTTACAAATGGTCTAATTATTGTATAATTATTTAGAAAATTCCCATACAGTTCGAATAATGAAATATAATATTTTGAACATATATTACATTTCATGCTGTATAATTTGGTATAATTTGTTATCGAGAAAATTTCGGAGAATCATTATATCCTCGACGGCAATTAACTAAGCGACCAATGTTCGTTAATAGTAATTTCCCAAAAATCATTAATTCTCTTCATAATATATTAACCGGGAAATACGAGCGTAATTATTTGGAAAGTCATTGCAACATTAAATTTTACATACACCTGAATATATATATTGTACGTTAACAGTGTTTTAAATTCGTTTGGCTTTCTTATAAAAAAATTATGATTGGGTACTAACTAAGCGACCAATGTTCGTTAATAGTAATTTCCCAAAAATCATTAATTCTCCTCATAATACATTAATCGAGAAATATAAGTGTAATTCTTTGAAATGTCATTGCAACATTAAATTCCACATACACCTGAATATATATGCTGTACGTGAACAGAGTTTTAAATTCGTTTGGCTTTCATATAAAAAAAATATGATTGGGTACTAACTACGCGACCAATGTTTGTTAATAGTAATTTCCCAAAAATCATTAATTCCCCTTATAATACAGTAATCGAGAAATACAAGTGTAATTCTTTGAAATGTCATTGCAACATTAAATTTGACATACACCTGAATATATATGCTGCACGTGAACAGTGCTTTAAATTCGTTTGGCTTTCTTATAAACAAATTATGATTGGGTACTAACTAAGCAACTAATGTTCGTTAATAGTAATTTCCCAAAAATCATTAATTCTCCTCATAATACATTAATCGAGAAATATAAGTGTAATTCTTTGAAATGTCATTGAAACATTAAATTTGACATACACCTGAATATATATGCTGTACGTGGACAGTGCTTTAAATTCGTTTGGATTTCTTATAAAAAAATTATGTTTGGGTACTAACTAAGCCACCAATGTTTGTTAGTAGTAATTCCCCAAAAATAATTAATTCTCATAATACATTAATCGAGAAATGCAAGTGTAATTCTTTTAAATGTCATTGCAACGTTAAATTTGATATACACCTGAATATATATGCTGTACGTGAACAGTGTTTTAAATTGGTTTGGCTTTCTTATAAAAAAAATTATGATTGGGTACTAACTAAGCGACTAATATTCGTTAATAGTAATTTCCCAAAAATCATTAATTCTCATAATACATTAATCGAGAAATATAAGTGTAATTCTTTGAAATGTCATTGCAACATTAAATTTGATATACACCTGAATATATATGCTATACGTGAACAGTGTTTTCAATTCGTTTGGCTTTCTTATAAAAAAATTATGATTGAGTACTAACTAAGCGACTAATGTTCATTAATAGTAATTTCCCAAAAATCATTAATTCTCCTCATAATACATTAATCGAGAAATACAAGTCTAATTCGTTGAAATGTCATTGGAACGTTAAATTCCACATACACATGAACGTATATATGCTGTACGTGAACAGTGTTTTAAATTCGTTTGGCTTGCTTATAAAAAAATTATAATTGGATAACAACTAAGCGACCAATGTTCGTTAATAGTAATTTCCCAAAAATCAATAATTCTCCTCATAATACATTAATCGAGAAATACAAGTCTAATTCTTTGAAATGTCATTGCAACATTAAATTTCACATATACATGAATATATATGCTGTACGTGAACATTGCTTTAAATTCATTTGGCTTTCTTATAAAAAAATTATGTTTGGGTACTAACTAAGCGACCAATGTTCGTTAATAGTAATTTCCCAAAAATCATTAATTCTCCTCATAATACATTAATCGAAAAATAGAAGTGTAATGCTTTGAAATGTTATTGCAACATTAAACATTGTACATGGGCAGTGGTTTTAATTCGTTTGGTTTGCTTATAGAAAAATTATGGTTGGGTGAGGACATTTGGGTTTATCAAGAGGGATGAGAGGTGAGAGCGATCGTTGAGGGCAACGAGAGCAATGTAAACTCACGAATTTATAGGTTTTCCGGTGCGATGGACATAGAGGGGTGAATGGTTGGTCTGAAAGCATAGCAACAGTGGATCAGCGCCATCAGCGGTCATAGTAGGTGTTTCGTAACACAATTTGCACCGGGTAATTATGTAACGATATTGCGTATTATATCCTGTGGAAGGGGAAGGAACGTTTAATCGTTCGGCAATATATTTCGTAGCTGTGCGTGCGCCAAATTTCGATAAATATCTGTCCGAAATCGCGACGAACGGCCGAATGATATTTCCATTTTTTACTCCATCCACTATCCGCGCGGGGAATACGATTTATTCGTTGCACCGTCAGGACCGGCTACACGTGGCTGTTTGCTCGAGAAATAATTGTAAAGTGCAAAAACTCGTCGTATATTCGATTATTTGAATATTTATAAGGTATTGCTGAGAATCGTTAGTGTTTTATCAACATTTACCAATTTTTTCGTCATGTAATTAGTATTTTTGCGGAATAAATAGTCGTTTAAAAAACCATTCAATTTTTTTTTCTATTAAATTTATTATTATGATAATTATATAAATTGTAGTCATATATTTTCTGCAATACACAACTTATATTTTTAAAAAATTATATTTGCATTTTAAAAAGTGGCTCATTTTCCAATTTTCAAAGCAATTATTTGAATATTCCGAATAAGCGATTATTTGAATATTTATAAGGAATTGCTGAGAATCGTTAAGGTTTTATCAGCATTTACCAATTTTTTCGTGATGTAATTACTATTTTTGCGGAATAAATAGTCATTTAAAAAAACCATTAAAATTTTTTTTCTATTAAATTTATTATTATGATAATTATATAAATTGCAGTCATATATTTTCTTGAATACACAAATTATATTTAAGAAATTTATATTTGCATTTTAAAAAGTGGCTTATTTTCCAATTTCCAAAGCAATTATTTGAATATTGCGAATAAGCGATTATTTGAATATTTATAAGGAATTGCTGAAAATCGTTAGTGTTTTATCAGCATTTACCAATTTTTTCGTGATGTAATTACTATTTTTGCGGAATAAATGGTCGTTTAAAGAAACCATTCAAATTTTTTTTCTATTAAATTTATTATTATGATAATTATATAAATTGCAGTCATATATTTTCTTGAATACACAAATTATATTTAAAAAATTTATATTTGCATTTTAAAAAGTGGCTCATTTTCCAATTTCCAAAGCAATTATTTGAATATTACGAATAAGCGATTATTTGAATATTTATAAGGAATTACTGAGAATCGTTAGGGTTTTATCAGCATTTACCAATTTTTTCGTGATGTAATTACTATTTTTGCGGAATAAATAGTCGTTTAAAAAAACCATTAAAATTTTTTTTCTATTAAATTTATTATTATGATAATTATATAAATTGCAGTCATATATTTTCTTGAATACACAAATTATATTTAAGAAATTTATATTTGCATTTTAAAAAGTGGCTTATTTTCCAATTTCCAAAGCAATTATTTGAATATTGCGAATAAGCGATTATTTGAATATTTATAAGGAATTGCTGAGAATAGTTAGGGTTTTATCAGCATTTACCAATTTTTTCGTGATGTAATTAGTATTTTTGCGGAATAAATGTCGTTTAAAAAAACATTAAAAAATTTTTCTATTAAATTTATTATTATGATAATTACATGAATTGCAGTCATATATTTTCTTGAATACACAAATTATATTTTTAAAAATTTATATTTGCATTTAAAAAAGTGGCTCTTTTCCAATTTCCAAAAAAATTGTACTTCCATTTAATATTATTATTATTTGAAACTATTAACTATTTCAAACTGGTCTTAAATTCATAATCCTGTGCCATTTATACAAATCGTTGTAATTTTTTTTCTCAGAACTCTGACAATAATCGTAGTTTGTGAGAAGATACAAGAATGAGGTTTCAGGTATAAATCAGGCGATCAACTAGCCGAAGGGATTTATCCCTTCTGGCCGATCCACAAATGTCGTTAAATCGGTACCAGTGAGAAGACGAGAGTTCACTCTATTGCGAAATTCGCAAAAGATTAATGCTGTAGGAGTATATACCTATATTGGTCCTGTATCTGGACCGTTTTGTTTCGCACTAGTTACGAACGTGTTCGCCGAGTTTAAAGCGTACACGTGTGAGCATTCTCTGCTGTTTTCCAGGGCGAGATGTGGGCCGCTACTATTTTCCGAGACAGCGTCTGCTGCTACTCATATAGATATAGTTCAGACAGTGTTCACATTTATCGCACCAATATCGAAGTTATATCGCTATTGTTCACCACGAATCAAGATCCGTTGCGACGTGTGTGGCGCAACACTATGACTTCCGTTCCCATTCTCGCCGTCGGGTAGTTTGTATTTCAGTAATGACGAATATTTTTAATATGTCTGTTGAATCCATGCGATATCAGAACAGTAGACGGTAAAAATATCATCGGGTAAGAATACTCCTGGAGAAAAGAACTGTTGGAAAAAACACCCCCAGAAAAAATTCCCTGGAAGAAACACCTCCTGGAAAAAATTCCTCTGTAAAAATACTCTTTAAAAAAAATATCCTCTGGAATAAATTCCCTGGAAAAAAATACTCTTTGAATAAAATATCTTCTGGAATAAATTACCCTGGAAAAAATACTGTTTGAATAAAATATCCTCTGGAATAAGATTCCCCTGTAAAAACACTCTTTGAAAAAAATATCCTCTGGAAAAAAATACTCTTGGAAAAAGTACGCTCTGCGAAAAATTCTTCTGGAAAAATATCCCCTAGAAAAAATACACTTTGGAAAAAATTCCTCTGGAAAAAATACCCCTTGGAAACAATACCCCCTAGAAAAAATATCCTCTGGAAACAATACCCTCTAGAAAAAAATACTCTTTGAAAAAAGTACCCTCTGGAAAAAATTCTTCTGCAAAAATATCCCCTAGAAAAAATACACTCTGGAAAAAATACACCTTGGAAACAATACCTCCTAGAAAAAATAGCCTCTGGAAAAAAAACTCTCTGGAAAAAAAAGCCCCCTGAAAAAAATGCCCTCTGGAAAAAATAAACCCTGAAAAAAATACCCTGTGAACGGAAAAACACATTTGGGGATTTTTTTCCGGGAGTATTTTTTTGGCATTCATCACAACGACGACGCATTGGGAATATTTCATTCTCACAATATCATTCTCAGTCTAGTGAACTCAAACAGAAAGAGCATTTTACGAAGTCTCGCATTTACACCCAAGAGAGTAAAGGAAAGTATCAGGGATAAAAGATGTCTCGATGAGATGTCGACAGGAAGACGATTCCCGCGGGATTTCACGTTCACGTATTAACACGACACTCGAGATAATGAAATAACAGAATTGAGAGACGAACGTCAGAGTGAATGAAAAATATAGGATAAATGCTGATTGTGATCCGGAGGAAATAGACAGACACAAATGGAATTTAATACGACAGCGGATAACTGACGCAGTCTTCAACCATACGAACGATAAATTCATTTTTCCTCTCTTGGAAAATATTTGACGGTGCATTCTAATAAATAATAAATAAGGCGGAGAAACTAATCGGGGAGTAAGTGGAGCGATCGTTACAATTTCATGGTAAAGAACGATTCCCTGGCGGATTTAGGATATACACTGTACGACAGGTCATATAACCCATTGAGAAAGAGAAAAATATCTAGGAGGTTCCGATGAAGTTAGATCTCCCGGGAATCGTTTCGCTTCTAGTTTCCACCGAGTCTGTGCAACGCTCGACAGTTTGGATTGTTTATTTCTTGATTATACGCGCTGGAAGTCTCTTTAGATTTATTAAAAAAACCGTATTGTTCATAAATTGTATTCCATTATACGGTATTGAATTTATTTTTCATAAGATGTGATATTAATGAGCTCATAAAGATATGAATGTATCTATAATACATTCATTGTTGAATGATAATATTAGTAAATTGCATCGGCCATTTTAAGTATTCCTAATTTATTAAATTTATATGAAAGCCACATATAGACTTTCCAACGAAGATTACCACCTCTTTGCGTCCATCATCCACAATAATGTAATAAATATGTAAAACGTATTGGAAGATCAATAATTTCCAGTCCATCGATTCAAATACGTGCGACAGTAGTATGAAAATTTTGACAATGTAAAAGATTGTAACATTTTTTAAACTCATTGCACGTCAAGCTGAATTTGCAAAAGCCAATGGAAGTACCTAATTTGGAGAATACTAATAAGAAATATGCGGATTCGTCGTCGTTTAATAATTGTACCATTCTGTACGAGAGTCTTCTCAATGAGATGATTTTTTACAATAATTTGAGAATACATTTCCAGCATCCACAACAATGTAATAAATATGTAAAACGTATTGGAAGATGAATAATTTCCAAATCATCGATTCAAATACGTGCGACAGCAGTATGAAAATTTTGACAATATAAAAAATCGTAAAATTTTTTAAACACATTGCACGAGAAGCTGAATTTACAAAAGCTAATGGAAGCACCTAATTTCGAGAATACTAATAAGAAATATGCGGATTCGTCGTCTTTTAATAATTGTACCATTCTTTATGAGAGTCTTCTCAATGAGATGATTTTCTACAATAATTTGAAAATACATTTCCACCATCCACAACAATGTAATAAATATGTAAAATGTATTGGAAGATCAACAATTTCCAAACCATCGATTCAAATACGTGCGACAGCAGTATGAAAATTTTGACAATATAAAAAATCGTAAAATTTTTTAAACACATTGCACGAGAAGCTGAATTTGCAAAAGCTAATGGAAGCACCTAATTTCGAGAATATTAATAAGAAATATGCGGATTCGTCGTCGTTTAATAATTGTACCATTCTTTATGAGAGTCTTCTCAATGAGATGATTTTCTACAATAATTTGAGAATACATGTCCAGCATCCACAGCAATGTAATAAATATGTAAAACGTGTTGGAAGATGAATAATTTCCAAACCACCGATTCAAATACGTGCGACAGCAGTATGAAAATTTTGATAATATAAAAGATCGTAAAAATTTTTAAACACATTGCACGACAAGCTGAATTTACAAAAGCTAATGGAAGCACCTAATTTCGAGAATACTAAGAAATATGCGGATTCGTCGTCGTTTAATAATTGTACCATTCTTTATGAGTCTTCTCAATGAGATGATTTTCTACAATAATTTGAGAATACGTTTCCAGCATCCACAACAATGTAATAAATATGTAAAACGTATTGGAAGATCAACAATTTCCAAACCATCGAGTCAAATACGAGCAGTATGAAAATTTTGACAATGTAAAAGATCGTAAAATTTTTTAAACACATTGCACGAAAGCTGAATTTGCAAAAGCTAATGGAAGCACCTAATTTCGAGAATACTAATAAGAAATATGCGGATTCGTCGCCGTTTAATAATTGTACCATTCTTTATGAGAGTCTTGTCAATGAGATGATTTTCTACAATAATTTGAGAATACATTTCCAGCATCCACAGCAATGTAATAAATATGTAAAACGTGTTGGAAGATGAATAATTTCCAAACCACCGATTCAAATACGTGCGCCAGCAGTATGAAAATTTTGACAATGTAAACGATCGTAAAATTTTTTAAACAGATTGCACGACAAGCTGAATTTGCAAAACCCGATGGAAGCACCTACTTTCGAGAACGGTGAGAACAAATATGCGGATTCGTCATCATTCAATAATTGTACCATCCTTTAGGAGATAATTTGAGAATCCATTTCCAACATCCACAAAAATGTAATAAATATGTAAAACGTATTGGAAGATCAATAATTTCCAAATCATCGAGTCAAATACGTGTGACAGCAGTATGAAAATTTTGACAATATAAAAGATCGTAAAATTTTTAAAACACATTGCACGCCAAGCTGAATTTGCGAAATCCAATGGAAGCACCTACTGTCGAGAATAGTGAGAAGAAATATGCGAATTCGTCGTCGTTTAATAATTGTACCATTCTTTAGTCTTTAGTCTTCTCAATGAGATGATTTTCTACACTAATTTCACAATACATTTCCAGCATCCACAACAATGTACCAAATATGTAAAACGTATTGGAAGATCAATAATTTCCAGACCATCGAGTCAAATACGTGCGACAGCAGTAAGAAAAGTTCGACAATGTAAGAAGATCGTAAAATTTTCGAAACACATTGCACGACAAGCTGAATTTGCGAAAGCCAATGGAAGCACCTACTTTCGAGAATAGCGAGGAGCGATATGCGGATTCGTCGTCGTCGTCGTCCCTCAACCCGATCTCCGATCGTCCTTTCCTTGGGACCCACTGCTGTCTCTATTCTTTTGTCTCTTTATATCCGCTCGAGATGGTTCTACACATCTAGTAGGTACCTACGTACGTTTATGCACGAGATCCTCGTAACCATTTGCGTTTGCCAAACCTGACATCGGGTTGCATTTATATATACATATATATGCCAATGTTGCTGCAGTGTGCAAGTCTCTGAACAGTATTGGATGTAGCCACTGCTGTTCCTGGAACTCAAGCTCCGCATTTTACGTCCACAATCGTTTTAAAACCTTCACCATTCTTACCTCCTCTCCCCTGGCCTCTCTATAGTCATCTCAGAATTGCGTCTACGAGAGAATTCTTGTCGTGTATGCATCGGGACCCGATCACTTCCGCCTCGAAGATCCTTCGCGAGCAGAAATATGGCATCGATTTACGAGAGACCCTCAACCCACGTTCGTCCCTCGCGCCACATACACGGGTCATCGGCATAAAAGCCTGGCTGCCGCTTGCACACTGCCAGCCGTTCTGCCTCCGTATTACGCGGAGAAAGTGATCTTATGCTCCTGAAACCCTTGCGACGTAGATACCCACAGAAAGAGCTGTATCTCGGTTGGACTTGAAATCATTTCTTCTACCTCAGAAGTTCCATACTCTATTGACACTCACTCACATACACGCGCACACACACATACAGTATTCGTTCTCGTACGAATTTCGTGAACGTTTCATTCAATATTGAATCGCTTCTAGTTCTCCGTATTCAAACAATTTTTTTATTTACGAAAAACGTCGTTTTCGTGAAAACTTGCGCCTTTTTTAAAAGTAGATTTTTATCTATTAAAAAAAAGGCACAAATTTTCACAGCAACGACGTTTTTCGTAAATAAAAAAATTCTTCGTATTCGGGTTCAGATCGTCAAGATATTGTGATAGGTCAATATGCGATTTTCTCATCATGTTTATTATTAAGTTATATTTACAAATTGTATGGATTGAAATTTTTCAATTTTGTTGATTAATTGCAATCTACGTTTTCCGCTGTAATTTCCTTAAAGTCGCGTTTTTTAATTCTAGTTCGAAGATTTGTTTGATGTAACATAATTCTGTCCTGCTTAGAACAGAAATATATGAAATAGTATCAAAAACCAAATTAAGGTTCTCAAGATGCATATTGTACTACATTCTACCACAGAAAATACTACAGGAACGAAATGAACCTTAAAAACTATAAGAGTTATACTTTGGTGGTTAGTCGACTATTGGCGACTATAGGTTATAAAAGTTATAACCTAAAATGAAAGCCTACACTATTAAAAATGATATATTACAATTAATACAGGAGTGTAAAGTTACAAATATTGTTATTTTCGAATTTTTATAGTATTCGGTAGAAAGTATAGTAATTTTCAATCTCATTGCATATCAAATTTAACATCCCAGTTTCTGTAAAAGGGCTTTCTTTACCTTAAATGCAAAATTATACTAATTATTTTTAACACTGTGCATAGTCACACCATTGCTTTCCTTATTTTTCTTTAACAAAGCTCCCTTCATGAGAAAATAATGTGAAAGGTCTGACTTTCGAAGCATTTGTCCAGCCACGCATTTCAATGGAATGGAAAATAAAGTCCTGTTGAATTAAGGAATGAGAAATTATGTTTCACGTGGACTAATGATCGTAGCGATTTACATATATCACATACTACAGGATCTTGATGTGCATGCTACGTCCTTGTACTTAGAGTTAAAGGAAAATGAATCGTGGTGAGAGTTTCGAGGGCGAAACTAGACGCGAGTGCTGCGGTGGCAATATGTAGCCGTTGAAAAACACGAAACCACGGTATTTCAAAGGCTCCGGAGTTTCCGTTACAGACTAACACACATTCATGCTACAACCGCCCTTTTCTCCCTAGCCTTCGACGAAAGAGTTGCTGTTGGTCCGGCGGTCCACGCGGTTAACGAATGACTCCTCGTTGGTCAAACTTTTCGAGGAACGGGAATGCGTCCCTGTACTGAGCCACACACCACGTGCTATGTACGAGATCGCACCATACCCGAGCGTTTGTTGGCGCAGGTTAGAATTTTCCGTAGCCTTCGTTCTCCCACGATGTGCTTTGATTAATGGAGCCCAAGAGCGCCGGTCACTGAGAAATTAAAAGCCCCTAGAAAAAGCACCCTCTGGAAAAAATATCCCCTGGAAAAAATATCCCCTGGAAAAAGTATCCCCTGGAAAAAATATCCAGTGGAAAAAATATCCCCTGGAAAAAGTATCCCCTGGAAAAAATATCCAGTGGAAAAAATATCCCCTGGAAAAAGTATCCCCTGGAAAAAATATCCCCTGGAAAAAACATTCCCTGGAAAAAATATTCCGTGGAAAAAATATCCCCTGGAAAAAAAATCCCCTGGAAAAAATATCTCCTGGAAAAAAAAGTCCCCTGGGAAAAATATCCCCTGGAAAAAACATCCCCTAGAAAAAATATCTCCTGGAAATAATATCCCCTGGAAAAAACATCCCCTGGTAAAAATACCACCTGGAAAAAATATCCTCTTCAAAAAATATCTCCTGGAAAACATACCTCCTGGACAAAATACACTCTGGAAAATATATTTCCTGGAAAAAATACCTCCTGGACAAAATACACTCTGGAAAAAATATCTCCTGGAAAAAATACCTCCTGGATAAAATATCCTCTGGAAAAAACACCCCCTGACAATATACCCCTAGAAAAATTACCCTCTGGAAAAAATACATCCTGGAAAAAATATCTCCTGGAAAAAGTACCCTCTGCAATATGTAGCCATTGAAAAACACGAAACCACGGGATTTCAAAGCCTCTCGAGTTTTCGTTACAGACTAACACACATTTATGCTACAATCGCCCTTTTCTCTCTAGCCCTCGACGAAAGAGTTGCTGTTGGTCAGGCGGTCCACGCGGTTAACGAATGACTCCTCGTTGGTCAAACTTTTCGAGGAACGGGAACGCGTCCCTGTACTGCGCCACACACCACGTGCTGTGTGCGAGATCGCACCATACCCGAGCGTTTGTTGGCGCCGGTTAGAATTTTCCGTAGCCTCCGTTCTCCCACGATGTGCCTTGATTAATGGGGACCGAGAGCGTCGGCCACCGGGAAAACCTGCATCCCCTTCACCTTCCCTTTTTTTTCCCGCCTCCCATCCAACGTTGCAACCATTTTTTCTCCCTCGCCACTTCTATTTCATTGCCTGTCCTCCCAGATTTTGTGCCACGTGTATTTTTTTCGCGAACGCCCTCCGGGTTTTACCGGAAACGATCAAAGGGAGCTTTTGCATGGCCTTCGGTGAAAGGTTCACCCTCGGGCGTGAACGCGATACTGTTGATCAAGGAGACGGGAAGTCGATTATATCACAGCTTTATTTTCCATCAGACAACTATGAATTTTACATCAAGATAATGTACAGGTAATGGCATTATATCTCAGACAAAGACAAGACATAGTTAAATATTTACTTCCGGTTAAATTCGACGCAAAGCAGTTCTGTATTTTTTAAAATAAAAATCTACATACTTATATATACATTTTCGTACGGGACTCAATTTTCCCGAGAGTTCTCCAGCATTTTACATCTTTCAAGCACAAAGAAAATGTACATAAAAAACGATGCCGACCTCCTTTATGTTCTATTTCGTTTTATCCTTCATCCGTTGGGACAAAAAATAAACGCGAAGACGTGTCCGCATCATATCTGTAAAACGATCCACGCTTCTATGGTGTATGAATGGATGTATCTTATAGATAAAAATTTATTCTTTTTTTTTGTCTAGGAAAGAAATATAGCCCCGAGAGAAAAGAAGAGGCGACAGATTTCAGAGGGATACACAAAGGGATGTCGAGAGATTACGAAGGGACGTATACTATGATGTCTGGGATAATCCTAAACAACTTTCGTTCTTTCTTATACATTTGGCTTCGTAACAATAATCTGACGAGGATATAACAGAGCGTACCTGATTTTTTCGCCTCGGTTTCGGTTTCCTTTGCAAAGAAAAAGAAAAAAAATGTTGATAGGCGATGATTACACAATGTTTGTGGACTTGAATGTAGACGTTTTAACTGGCATAAATCTAGCGGGAATTCATTACAAGTTTACAACTTATGGGAAGTCTCGGAAATACGAGAATAGTCGACGAACATTGACACACAGTTTCAAAAAGTGTCTCAGAAATATATTGCAAAATATTTCGTTATAATAATGAATAACTTAGGAAGATTTAATTGTACTTACTACTTTAAAATACAAAAATCTGCTACTTTTCATAGCTAATAAGAAGAAAATATATTCAGATTTAATTCAGAAACTCTGAAGCGCCTTCCGGAAAATTAAAATAAAGTTTTTAAGAAAGATAGAATTTTGTTTGTCCCGCTGAATGTTTTGCCTTCACTTAAACTACTTAAATTTGATACTGCATATAAACTACCAATATAAGTATATTGATTACAAAATTGTTTTTTAAATATGCGTAATATTTTTATTACCCACATTTATTATTCCTGTTTACAAAGTAACTTGAGAGAAGAGTCAATCACGTTTCTGCTATTAAACCCTATGAATATTAGTAACTTTAATATAAATATTCGTATTTTTACTACACTCGTATAGTTGAATATATCAGTTGATGGATAAAATATGCAGTAATTAAAATTTGCAAACATTTTTAGCAGTTTATATCCTAGAAATGTTTATTTTGCACGAGTCGAAAAATATGCGAAAAAGTCTCTGGAAGCGTGTTCACGAATGAAGTATTTTTGCCAAAACAGCGAAGGGGAGGCATGATAAAGCGTAAAATCAAATGAATAGAGAGAAATAGAGAGAGAGCGAAAAATGAGGCGTTCTTCATGAAGAACAGGAAGAAAAAAAAACTTAATATGAAACAAACTGACTGGGGCGGGTTAAAAAAAAATGAGGATATTAATGCTGGAGCATAACAGAGCAGATATGAGTATATGAGGCGCCAGAGGTACACAGTACTGAGAAATGTAATATGGTTCCAGTAGAACAGGTACGTATAAGGCCGACGAGACGCAACCGGTGTATATTCTTCTCTTGCATAGTTCATGCCTTAAGGATAACTGGGGAACGGCAGATTTTGAACAAAAAGCTTTACAATAACTGCAAAGATGGAATGCAAGAAATTTGTAGTCAGCGCAAACACAACGATTTCAAACATCTAACAACCCCTCTTCTAGCTCAGGCTCATTTGCAGTCCTTTAGTTATGTTCTCCTTCTCCTTTCATTCTACGACTTCTTCTTCATAGTGAAATTTTCAAGTACTTACTCAGGGTGAACAAACAATGGATGATAGAGTAAGCATCATTATTACTTTGCACGTGGATATGTCTAGTCTAGGCATATATTTATACAGGCTTGTCATTAAGACTTTTGAACATTAGAATTTATTGATAAATAATAATTCACCTAAATTATTCATAATTATTGACGATATGTGCAAATTTTTCGTTTTGCATGATGATTAATCAAAGGTATCTTATACAAAACGTATTCTTAATCTATTTTCATTGAACAAATGCTCATTCCTGAAATACTCACAGGTAATTCCACACTTTGAGTACAAATTTACGAAGATTTTCTCTGGAAAAAAAAATAGCTGGGTGAGTTAAGTAACAGTGATGACAATTACAATTACTACAGTTACGACAATAATATTTAAGAAATTTGCAAATTCGCAAAAAATCGATTCGCAATTTGCAAATTTTTATGTAATTATCAGTAGTAATGTCCCAAGACCTCCAAAATTATCGGAATATTTCCCGATTGTTTCGTTGCTAAGCAGGGAAAGTAGAGGGCAATATTACGATTAATTTTCGGGGTCGAGGGGTATTTGTCGGCTTATTTTTTAGATCCGGATTTCGGCTAAGCACAGAGCAGTATTCGAGGAAACATTAACCCAATTTTTGACAGACAAAAATGTCAATACGAATCCAACATTGATTGAAAATAAGTGAAGAGCTACTTCGGAACATCCGGGTGAAATTTCCTATGAAATTTTTAACAAATGAACTCGATTACCAAGAACCCGTTAGAGGCTCAATATGGGCGACCCTAATAAGGGTTCCACATTTAAGCCTGATTAGGTCCCGAAGTTTGTCGTGGCCGCCTCTGTTGAGCCTAGTAGGGTTCTAGAGTAGATTCCCTATTGTGGATGCCACGTTTATACCTAAAAAGGCCCCTTATTTAATCGCGGCTGCCCGAACTAATTTCTGCACGGGAATACCGCTCTGTGATTGGTCGAAATCCAGGCCCGAAAATAATCAAAATAAAAAAATTTAAAAACCGCCATTGAATTAACGCAAATCAATATGTTCTGATGTGGATAAAATGCGATGATCAGAAGCTTTCCAGAGCCTCAATGCTCTCATATGGGCCTTATCGTATTTTTATCAAATTGTGATCTAATCGCAAATAACGACCACACGTGGAGTGACAATGATTTCTCCTCCCTGAAGCTCATCTAACTCGGTGCTACTCGAGTTTATTTCTCATTATCTCTCGTGTTTGTTCAGCCCCTATATTATTTTTCTGCTCGGCTTGGTCTTTAATTTCAGTCGGCCTTTCCCATTGTCGGTCTGTCTGCCGTGAGCAAGAGAGCGTTTGATAGGAAAAGCGTCATTTCCGCCACCAAGTTGGAAATAATGCGATAATGTCGGGACAAAAGAGATCTCGTGGCGTTGGAAGCGAAGCGGTGAATGCCATGCGAGGGAATGAGAGAAAAGGTGATTGTAGGTGATTCTCCTGGTCGAAATGTTGACCGCTTCTATGTTTTTTTTCCCTCCTCTTCCCTATTCCTCTTTTCCGTTTTTCTTTGTCGGGTGTCTCGAGCGTCGTAGTCTATCGAGGCCATTCTTCGAGGTTGAAGATCTTCGAGGAGAAACGTGCTTCCAGATCGTAGGTCGTAGGGTCTACGAAGCATCAAGAACCATCAAGAAGATTTCCAAGAGAAAGAAGGCAGCTCGGTGCGAGGCTGATTGGTCGGGACCGATTGTCTGCTCTTGTCGATTGTCTCGGTGGCCGGACCAGGAAAGAAATCCGAAAAGAATATACCAAAGGGCAAAATCCACAGAGTCCCGTACTGTGGACGAGAATGCTCTTTCTTTTCATTCTTCCAGCTGCTGAGATTCATTCCGTTCAAACAACGTACCCTCGGTCGGCATCCTCTTTTCCTCCTCATCATAGTCTTCTCCCTATTTTCCTCCGCTTTAACCTTATCTCATTTCCTCGTTTCCTCGTTTCCACGCTTTCGTCTCTGGGTTCGGTCCGCGTGCCTGCGTGTTGCCCGCGGCCTCATAAAGCACACTACGGTGCTTTCATTGATCTCAAGCCCACGAGAAAACCATCTTCTCTCCACAGTAGCTCGTCCGGGTTATGATTATCCTCTTGTTCCTTTCCCCTCGGTCTGCTACCGCACTCTTCGGGCTCCATTTATTCATCTCTCCTTCTCAATTTCGCACCAAGAGTGAATATTACAACCAGCCGGGATAGAACGAGCTGAGGAGAACCACAGCGGCGTTAACGCAGAAAACTTGCGGGAGGTCTTGCTGCATTCTGCAGTAAATTCATTGCGAAGTGAAGCAGAAAAATAAACAAACGTCAATGGTTGTCTTTGTTTATTTCAATAATTCTTCAACTAGAATAATATTTATGGATGTTACTATATAGTTATAACTTTTCAGAATTTTTGTGATTTGTCAGGTAAAACTTATACTAGGGTACTAATTTTCAGTTCTAAATACATTGCGAAGTTAAGCAGAAAAGAAACAAATGACCTTGTTTATATCAATAATTCTTCAAACTGAATAATGTTTATGTATGTTACTATATAGTTATAACTTTCCTGATTTTTTATGATATCTTGTCCAAAAGGCAGTTAAAACTAAAATTGGTACCCTAATTTTCAGTTTTAATCAACAAATCAACAATATGGCGCATATAAAAGAAGAATTTGGAAAATATGACGTTATTTATTATTATAAAATTATTATTGATTTACATAATGTAAAATTATTGAAAAAATGTAATTTCGAGAAAATTTTGTCCAACGTTTCGGAATAATATTGAGATAAAAGAATGTCCTATAATGTAGAATGGAGTTTTCAAAAAATATTCAGTTTCAGTAGCAATTGTAGGATGGAAGAAAAAAAATAAAAAGATTCGTCAATATTTCCTATTTGTTGTAAATATATATTTTGTAAAAACTGACTGAGTGTTAAAATGAAAATGTTGTGGAAAAAAAAGCTGACTGTTAACTGAATCGAAAAATGCCGCCATAGGCGTCAAGGCTTTGAAATTATTGCGTATCCATGCAAACACGCTTGCATATATCTCTATTAATTATTGACGTTTGGTGTAGTGTTGCTATCGAAGCAAAGTGAAGCATGTAGCGCTATTGTAGAATTCAAATAAAAACCTCTCTCGTTCTCTTTGCTGTCTCTACAGCCATTCAGCATTGCATTGACCTACATGTACATTGCCTCTATTCAATAATTCAATTGTTCGTACCAAACTTCACTTTTGTTTCAATTTGCTCTCCTTTCTTACGAATGTAAAAAGCAATATAGTCTAACTGTGCGTTATTACGACAATTAATAGTACTTTGTGATACAAGTACGATCAACTTCATAACCTTTGATAGTCGCCCTCTCGAACGCATATCACATACTATTTTTTGTAACAAATGCATGTGAAAGGGGTTACAGTCCATACATTTTGTAAAAAATTGCATGAATCAAAGCATGAGCTGCTGTTTCCCTTGTGTGCCAAATTCCAATTCAAATTAGAAATTGAAAAAAACACATACATACATACGGACTTTTTTTCTGGACCACTTCTCTCAAAGGTTTTGAACAATTCGTGACGTAAAAATCTCGAAAATATATATTTTTTCCATGAAAACTGAACTTTCTCTATGAAAAAGCAAAATAGATAGATGATTGAGTGAAAGAAAAAGCAGTGCAATAAAAATATACACCGAGAAAAAAAATCGTTAGAACCAACAAAACGTGCGCTTGCGGGCGGCGAAAAGAATATTCTTTTCATCGAATGAAATATGTAATTGAACGAAGCAACAGCTGATAAAATCCAAAAATGATTCGATTACCATTGCCAAATATTTTGTCCAATTGACAAAATGTCCAATTGACAAAATATTCATTTCGCCGTCCGCAAGCGCTCGTTTTGTTGTTTCTAACGATTTTTTTCTCAGTGAAGTTAGGTTTATTCTCGGTCACATGGAGAAAAAAAAGTAGTTGGACAAACCAATAAATGGGTTCCGACAACCATTCGAAAGAGTTGAAATAGCGTCATTACTCAGTGGTTTATGACAACTACTCAGTGGGTTATGACAACTACTCAGTCGGTTATGACAACTACTTAGTGGGTTATGACAACTATTGTATTGGTGAAAACAGCACTGCGATTGGTTACAGGAGCGAGTTAGTTGCTGCAACTATTCAGCGGTTCAGCATATGCTGGAGTTGGTTCTTCCAACTACTTTTTTCTTTCAGTGCATTTGTGAAGCGAGAGCATTAACGATACACTGCACAGCGAATAAGAAGCACGTATGAAAAAAATGTACGTGTGAATAATACCTACGAGAAAAAAAGCACTAGTGCGAGAAGTAAAATCTGGCCGATTTGTGATCGTAGCATTCTTATCGTATTCTTACACGGAAAAAAAGATAAGTTGCCATAACCAAGAAATGAGGTGACACAACCAATCGATTTTTCTATTTCCCTTACAACTCAAATGGTAATACCAACGATTCGAATGGTAATACCGACGATTCGAATGGTAATATCAATGATTGGATTAGTTAACCTAACCAATCTCGCGAGAACTAATCGTGAATAGTTGAGGTTACTATTCGATATGGTTGAGGCAACTATTTTTTTAGAAATTGTGTACAGCAAATCGAAAACGTAGTTGCCACAACCAAACATTTCTTTCCGTGTAATCATAAAGTGCCGTTTACGTCACACTCTGCAGCCACGCATGAGTTACACAAATAATTGAATGTAAAAGTGTGAGATAAAAATACATACAGAATGAGAAAAGAAGCATCGGCATTGCTGCCATTCTCGAGTTATTAAAACTCTGCTGGCGCTTTTATTACCTTCCATCGAATAATCGAGTGTTGAAAAAAAATTAACGAACAAAACGAGGTACTAAAAAAAATGCACAACACTATGGAAAGAGACGCAGAAAACAGGCGGCCTGGTATTTATCTATTATTATTTCATTTTATTCAATTTCACCGAGAATATTCTCAAACAAGGTCCTCTTTGTTCACCACAGCAGGGGACAGCACTTAAAAGCGAATACTTAAAACGGACCAGCATGAAATGGTCGCATACGCGGTGCCGCTTCCCGTCTTCGGTCTCTCACTTTTCCCGGGACTTCCTTTTTTTCCTGACGCGCGTTTCTCTTCTCTCATTGCATTTACCGACCCTTTCCCCGAAGCAATCGCTCCGGTTCATCTTTTTCGTTCTCACTCTTTTTTCCCGCATATCCTTTCACGTCTTCCTTTCGCCTCGTTGCATTTCGGATGCTGCAGAGCAAACGAGAATGCTATAATACGCCCTTCCATCTTCCAGTCCAGACTCTCCTTTGCAGCCCATATAATTTAAACCCTGTTGTCCTCTTCTTTTTCCTCTTGTCGTGACAAAACAAGCGATAAAATGATGGCACATCAGTTTAACTGCAAACTGGCAGGCGGGTGGCTCGAAGTACCTTCTGATACGAAGCAAACTGAGGAAGAGGACCACTAACTCGCCGAACCGCGACCTATAGTGAAACCTCTTCAACAGAATCCGTGCGAGAGGCGAGACGACCGGTTTTGTCGCACCTGCTCGCCAAGAAGTTATCCTCCATCTCTGTCCCTTAAGTTCGCACTGCTTTCCACATCCCTTGGCAATATATGGGGCATTCCATAGCGATTTGACCTGGGTCTGACCCTCGACCTCTCGGATTTCATTCACGATTATTTGTGCTATTGTTCCAACTCTAAAAAAAAGCTCGAAATTTTTTCTCAATTTTTCAACTTTAAATTATTTACAATTTTTCAAAATGAAAATATGTTAACTCACATTTAAAAATCTGAAGAAATTCTCAAAAATCGCGTGTCTGCTATAAAAGTTTTAAAGCTTAGATGATCCGATATTTGCTTCTTTTTTTTGGAATTTTACTCGAATTACATTTTTTTCTAAAATATGGAATGACATTTAGAGATATGAAAACTGAAAATAATTCACTATCTGCTGTGGCTAGAATATTTTTATATGTATCACAGGTTTTTTGAGAATTCCCAGAAATTTTTTGGTCTTTTTTTGCAATAAAAACATCAACGTTAAATAAAACTAACGTAAACCGCGATCTCAAAGATTTTATATTATTTTCATTAATTCTATACCCGATTTTTGTTCTGGTGGCTCTAAGCTTAAAAACTTTGAAATCTGACACGGCATTTATGAGAATTTTAAAACTAAAAAAACCAATTCAAGTTGGAAAAAAAAATTGGAATAATATTTCGAGCTTATTTGTTACTTGTGACAATAACACGAAAAAATTGTGAACGAAATTCGAGAGGTTGAGGGTCGGACTCAGGTCGAATCGGCATGGAATTCCCCATATATACGTACTGAACTATGTATTTCTACCTTCTCCAGGATTTCTCGGCCTCTTTCCCTGCGAGCGCTATCCTGCATAATAATATGTGTCCTTCCCTTTCCCTCTGCCCTTCTGAATTCCTCCACGAAGACCCTCTTCCCTCCTTTTCCGCTTCTGGTCCGCCAGTTTCAGGCCCTCTCGTATCTTCTTCGTTCCGAACATATTACTATATTCATACTTACAGGGTACGCTACACTGTATACCAACTCAGAAGCGCACCCGCGTTTCTCTGTACTCTGTGTGCTTACGTATGCCGATGGTATACGCCTGAGCATAAGTGCAACCCTGGCGAATGTGTCGAAGTTCTCGTACCTCCTTCTACGGTCTTCGGTATGTATATGCGCTTGAAAAGTTTGAGGAGGTTCAACCAACTCTATAGTATTGATGTACCTTCGTTGACTAGCCTATACACTGCCGTTAGATTTGTTTAGACAACTTGCGATACGAAACTAACGTGATGGGTTTACCAAGCGAAGAAACTGTAAAGACATCGCAAACTGCTAAAGACATTGCAATACACGTCTTGAATTTTTTGTGTCAACAGAATATTATATACGAGTCCTTCTCTATAAATTCAGCCACATTTTTTTCCACGGTATTTTAAATATGTTTTTTAAATAACCATAATAAATAACTTGTTTTACTTTATTTTACAAAAAAGCTTAAAAACTATATGAAGAAAAATCTTCCCCACTTTGGCTCTAAGCTAGAAAATTTTCATATTCAGCAGAGTATTTTTCAGATTTTTAAATTATGGCATTCGAAATATCACTTCAAAAAAATATTACAAAAAAAATTGCATAGAGAAAATAAAAAATAAAAAACTGGTGCATTTGAGGGTTTAACCAATCCTATAAAAAATTGCGAGCCAAATCGGGGAGGTCGAGGGTCAGACCCAGGTCGAATCGGGATGGAATGCCCCATATATTAACATGTAAAACTACTCGAGTAGACACTTTTAGCATTACATCAGGTCTAACTGGGCGCTGATAGGGGCCTGGCCGGGCCTTAGCAGTGCCAGATTTGGGCCTGATGTGACGCTAAAAATGTTTACTCTGGTAAGTACCGTGATTGTAAGATACTGTCGCGATCATAAATCCACCCGCTAACCTATCCGAATTTTTATAAACCGAAATCGCACAATTCGCGTTCCAGTATTCCATAAAGATCTGATCTAGAAAATCCTTTCCAGATCCTATCCATAATGATTTTTCATTACATGAAATGTCTTTATTACTGGAGTCCATTTCAGTTTGTAAACTAGCACACAAATAGGTATACAAACGGGTGCAAACAATGAAGGAAGTCGATGCGGAAATGTTTGCCAGCTTCCGAATTACTTTAAACACGATAAACCTACAAATCAGCATTTCAGTATCCCTCGCTTCCCTTGACATGCAGCGGTTCCACATGGTCGCAAGGTAAACCCGGCAAACGGCAAACTACAGAATAACATTGTGGTAGTTGTTGCATCACCTAACAGTGACGCAGGCCGATTGAGTTCTCGTCAGTGATCGCTTGGATGCGTACCGAGTTAGCCAACGAAGTTGGTCTCATTGGAGTCCCGTTGGAGAATCGAGTTCGCTGCCAGGCGAGAGACACAGCGAGGTATGGGGTTTGCCAGTCAGTTGGTATGACGTCTCTTCGTGACTGTAGCGATCCAGAAGCGACGACTGGACCATGTGTTATACGTTGCGAAAATACATGTGGATAGAACGTACTTGTGTGTACAGTAGTACAGTAGGACGCAACGGCAAAGCAGGCGGAGCTGAAAGTGCAAACAAGACCGAGGTCCTGGAGGCAGACCGCCACACCCAGTTAAATTATTTAGTATAAATTGGCGCGACCTCTGTCCATAAGACTTGGCCTCTCTGCTGCGTTCACTGTACTGCACGCTACTACTGTGGTATATATGTCATCAAACTTGGAAGTCTAGAGTACACACACGCACACACACACACACACACACACACACACACATACGCACACACGCACAAACACAGAATCGTTTTACGGTCCTTCCACTGTTTTTTTTCCCGGGACGTTTGCGAGCTCGATTCGCTGGCTAACCACCCTCTTTCTCTTTTGTTTGCGCACTGCCTGGTTCTCAGCCAGTGCATCAGTTGATATATAGAAGTGAACGAGACAGTGGAATTGAAAATTACTGCTTATTTAACGCAACGGTGAAGGTGGATGAAACATACTTAACAATGTATTCATTTCGTAAAGCGAAAAATGTAACTTTCTAAAAGTTTGCGAATTAAATTGCATTGAAAACACTTTTAGATACTTAATACTTCTTGCACTATTTTCAAAATTTTGAAACGTATGTTTTTTTTTTCAACGACTTGATGAATTGGGCTCAAATTTTGAGAGAATACGCGGAATTATGGTAAAAATGGACTAAGCTTTTGACTCCGCAATACTGAAAGTCGGTTTTTCAAAATAGTTAAAAAACCAAAACTTGGGTTATCTCTGGACGTTTGCGATCTTGATTCGCTAGCTACACTTTCTTTCATACAACTAAAAATCTAGCTTTCTAAAAGTTTTCGAATTAAATTACATTGAAAATACTTTTAGATATTTGGAAAATACGTTCTCCACCACTTTCAAAATATTCGAACGTATTTTTTTTTTAAACGGCTTCATAAATGTGGCTGATATTTTGAGAAAATACACGTAATTATAGTAAAAAAGGGCTAAGGTTTTTTCTCGACAATACTGAAAGCCGTTTTTTTTAAATTCGAAAAACCAAAATTGAGATTAAATGGGTGAGACTCAGTTAATTTTCTACGGGTAACATCTCTGCCTCTTAAAAATAATATTGAGTTCCAAATAATCTTTTCTTTCGTTTCCAAAAAATGATCTCCTTTTTCCGGATGAAAAAAAAATGTCGAATAAATTTATATTCAACTATTGACTATGCCAAAAGGTCAAAAGGCATTACCATGAAGTTTGCGAAGCAATTTACGAATCTCCGAGGATTTTTCACTTCACCTCCATTTTCATTCGCACTATGGAAGGAGTTTAATAGAATATAAAAAAAAATTAAATAGTCGACATACCGCATCAGGAAGCTCGTTCTCTTGTGCTGTGTAAAACGTAGCATTTAATTTCATGACTCTATTCTTGAAACTCCCGGACTATTAGCAGGGATATTATAAACGCTGGAGTAATAATTGTACCCAGGTCGCTGGTGCTCGTGCTGTTGCTGCAACGATGCGCCTCTTCTATTCTGCGATACTACTCTCACTCTATAGTTGGCCCGCTTTTGTTACTCATCGTGTACACCCGAGCTAGCGCACATTTTGTTTTGTTTCATTTCTTTCTTTGCGGACGGGGTAGTCGTTGCCGGGGGAAAAAAACGAAGAACAGGAAATGTACACCGAGCACGATTCACCCCCGAGACACAGGAATACGGTAGAAAACGTGGAAAGGCCTCTACGGCTCGCTTTTCTTCATCATACATTTTTCGTCTCCCTCTGTTTGATAATGGAAGGCACGTCGTCCTCTCAAACGTTCCGTGAGGTACCGTGTTAATTTTTTAGCAATCTTTCTTGGGGATGAAACGCCGTGATAGCCTTTTATCGTTACCAGCACCTTCACTCCCTCTTGTTGGCCACTCTCCGACTATTCCCTCTATGTGAAGGATGGTTTCAACCACGCGAGAGTCAAAGTAAACGAGTTAATGGAATCCCCAGCAACAGTACCATACGAGTATGTGTATCGCGAACAGCAAATATGTTCAAGCTCATGCGTCATAAATGCGTACACATGTCTCGATGGTTTAAAACACATTGGATATCACGTCTGCGTATCTCAGCGTTGATTCACATTTGTTCACTGACTTTAATTAACCACGTATAACACTGAGACTTCATTTTCATTGGATTTGCAAATTACATTACAGATACAATGCTTAAAGTCAAAAATGTAAAAACAAAATAGAGGATTAGTCATAAATAAATTCTCTACTTTGTCATTGGGGTTGTAAATTATATTACAGATTAAATGTATACTTAAATGGAAAAATGTAAATACAAAATGGAGGATTAGTCATAAATAAATTCTCTACTTTGTCATTGGGGTTGTAAATTATATTACAGATGAAATGTATGCTTAAATGCAAAAATGTAAATACAAAATGGAGGATTAGTCATAAATAAATTCTCTACTTTGTCATTGGGGTTGTAAATTATATTACAGATTAAATGTATGCTTAAATGCAAAAATGTAAATACAAAATGGAGGATTAGTCATAAATAAATTCTCTACTTTGTCATTAGGGTTGTAAATTATATTACAGATGAAATGTATGCTTAAATGCAAAAATGTAAATACAAAATGGAGGATTAGTAATAAATAAATTCTCTATTTTGTCATTGGGGTTGTAAATTATATTCCAGATTAAATGTATACTTAAATGCGAAAATGTAAATACAAAATGGAGGATTAGTCATAAATAAATTCTCTATTTTGTCATTGGGGTTGTAAATTATATTACAGATTAAATGTATACTTAAATGCAAAAATGTAAATACAAAATGGAGGATTAGTCATAAATAAATTCTCTATTTGTCATTGGGGTTGTAAATTATATTACAGATGAAATGTATGCTTAAATGCAAAAATGTAAATACAAAATGGAGAATTAGTCATAAAGAAAATTCTCTACTTTGTTATTGGGGTTGTAAATTATACTACAGATTAAATGTATACTTAAATGGAAAAATGTAAATACAAAATGGAGAATTTGTAATGAATAAATTCTCCATTTTGTCAGGTCTATCTAAACTCTTGTAAAAGGAAAGTGATGACTATTGAGTATAGTCAATTAATTGTAAACAGGGCTGCCAGTTGACTAATTAAACTGTACAGCAAACCCCCTTGTGGTTTACCTTAGGGTATAACTAGCAACTCCTTGTGCAAAACTACAGGAGTATGAGGTACGCTCGATGAAGTGTTTTGTAACGCATGAGCCAGACTCAAAGGTACTATAGTGCGAGCAACGGTGCGGCACCGGTGGATGATATACTTGGTATCGAAACTCTCGACGATTTTACCATGCATAGTTGTGGCTGACGTCGGCGTCAACTTCGAGGGTAACAAGGTGCCGCTGACTGCCACGACAAGATGTTTGCTAGTATAAACGCTTGATGGTTTCCTTTCGCATGTGTGCGAACGAACCTATATGGTAGAGCGCAAGCCAACTAGAAGCGGTAAAATCTATGTAAACATGTATGTCTATGCACGAATGGTAAATATATGTCTTCGTGGTGAAGTTTGAATTCGTCACTTCGAAAGTACAGTATTTGTTGTAAGTACTTTGAGGATGTATCGTAGATAACTTCCTACTTCAAAATTTGATTCGTTTTGCATCTCAGTTCTATGTGATAAAAGACAAATCTGACAGAAGAAATCGATCCGAAAATCGTTCTTAACCATCGAAACAAATGTGGCCGTATTAATCGAAAAATATAGGATAACAGGAAAAGATTCAGCGATTAATGGTTGTCTAGATATCATTAATAGAAAAACAACATTTTATTTTTGTTTTCTGTAAAACTTTACTTTGCAGGGACATGAAACATCGAGAAATTTGTTTAACGCCTGAGTACTTAAATTTTTATTATTTTTCGAATTTTTTCCGAGTGGACAGTCCAAATGCCATGATATTCCGTTTTTTTTAATCTCCACCCAAAATTATTCCACATAAATTCTCCGTGATTTGTAATTGGTAATTTACGCATTTATCACCCGCAGACTAATAATGTTGGGGTCTAATAATACGAAACAAAAGTCCAAGCGCATCACTATCATCTGAGCATCCACAAAGTAGTTCAATTCCGCGATATCAATTGTGAACCAAAAAGACATCATTTCCGGTACATATATTCCACAATAGTTACGAGTGTCATAAAAACGCATTGGTGGTATTGGAATGCTCTGGTTAGATTTTATTGTCGACTTTCAAATTCGTCACCCCGAAAGTGCAATATTTCTTATATCTACTGTAACCCTTTAACCCCTTTCCAGCGAAGGGGTTCAAGGGATGTGTTACCAAATTAAATGTGCATGTTTTTATCGAAAAAAGTATAAGAAAACATGAGCTTTCGATTTCCTGGAAAAGATTCGGCGATTAATGGTTGTCCACACCAAATCATTCCATATAAATTCTCCGTGATATGTTATCAGTAACTTTCCAATATATCATCCGCAGACCGGTAATGATGACTTCTGATAATACGAAACAAAAACTCTAAGCGCATTATCATCATTTAAGCATCCACAAAGTTGTTCAATTCCACGATATCAAAAGTGAACCAAAAAGTCCCCATTTCCGGTACAGCTATTCCACGATAGGTACGAGCGTCGTAAAAACGCATTGGTGGTATTGGGATGCTCTGGTTAGTCACTTTTTTCGATTTTCTATTGTAACTTCTTCGGTGTGATGAGCTGCTAGCTGACTATAGAGTTTTGACACACTATTGCGTCAATGCCAACGAAGGGGTTAAAAGATGTATTACCAAATTAAATGTGCGTATTTTTATCGAAAAAAGTATTAGAAAATATGAGCTTTCGATATTCTGGAAAAGATTCGACGATTAATGGTTGTCCACACCAAATTATTCCATATAAATTCTCCGTGATATGTTATCAGTAATTTTTCAATATATCATCCGCAGACCGCTAATGGTGACTTCTGATGATACAAAACAAAAACTCTAAGCGCATTATCATCATCTAAGCATCTACAAAGTTGTTCAATTCCACGATATCAAAAGTGAACCAAAAAGACCCCATTTCCGGTACAGATATTCCACGATAGGTACGAGCGTTGTAAAACCCCGTTGGTGGTATTAGAATGCTCTGGTTAGTCGTTATTTTCGATTTTCTGTTGTAACTCCTTCGGTGTCACGAGCTGTTAGCTGCCTATAGAGTTTGGACGCACTATTGCATCAATGCCAACGAAGGGGTTAAAAGGATGTATTACCAAATTGAATATGCGTGTTTTTATCGATAAAAGAATCAGAAAACATGAGCTTTCGATTTTCTGGAAAAGATTCGACGATTAATGGTTGTCCACACTAAATTATTTCATACAAATTCTCCGTGAAATATTATCAGTAATTTTCCAATATATCATCCGCAGACCGGTAATGATGACCTCTGATAATACAAAACAAAACTCTAAGTGCATTACCATCATCTAAGCATCCACAAAGTTGTTCAATTCCACGATATCAAAAGTGAACCAAAAAGACCCCATTTCCGGTACAGATATTCCACGATAGGTACGAGCGTTGTAAAACCCCGTTGGTGGTATTAGAATGCTCTGGTTAGTCGTTATTTTCGATTTTCTGTTGTAACTCCTTCGGTGTCACGAGCTGCTAGCTGCCTATAGAGTTTTGACACACTATTGCGTCAATGCCAACGAAGGGGTTAAAAGGATGTATTACCAAATTGAATATGCGTGTTTTTATCGAAAAAAGAATCAGAAAACATGAGCTTTCGATTTTCTGGAAAAGATTCGACGATTAATGGTTGTCCACACCAAATTATTTCATACAAATTCTCCGTGAAATATTATCAGTAATTTTCCAATATATCATCCGCAGAGCGGTAATGATGACCTCTGATAATACAAAACAAAACTCTAAGTGCATTACCATCATCTAAGCATCCACAAAGTTGTTCAATTCCACGATATCGAAAGTGAACCAAAAAGACCCCATTTCCGGTACAGATATTCCACGATAGGTACGAGCGTTGTAAAACCCCGTTGGTGGTATTAGAATGCTCTGGTTAGTCGTTATTTTCGATTTTCTCACTATTGCGTCAATGCCAACGAAGGGGTTAAAAGGATGTATTACCAAATTAAATGTGCGTGTTTTTATCGAAAAAAGGATAAGAAAACATGAGCTTTTGATTTTCTGGAAAAGATTCGACGATTAATGGTTGTCCACACCAAATTATTCCATATAAATTCTCTGTGATATGTTATCAGTAACTTTCCAATATATCATCCGCAGACCGGTAATGGTGACTTTTGATAATACAAAACAAAACTCTAAGCGCATTACCATCATCTAAGCATCCACAAAGTTGTTCAATTCCACGATATCAAAAGTGAACCAAAAAGCCCCCATTTCCGGTACAGATATTCCACGATAGGTACGAGCGTCGTAAAAGCCCGTTGGTGGTATTGGTGTGCTCTGGTTAGTCGTTATTGCTGGTACGGGTTTCACGTAGCTATGAACTCGACGAGCTCGCTCGCACACGTAGGCTCGCATAAACGCACATTAGGGACGTGCTTAGAGCCGCTTGCGAGCGTGTTCTCGCGTGGCCAACGTTAACGACGATATCACGAAACGAGAGAACAGCACAGGGCTGTGGAGTGAGCGAAGCTGAGAGAACCCCTAGCACCGCGCACCGGGTTCGAACGTACATTCACTGCCGAACATTAATTACGGAGGATTATTAACATCGGCTGGCTCCAATGAATTTCAGAGCTTGGTGCTGGCGATGTGCAAGCGGCGTGTATTCAAAGGGTGTGCTTATGTCGTCGACGATAGTAGTGGGAAGTGGCGGACGAAGGAACCCTTGGAAAATTCATCCACCGCCGACATCATCATGCGAACTGGGCTCAAACAGTACACGAACATAGTTTATATATATATATATATATATATATATATATATCTACCGGAGGATCGAGCACTGCGTCTGTGGCTGCTATCAGGCAACGATGCAACGGTTGGATATATATGCAAGGATGCTAGCGAGATCCGATTATACGAGCGTGAACCTCAAATCGACGCACGAAGTGAGGCCGCACTAAATTCCGAAAGGTTTTCGTGTGCCCTGAATCATCGAGGAAATCCATGCAGGGGGGATTAGCCGCTCGTTCGAGTGGCCAACTAGGAGAAATCGATTAACTTCACCCCTGCTATGTTCTATCATTCTATCGCCTGCACTTCATCCCCTTTCTTGTTTTCTCTCTCGCTCTGTCTTTCTATGAAGAATCCGATTACGTTTCTCTCTCTTTCATCCGTATGCTCTCCTCGTTAGCTCGCGTGTTTTCGCAACCGCCCTTCATAGCATCGTACAGAGACCGCAGCAATGTACTCCACCACTGGAAAGCTCGGATTTGTATGAAAGGAGATCGAGTAATGAGCTACCGTCATGTACTATACGTACAATGTACTCTCGTTCAGGAAGTGGATTTTTTGCCGGCATCCAACTAGCCTCTGAGAATACAGTAGAGAGCGTCAGGGTAATTTTTTATTGGGCACCGTGGCCAATTCAGACTCGACCCGCCTACTCTCGAGGGTCGAATCTTTATCGGTTTCTCTTTGCCGTTGCGCTCCTTTGCTCAATCCCTGTCTTTTTGCCCTATCTTTTTCACCGTGATTACTGCTCGCCACACAGGCGAATCTTGCAACGAAGAGGAAGAAAAAAAACATTCTCTTCAACGCACGCTGTATTGGACACTCAATCGTTTTTTTTGCTGCCTTTTCTACTGTCCCTTGGTGACGTATATTTTTTTCATCCTTTATCATACATCGACGAGGAAGTGTTTTCGTTCGTGTCAGCTTCGAAGATTGGAAGATCGGGGTGGATTGATTAATGTCTCGAGATGTGGTGGAGACGAGGGTGGGGCACGATCCGTCACCCTCCTTAAGATGACACTGCGGTGAACGTTTGGTACACGCCGAATTCACGTGGGGATGATGTTCCTGTTCCACTTGACGCTGTCGTTGCCATTACCTCCTCGTTGTACGGTGATGGTGGCGCTGCTTCAGGGGTTGTTGATTTCGTTCGTTCGTTGCGCTATGTACCATCGTCTCTACAGGATTAATGGGACTCTGTTGAGTGCCAATAAAATCATTGGACAATCTAGTACTCCACGTATATCAGGTCATAAATCGGTGCCGAGGGTATACCGATTAATTATCGCTTCGTCGCTCTTCATCCCCTCTTTCCATTCGTATCTTCATCGACAATTTTTAACACCTATACCTAACTATCGGGAAAAAGATAACTCTCGGCTTCTGGAAGTGTATAATCGATTGGACTGGAAATTTCACAACCTGGAATGAAAATGATGTTTGCTTTTTAATGTTATTTGAAAATGATTTAATGCTCTTTTCACAATGTTGATGCTCTCTGGCTTATTAAAACTTTGATTTGGAAAGTTTTTTTTATTAAACTTGAGGCCAATAGTAAGATGTGACTTTTATTTTTAGATTCCCACTAACCAATATGAGGAGTAGTTTGTAATTGGTTTCATATGTCCTTCTCGGTGCGAAAACTGGAAGAAAAATGTTTACTTAAATTTCCATTCCCTCCGGCTATTACATACACCGCATTATTTTCGTATATTCATGCTTTCTCCTAGAGAAAGTTTTTATTTATGGAAGAAGTTCTTTTTTAGACTTTCTTGTTAGGTCCGCAAAAAGGGCCAAAACATCGAGAAAAATTATTTGCGGGAAAACGTGTGTATATGTGGACTTTTCGGTGTCAACATTCTAGCATTTTAATTTTTTTTCAGGTTTAACGATTAGATTATTGTTAATTGTGATTTAAGATTCCATTTGGCACAAATTTAATATTTCGTCCCCACATACGATAATTGATCGCTAATGATAAATTAGGACAAAAAAATGGTCATTGCCCTGGAAACTTTTGATTTCCTACCGTTCGTCTTGGTTTACTTGAATTTCCATATTTCATTAAAATCCCAGTGAAATATGTCAAATAAGGCAGTTTAAGTAAATACCGTTGAAAATATTCATACAAACATGCCAACGTATTATTTTATCGTTGAAAAATTTATAGTCGTATCGACAACCAATAAATCTGTCGCAGCCAGTAAGATAATCGCTTTCATCCACATAGCTTAAAGACTCCATAACTTATATTCTCCTCTTACTTTTACCGCGCTTCCTGGCAAAGCCGTGTCCATGCACCCGAGTTTCTGGCTGCTCTAACGAAGTAGACTTTGCCGTGCAGTCTCGTTCTATGCGCTTCTGTCTCATCTCTTCTCCATGTGCGTGTCTGTGTAAGTGCTTTCAACGTGTATATATATATACACATACATATACATATACATATATACATTGGAGCTGACCAGGCTTCAGCCAATTTGCAGTAACTCGGTCCACTACTCCCCGTGCACCTCAGGGAAAGGCTGACTAAAACCGTAGAAATTTGCGGCTACTGTGCACGAAGAAAATATACGATATTAGGTAGGTATAGGAAAGGTGGTACGAGACCGTAGGTCGGCCAGTAGGGCGTATATATAAGGGTGGGCTTGGAGAGAACGACGGCTTGCGAGATTTTTAAGAGCACCGTAGGAACTTGGATAACAATTCCCTCTTGGCCAAGGTAAAACGGTGATTCTTTACGATTTCGCGAAGCCTAGCTCTTTACATACTTCTTTTTATCTCCTTTCTGTACACATGCTGCGATGATAAGGAGATTTCGATATAACTATGTTCACGAACGTAGCGCTACGTTTTGAGCAGGGTAGTGCATTTAAAGTACATTCTATCCTCTCGCCAACTGCATTATCTTTTGTACCGTACATATGGAAGTATATTCATTCTTTATGAGCTTACTGCTAAGGGTACTCTTTTGGCCAACGTGAATATATACTCGGACTCCAGCTATTCTTGGAGCTTATAATTCAATGATATAGTTTAGTGTCTCACGTTCACGTAATACGAAATATCCCGTATAAATTGTTAAGTTTCCGGCTGACAATGGTCGTTCGTCGTTCAGGAGAAAAATTTGCTAGTACAAAAGAGCATACGATACATCATTTCAGCTTGCATAAATTTCTGTCCTAGAAACTGTTGGAACTTTGGTAATGTATACCGTGTTTCCGGCACGGAAGGTGCTTGTATCACCGTGAACCATAGAATTTTCAAATATTTTACAGCGGAGACGTTGGACCTGAAAGCTGTTGCGGGGTACAAAGCACGATTGCCTTGCGATCTTGATTCACCATTGAAGAACGAGGCCGTCGTCACGATCCTGTGGTATCGCGAGGAGACCAACAAACATCCGATATTCAGTGTGGACGCACGTGATCGTAGTCTCTCCCAGGCAAGGGTGTGGTCGGATCCAAGGGTTTTTGGTGATCGAGCAACTATGAGGACCGCAGTGAAACCAGCTGAGCTCGAGATCGATCCTCTGCTTCACAGTGACCACGGGCTTTACCTATGCAGGGTGGACTTCAAGGACAGTGCGACCAAAAACTACAACATCAATTTGACCATTGTCGGTGAGGTCAACGTAAACGATTCAATTAAACATAAATATGAATAAATTCTGAAATCTCATAAATATGCCTTGTTTGAGTATTTCATATTTTCCCTGCAAAAAGAGATGGTGTACATGTGTACACAGAATTTGAGATCTAATGATCAAGATTGAAGCGATATTATGGGAAATATTCATATCGAATTAAAATTATTCTACTAGAGGATATCGTCATTTTTGATAAAAAATATAGTAATCGGTTGTGTTGGTTTCGCAAATTTACTTCGTTCTCGCTATCATTTTTTTTATGACATGGAAGGAGGTTTGGCCCGTGTCATCTTATTTTTATTATACGTTTTTCTGAAGGAAACTTTTTTTATTAACGTAAGTTTGTAATAATATACTATTTGATAAAAAGGAAATTGTCGGCAAGCTGCGATCTGGTACAAATTATCATATGGGTTCCATACAAATTTCCATGACGTTCGTGAAAACTTCCCATGTGATAATTATAGGTGACACTGGTTCATTTAGTATCTTTATCAGTTTTCACCATAGCGCTTTGCAGTTTTTTACACGATCTTGTCTCCATATATGAGTTTCTTTGGTATCCACCATCTCGTTCTTATAAAACAAAGATTATCTTCACGTAAAAAGAATAACAGCAATGAGCGAGGAGTTTATTTGGGTAACGCTGAGGTTGGTTCGTTACAAGTGCTATCGAAGCATTCCGGATGACCGGTTCTCGCCCCGGAACCGTCCAATTTTCACTTAATTAATAGATAGGGATTGGCGAGCAACAGGTGTTAGACAGGCAGGTCCGTTGGATCCAAGTCCCGGAGATTAAATGGTGCATGATTGATGAAGCATTATTCTTCATTTGCGTAGTTTGCGAAAGACTTCTTTGCTAAAAAAAAAAACAGCTAAGGGATAGATATCCTTTGTAAGTGAAGGTACACGATTCGAGACAGGATAAAACATTACATTTTTAAGGGTAATAAAGTTCCTGCAAGCGTTACTTTTGTTTGTTCCAATTCAGTTCCACCCGAGACACCAGTGATATACGCCAATGCGGACAGAAGACCTTTCACGAAGATACTCCAACCCTTCAACGAAGGTAGCGAGTTGTCGCTCATGTGTGAGGTCGTGGGTGGAGTTCCACCCCCTAGGGTAGCTTGGTATCTCGAGAACAAGCTTCTCGACGACACGTACAACAGAAAACAAGCTGATGTCACCGTAAACCATCTGGACGTGACAAGAGTATCCAGGGATTTTTTGACGGCGAGGTTGATTTGTCGGGCAAGCAACACTCACCTGGTACCGCCGGTGAGCTCGCAAATAATTCTGGACGTAAATCGTGAGTACAAAATCGACTGGAAATTGGATTAGATATTTTTTATTTTCCTTTTTATGGCATTATAAAAAATGGAAGAATAAATTGAGAGAAATTACCTGCTACGTTTGCTTGTCCAGTCAAACCAGTGGTGGTCAACATCACAAACAAACAGAATCATATATCGGCACTACAGACTTACGAGGTGGAGTGTTTGAGTTCCGGTTCGCGACCTCCAGCTGTCATCACCTGGTGGAAAGGCAGTCATCAAGTTCAGCACATGGCGACAACCGTGAGTATATGACTCCATAACTCATGCTACGAAATTTATGCGCCCCGTTTACTCGTCCCGGTGTCCTATGACTCGTTAGAGTTTCAGAGTTCTTCGATAGTTTGCAGAGGGATCGAACGTGACGAGGAGCGTGCTGAGCTATGTACCGACGATCGAGGACAATGGCAAGCTCCTCAATTGTCGTGCCGAGAACCCTAGCGTGGAAAATAGTGCTCTCGAGGATATTTGGCGTCTTGTTGTTCACTGTAAGAATGATGAATACAAATCTAAACAAATAAAAAAATGCAGATGTCGAATGGTGTATTGGTATCTAACCTTGTGGGTGAATTCTAGACGTTCCGGTAGTGACGATAAAGTTTGGCTCTAGTCTAAAACCGAACGACATAAACGAGGGTGATGACGTGTACTTTGAGTGCTATGTCAAAGCCAATCCTGCAGCCTACAAGCTCGGTTGGTTCAAGAATGGCAAGGAAATTCATCAAAACGTGTCTGCTGGAATATTGTTGCCTGGAAGACAGTCGTTGGTTCTACAAAGAGTCACGAGATTGTCAGCGGGCGAATATTCATGCATGGCAGCTAATGTTGAAGGGACTGCTATAAGTAGACCGGTTACCCTTGAAGTCATGTGTAAGCTTAATAAACTTTATCCCCATTCTCTCGGATTTCTTCAAGCTTGAATACTGAATACTGATAAAATCGTGGCAAAAATCAATACGCATTTCCAGATGCACCCATATGCAAGGATGGCTCCATGGCACAGGTTGTCGGTGCTCTCAAGCACGAGACGATATCGTTGGTGTGCGGCGTTCAGTCGAAACCTCCACCCACTACGTTTCACTGGACCTTCAACAATTCCGGAGAACTGATGAACGTACCGTCCAATCATTTTACTCAGATCAAGCCATTGAAACGTATCACGAATCATTGGCATGGTTCTCGCCTAAATTATACACCGGATGACGACATGGACTACGGGACAGTCTCATGCTCAGCGAAAAATAGGATCGGGGTACAGAGGACCCCTTGTCTCTTTCAAATAATCGTTGCCGGGAAGCCTTATCCTCTGCAAAACTGCTCGGCTCTCCAATCCACCGGACCTTACGCATATAGAATGGGTAAGTGTTCGAATAATTATTGGAGTTTCCGTGCACTTTAGTTGAATTACAATATTCTCTTTAACCCTCCTCTGTCTACATTATTCCCTTTCTGTTTTCATTCTCCATTCACTAACCCAAAATGTAATTTCCCGTTTCATCCGCAATAACGATTTTCCATAAATCATCTTATCAGGTCACGAAGATTTTAAGACCATGGACACGCAGGATTCTGAATGGCTGATTGTCAGATGCAGCGAGGGTTTCGACGGTGGTCTACCTTTGACGGGTTTCGAATTGGAGGTCTACGGCGAGGAAAGTGTTCATCGCATAAACACATTTTACCGGAATCACAGTGAAAAATCAAATAGTCTAGGACAGCAAGGTCCTGTATTCGAAGTACCTGGTCTGGAACCTGGCAGAAATTATAAGCTGTTACTGTACGCCATCAATGCCAAGGGTCGTAGCGATCCAGTAGTTCTGGAACCTGTGTCTCTGAAAGGCGTCGCTATGTATACCACAGGTGAGCTTGTTAATGCTTCTTATAAATTAATCATTGAGGTATTTACCGAGAAAGCCATCATCAAAGGACTCTTGTGATTATGATGGTTCCAATGAAAAGCACTAATTAACCGCAACATTTTGTAATCACTTTAAAATATTAACGAGTCGTCGAGGTCGCACATCCATAAGCCATCCCCTCCACCCAAGCCGACTTTGCCAGCTTTTTTCAAATAATCTCCCTTTTGCGATCGGTACAACTATACCACCCTGCGGAAGTTCCCAGGACTTCTGAAGCGAAAGCTTCTTGCTCGGCACGCTTTTTCCTTAGGCAACGGCCCTGAATTAAAATCCCATAAAGCTTCTCTTTGGAAAAGAAGAAAAAGGGACTGGTTACTGGTGCTGCCTACACTCCCTCTTATCCTTTTTTCCCCGCACTCTACCTGTCTCATTCGGTGCCGCGCGCTCGCGTTTATCGTCTTTAATTTCCATCTCCATGGTTTATTCATGCCGGACGCAGGAGTTTTCTCTGTGTATGTGAGAGTGTGCGCATTTCTATTAGCCATGCTCTGTGTATTTTGCCAATGTATACTGACACTCTCCATGCATGTACATATAATTCTTCAGTATTCGTATCATACAGTATGTACACCTACGTTTATATTTACCTTCGTTCATAACGTTTCTTGTCTCTTCTATACCCTACGACGTATACTAACTGTATACTTAGTAGTATAATGCCGTGCACACAAGGCAACCATGAGCCCGGGGCTTATCTCCACTTCTACGGTCTGATAGTTGGTGAGCCGTGGAAAGATCCTGAGCCAAGGAAACATAGATAGTGTCGTTCTATCCTCGACTATTCCCCCACGGTTGACCCTGCACTATACTAACATGTATATGTAACCCGATGCAGTGGAGTATGTTAACGTGGGGTTGGTGTCTGTGAAACAGGGCAAAGGGGATTGTTCAAAGTATCCTCGATTCTTGTACTCATTTTGTCGTACTACTTGACCCGGTGCGTGTTCAGGTGACATCGTAACACGAGCTCTCCTTCGTTCGCACAGCACATTGAGTCACCCCACGCGAACATAAAGCCATTATTCGGGTGTTGGATAAATGAAGGTATACCATAAGGGTGTTTCAACCCAAATGTATTCTTTGTTAACCCTCCGTCAAGCAGTTTTGGTGCTTCCACTTTGAACGCTCTGAAGCTCGAGGGGGTGATGCACATAGTTAGCGAAGAAGAATAGGTGGACTTGCGATACTAGTCAGGGCTAGGCTTGTGTCACGCAGAGGACGGTAGGCTTCGGTTCAACGTAACATCCGGTGGCCAGACAGTAGCGGTGGACGATGTTGATCGCGACGACGGAATTAGCCATGGATAGCTCTACGCCTCGGAGCTGTTCGTGGTCGATGTACCTAACCAAAGAGACGACTCCGCAAGTCCGGTCATCCACTTACATGTACTATATAGAGATATACGTATACTAAATCTGATACAGCAGACAAACGGGTGCTATAGGTAAGTTACGGTAAGGAACCCGCCTAACGAACCACCGTGCGTTTTCCGAATCCCAAATAGCGGATGTCATCACCATTTCGGTCTTCCTTCTCGAGTATACGTTTCCACTCTTAATACTTGTTTTCGGTCTATTCTCGCCATTCGTATGCTGCACCCTAGTCGCAGTCCATCTTGGCCATTTGTGCACCAGGAGACAATAGGAAAAAATAGGAGACACGTAAGACGAAAAGAGGGAGTGATGTCGAAGGATTAACTCGCTGGACACGTTCGAGGAAATTTCTCAGAGAAACTCGCGTCTCCGTTGTTAGGGATCTCGAGGGCGATTATTTTCCCCGGAAGTTGGATACATGTCGGAGCTCTCGACGACTCGACCAGTCACTCTTTATCTGTGTGTCTCTTGCCATTTATATGAGGAATTTTGTATTTCTTTTTGTCCTTCTCATAGGTCGAGGGTCGTCGGAAAAGAGCACAGACTACAGTCTCTTGGTGGCTTGTTTTGCTGGGGGTATCACTGCCGTATGTATCCTTGTAGTGGGAGTAACTTTGACTCTCTACCGTCGGAATCATCCAATGCAGCCGATCAAGACCCAAACTCACGTGGTGCATTGCGAGAGCAAAGAAGATCACGCGATGCCACCGATTGTTATACCGGGGAAAGATCCTCGGCGTGACTTCAAGGATTCCAGGGATTTTCGGGAAAGCAAGAAAGACCAAGTAACGAAAGCCACGTCGAGGGACATTGGGAAAGAGTCCAGCAGGGATCAACAGCAGCAGCAACAGCAGCAATTCCAGTTGCAGCTTCAACCAAGCGTCGATCCAACCGAGGAAAATCCCGACGTCATTCCAAACAAAGTGGACCGAAGGACAGTGATTTTCGAACCGAATTACACCCCGAAAATCGAGAGAACGAAAACAGGGGAATTTCGTGATCACCTTGAGGGTTACGAATATCCGTCGCCGAGTTCAGTGCTTCACGCCAAGGACAGTATTTGGATATATCCTAACGGATACGCGGATCGACCAGAAGAGATGAGTCCAGCTCGTCCGAGCACTCTTCCAGTTCATCGTACTCATGACATCTATACGAGAAGTTCGCGTGTTCAGGAGAGTTGTATATGAAGTCCCATTATCTTCTTCTACTTATCTCGATAACTGCCACGTCATTTTCCATGGCTACTCGAAACCCCTCCCCATCCCCTCCCACCCAGATCATCATCCTCCCACAGGCCACAATGTCAAATAAAACAAGAGAATCAAGGAAAAAAAATACACGATTCAATATGTTAAAATAAACTGTCATCGATTATATCACCGTTCAAGGAGTGATCTGAGGTCATTAAATTCGACACTCGACTACTACGCGACAACGCCGACGTGTATCGATGTCTGTACATAGACAATAAAATCTCGTTGTTAAGATCTTCATGATATATATAAAATATGTGTTACTAGTTTTTTCACATTAATTTACAGTGTTACATACCCCAACATGAAAATTTCATTTTAGCATGTGATCTTTTTTCGCCAGCTGACTGCGATTGACCGACAAATCTTACTGGTTCAACTTGAGGAAAAAGAAAAAAAAACCGGAAACCCATGTGGCTCAGATTCTCCTGTACTAAACCCACGACAGCCAATGTCTTCTGCAGCTCTGAAAGATTTTTCTCTGGATATCGTTATCATCCGTTCTCGAACGGGTCGTCAGGGTGGCAGTCGCGGTGCCGGAGGTTTGCTACCACCGGCGAAAAGTAGGATACGAGAATTTCACCGGGTTCAACGATAAATCACATCGTTAGAACGACGCAGAGAGGAGAACGGTCACAGAGTGAAAGTGCGAGAGGGCGAGAGTTGGCCAAGCGGAGTTTTAGCTGGCGTGGAAATAAACTGCCGCCAATCCGGCACCGGAAGCGCAATCGCTCTCTCGGTCCGTGTGCAACGTAGCCTGCTGCTTCATCCTCTTGCAACTCGAGCACTGATCCACGCTGGGGAGTCTCATGAGAGAGGGTTGGCAGAACTGCCAGAGGCGTAGCGGCTACTACTCCGCTCTGCTTGTCTCATCCCATCCTTCTGTCTCCGTCTCGTCACCCTTACCTCCCTTTGCTCCCAACGAAATAAGCCGTCACCTGTCTCTCGTCTCCTGAATCGCTTAACTAGCCACGAGACTAGCTGGGAAGTTGACATCCCGAGGATCTGGTGGTAGTAGTAGCGGGATTTCAATATTCAGAGTTGAGAATGTGTTGAGGGATCACTGGTGGTATAAACAGCCGGGTTGGCAAGACTTGTGAGTATGGAAATTCAACGATACGATGTAACAGATCTGATGACACGATGGAGGTTGTTCTATGACAGTTGGCGAAGAGTCTAATAAGCTCCTTATAACGGACGGCGTGTAGTAGGGTTCATAAGTTGTGCGGAAGCGGATTAGGACGGATTCTATGGATATTCTATGGATATAGCAATATCTCGTTCAAGATGTTCATTCGAAGGATGCACATGGGATTGATGAATTAAAAAGGTACGTACTTATATTCAGACAGATTTGTAACCATCCCATTTGCTTTGTACATACTCTATAACTTTAATTTTTTCTATAAATAATTCAATTTAATATTTTTCGAACGGAAATCGGGTTTGTTATTTCTGGATTTCAATATTCAGAGTTGAGAATGTGTTGAGGGATCACTGGTGGTATACACAGCCGGGGTGGCGAGACTGGTGAGTATGGAAATCCAACGATACGATGTAACAGATCTGATGACACGATGGAGGTTGTTCTATGACAGTTGGCGAAGAGTCTAATAAGCTCCTTATAACGGACGACATGTAGTAGGGTTCATAAGTTGTGCGGAAGCGGATTAGGACGGATTCTATGGATATTCTATGGATATAGCAATATCTCCTTCAAGATGTTCATTCGAAGGATGCACATGGGATTGATGAATTAAAAAGGTACGTACTTATATTCAGACAGATTTGTAAGTATCCCATTTGCTTTGTACATACTCTATAATTTTTATTTTTCTATAAATAATTCAATTCAATATTTTTCGAACGGAAGTCAGGTTTGTTATTTCCGAAACCGGAAATGACCTTCAGTGACTTTTTTTTAAAATCATAGTAAAAAGGTTTGAAACTGGAGTTTTTCGTGGTATAATATGCGTCTTAAGAACAATAGTGAAGGCCAAAATGCGATATCTTGAAGAGAAAAAAAATTTGCCTTGGATTGTCCGACCGGAAGTCGGATCTGTGAATTCTGGAATCAGAAACGAACAAAAATCACATTTGTTTTAGTGTTTTTGTTTCAAAAATACACTCAAACACAATTGAACTTTAGCCAAATTTAAATTCCTCACTCAATAGTAACCAAAAATTCAGCTGTTTCCACAATCTGAATTCTTCACCCAAAAAAATTGATGGTGAGTTCAACTATACACATGTTTCCCTGAGACCACAACTATGTTTTTATGGTTGCTGTAACAATAAATAATGTATATAGCAACTAAATTATGGCACGTTTCATTATTTTTATAGTAGAACTCACTATATTCAGCAAGTTGTCGCATTTATTTTTCTCAGTGTTGTACCGTAACCGTAACGAAGTGTATGGATATCTTGTGTACGGGCAGACAATGGGTGGGGAATAATCAGATGCTGAGGTTAGACTGAAATTTATATATTCGAAAGCAATGCCAAAGATCGTTTTAACCATCAACTCCCTAATGGTAAAAGAGATACTCGCAAAGAGTAGATTGTCTACTGGTTGGCACTACTCGCTAGTCTCTGCCTTTTCTACTAGCTCTTCTCTCTCTATCCCGTTATTCCTGTCCTGATTGAAAAATGACGCTTTGAACGAGAGCCACTACTATTCACTCACAAGGTTCGCGAACCCGCATGAAACTTTAAGATCTTCAATCGACCAGGGAATTGAACTATGGATGTGAACAGTACAATTTATATACGTCATATCATTTATATATAAGCTTTAGTTATATATATATAAATGTCTAGCCATAAATAATACATGAGTATCTGAACGTGCTGCATTTGAGATGTCGTTTCATATCACATGGGTAAGTGTGTAATTTAGTGTTATTGCGTATGAGTTTACTGAAATTTCCGAACAAAAAGGTTTGTACATTGGGCATTCCAAGCCAAATCAATAAACGTTTGACCTGTCATATTTTTTGTTGGACTTAGTCCTATTTTACTGACTTGTACCACCCGAAAAACGGCCAAGAATAAATGATTTTAATAAATCTCTTATCGTCAGGATTTGTCAATGTTAAAATTTAAACGAAAAAGCAAAAAGTACCCTTTGACGTTTCGGTTTTTTTGACGATTTGAATAAAAAAAAACAAAGCTTCCTCTATGAGGAAGCAAAAGGGTTGGGTATATAGTTTTATAGGAGGTTTTATTCTTAGTAAATTGTAGAATATTTTTTTCACCCACATTTTAAGGCAACTATACAAAAAAAAGATTATACTAAGAAAATATATCTATGCGATACGCAGAAATTATGAAAATAATTATGCTAGTTTAAATAACAGGATATTACGACATCAGCATGACAAACATTAATTTCTATTTCCTTATATAATATCCATACGAAAAATAATTTAAAAAACTAAAGGTCGTAAGGACATTGATGACATTTTTTAAACATACTTAAACTTCAATTATTTTCAGAGTTGTTTCCCTACTTAAAAAAATTTGGATGTCGAAAACAACGTGGAATATCTCATATTTTATGTAAAACCACGAAAGTGTCTTCGCCCACGAATTTATGCATTGGCACGTCCTGGTTAATTAAAGAATAAAAGGGTGAGCTCAAGATTTATCAACTTCAGTCAGGCTCTTTTTAACGATAAAATACGTTGACCGTCATGTTAAAGTAAGAGCCATCTTTCCTCGAATTACCTCATTGAGTGAATGTCGTTTTATCCCTAATATATATATATTTCACTTTCACGATGATAGCAGGACTTTTCTTCTATACATTTCAGATTGAGCCTCCTTTGATCCCCTGAACACTCTTATGCCGTTCCTCTGTCCCATTTCCGTGCCCGCCACTCACAATGTCTCTCAGCCCCCATATCCTTTACTCTTCGTCGCGATTTTTCCAAGGAGGGTGTTTCTTTCTCTCGCGAGGGAAGGCGAATGGATAACGACGCGTTAACGCCGGCTTCGAGGAGCTCTGCTTTAAGCCCCTGTTTCCACACAGCAAGGACCTGCTTTCTTCTCTCTTTTTTTTTATTCTTCCTTCCTTCTTCGCTTCTTCCCTCATTCCCTCTTTTCGCCTGAGCCTTCCCAGTTTTTTTCAGAAATTATTCCGTCCCCGTATTATCTTGGACCTTAATCAGAGCGAGTTAACTGGAAAACCAGAGTATCCCAGAGTGCAAGAGTCGTGCTGCGATAATCCTATAAAAAGAAAAGTAAAAAAGAAAAATAATAAGGCAACACTCATCGTGCTTTCGCGAACCAAATAAAGTCGAGAGTGGAGACGCGTTTTTATATTTTTTTTCCTTCTATTTCTTATAGTTTTAACATGAAATACGAGGGATAAATATAAATTCATGCTTGCCACTCGGCGTTTCCGATAATTAATTATGTCTAAAGACAGAGATAAAATATGAAACATGAGAAACGTGATGGTGAGACTGTTCGAGTTTCCTTTCGATGGACCGGTTCTTGAAACATCGTTTAATTGCTTTTCTCCTTACGAACGGCCGCTGGGTCGAGGCGGTTGCTCTTCAACTTCTCGAATATCACTTACCACCGTCATAAACATTAATCGGATTCGAGTCGGCTCTTAGGGGGACAAGGAAGACGAGACCAAGTACTATAGTGTACTATACTTTGAAGACCGTACAGGAATCCATTATAATACGCCTTCAACGTTGAACCTCCATCAAAGCATGGCATAGAATATTACAGGATAATGAAAATAAATAATAATGATAATACTAATATAATGATTATACAAAGGAGAGTTGATAATAAAGCAGAGGACTATATATATGTCAAGCACCGTATGTCACATCACGTATTAAATAACATATTGTAATATTTGCATATATGCATGTTTAAACATTATGTGGTGCATAATTAATGCATGTTGCTACAGTTGCGAGCAAAAGCCGATCAGAGGAGTACCACGGAGTGTGCCTTGTGTACGATTCACTGGACCAGCTTTGCTCTGTCAATTACCACGCGCTACGTGGCATTCCCGATTGTTTTAGTTTAACAGACGGAGCGACCCTGTGTATGCATCGTGTCTGCCTAAGGCGACGCGGAGGATGCAATGCTTTACGAGGAACCCCTTTCGATCGCTGAGATATTTCCACATGAATCCGCACGTTGCAGCATACGTCACGATTACGGAAACTAGTGTTTCTAACTATACCAATAACGATCGATAATCGTCATTGTCAGAAATTGAATTACTGGAATAATGGTCCCAAGTCTAGATTTTTTAAAGTCCCTCCTGGGTCCCCAGTCCCGGATTATTCTAAATCCCTTATGGGTCCCAAGTTTAAATTCTTCTAAGTCCCTCAAGGGCCTCAAGCTTGGATTTTTCTGAGTCCCTCATGCGTTCTCAGTTATGCATTTTTCCAAATCCCTTACGGGCCCCAAGCCTGGATTATTCTAAGTCCCACATGGAACCTCAAGCATAGATTTTTTTTTTAATCGTCATTGTTAGAAATTGAATTACTGGAATATTTATATTACTAGCAGCGGATGCGCACTTCGCGCGCTAACCATCGATCCTCGGTTTTAAAATTTTTATTAATGTACTGTGACTTTTACAGATTATCGTGGCTGAAATAAATTGCATTTTCGATATAAAATCTTGTGCCATTTTATTAGTTTCGTGAAATCTGAAATCAGAAACGGAAAAAAGGTTCGATGTTTTTTATTATGGTAAAAAGGCATATAACCGGTACTTTCTGGGGTAGATATGCGACTTGAGAACGATAGTGAAGGCCAAAATGTGATATCTTGAAGAAAAAAAGTTAGGTTCTTTAGGTTGGATTTTCCGACCAAAAGTCGGATCTGTGAATTCTGAAATTAGAACCGACCAAAAGTGACTTTTTCGAAAATCATGGTAAAAAGGCATATAATCGGTACTTTCTGGGGTAGAATATGCGACTTGAGAACGATAGTGAAGGCCAAAATTTGATATCTTGAAGAAAAAAAATGTAGGTTCTTTAGGTTGGATTTTCCGACCAAAAGTCGGATCTGTGAATTCTGAAATCAGAACCGACCAAAAGTGACTTTTTCGAAAATCATCGTAAAAAAGCATGTAACCGGTATTTTCTGGGGTACAATTATTTATAATAATTCACACAGTAATTAAAAAAATCTTTGTTCACATTTGATTAAATATTGAATGAAAAAAGTCTGCACGCATTACATAATGATTTTATAATTTACACGATTTGTTTGTGTTGTGTATACATAACTACCAACCGACAGCAGTGGACCTGCGGTCGGTGTGCGGCTTCGGCGGTCCCCAGAGTTAAGCAGCATTATTTGCGGTCATAACTTGGATGGGTGACCGCTTAGCCTTGCACTGGTTTGCGCGCCAACTGCTGAGCGGGAGGCAGTTTTTCTGAGTTTCTAATGTATTCTCATACAGTAGAAACTCAGTAAAAATAAAGCCGACTGTATCGGCCAGGTTTTCCGCAGTTTCCCTGTGCCCTCGTGCAAATGCGATACAGTAGTGCATTAGGATGAGTGGCTGCGGACAACATTCTAGCGGGGTCTCTATGAAGGAACGGGGAAAAGGGGAGAGGGGAAACGTAAAAGCCTGAAGAAGGCATACGGAAGAAACCAATAATAAAAAAAAAAAATACATAACTACCAAAATTTTAATCGTAACAAAAAAAGTTCCAAAGTAGAACATTGCAAATTGCTTCCTCTACAAGGAACCCAAAAATTATAAATACGACTATTCACAGCGGTGGCTTTGTGAAAAATGGAAATAAATGAGGACGGCAATGTGCAATGTTCTACTTTGTAACTTTTTTCGTCTCCCAAATGAAAAAAAAACTCATTAATTATTATCAGAAATTAGTTTAACCCTTTGCGTTACAGTGCGTCACTGAGCGAGCCACCTGAATCCGCTCAAATTTAAATGTTTTAAACTAATTTCTGACAATAACTAATGCGTTTTTTAATTTCGGAAACGAAAAATGTGTGGCTCAAAGGGTTAAAACGTTTATTAACATCTGAGCGAAAATAGGTGGGTCACTCAGTGACCCACTGTGACGCAAAGGGTTAAAACAAACAAAAAGACGATACAAAAGTTTGGTAGTATCATTTGAATGCACACATCGTTGGATGAACAAGCCCTACTCATATAGTATATCTTCTAACAGTATACCGTTCTGCTATGATCGGAATTCTGTGCTTCCAATTTTCCTCTATGTATTTCTAAAGGTAACCGAGCGATAGAGAGCTGACTGGGCTATCTATGCAATCCCTGGCCTCCCATGTTCGCTCGCTTGGCCCCGTTTAAATTTTCCACGCTTTCGTCTCGCTATTCTCACTGGTGCGCGAGACTGCAGAGTTAGCTCGGTAGTTGGTTAGCTGGTGGGCACACACGGCAAGAGCGCAACGGTTACGGAAGGCCCTGCGGGGCTCGTAGTACGCGACGCCATGGGGCCACGGCCTCGAAAACCCGGAATATCGGGGGATATTGTTCGCAGAGCTATACACGATACCATGAAATTTTACGCCATGCAGAGGTGTGTGTGTATGTGTGCAAGAGAGCGCATTCGAGCTGGTGGTTATATCCAACGCCAGACCCCGAGGCCCTAGATGCGTAATTTTCCCCGAGCAAAAATTTCGCCGTGGCGAACATGCGAGCTTTCCACGTCTGCTGGGAGCTGAGCAGAAAAGAGCGCTCTGGAACGCAGAAAAGCACCAAATTCACCACGTTCGTGTTCCAAAGCCATATGAAAATAAAGAGAAAAATGTTTCGAAAGGAAGAAGCTTCGCGAAATTGCTGGCGATTTCTTCCAACGAAATTCATATTGCATCCTCCATATCCTATTTTGTTTCTATCTATTTTACCGGCGCTGCTATAATCTAAAACAACAGGGAAACATCTCAAATACTGTAGAATTTATTCATAAATTAATCAGTGAATGACGCTTTTTTTTTTGGGTTCATGAAAATTTCTATCAACTCGGACGAACAATAGATTCACAATTCGACCGTTTTCTTGATATCAGTGACGCTTGTATTTTCAGAAAAGTCGAATTTCGTTGAAAAATGTGTTTTTAGAATTTTTTGACAGCAATTTATTTCAAGTCTTTGTCTTTTTTTAAATATTTACGATAACCATAAAATAATCGTCGCGAAAATAAAAAAAAGGACTTTGAAAAAGGTGCAGAATGAAGAAGCAATGTGCAAAGCCCGACTTTGCAATCTCTTTCTAAAACCACAAGCCGAAGGAATCCCATGTTCTATAAAATTCTAACTTCTCAATTGTTTTTCACAAAATTCGGTACCAAATATCCTTGCACATTATTACATCCGTAACGTAACGTTTCCACCCAATTTGCCATATGTATCAAAAGAAACATATGGTCAGAACAATTTTTACCTTACCGTAACTACAAAAAAACAATACAGCTGTCAAAATTTCTCCGAGTGCAGAATACGAACTTTTTTTACTGAGATTGTCCCTTCAGTGTTATAATTATAATGGTCGATTTTCTTTTAATCACAGCCTTGATCTTAAAAAAAAAATACTTTGATGACTCATTTCCATAGTTTCCAGGTGTTTGCTCGTCAAAAGTGTCTAGAATTGCATCGTTAGCTTTTATCACAAACAAAATGGGCTATACACCGTTGTGCGTAGGTGTTATGTACTGCATAGGCGTGTACGGTTCAATTGCGGTAATTGCCGAGCGTAGCATGGAGAAAAACGCGTAAACAACGTTTCGCTACCGTACGCTATGAGAGAAAAGCAACAGCAACAGCTTGCAACATGCTCGTTCGCTTTTATATTCGCTTTTTTCGTTCGTTTCATCCCTCTCAAATTTAGTGTAGAGCTCTGTGCCTCGTCTCACTCACTCTGACGCACTCGACGTCATATCACCCCCGGCCACTGGACTCTCGTTGTACCCCCCGCCCTTCCCTGTACCAAGGGGTCCATTAAATGTCAATCCATTTGCATAGCAATGCATAATAATTACGGGAGAGGCAGAGAGTGAGTGAGAGAGAGAGATAGAGAGAGTAAATTGCGGCACGCTTCAACCGTGATGCTCGCGGGTTCAAAAGCCCGTTGGTTCTGTCCTTACCGCCTGTAGCATTCACCTCAATTTTTGTAACACCAATCTGCGCTTTTTTCATACCTCTCTGGACGCGTTCATTTTGTAATCGAGAGGACATTCGAAAAATTCAAATTTTCAACGGTCCTCGACACAATCGCTGGATGGTGTTTATCTGATTGTAACCGAGCCCGTCAACAATTCGTGGCTTCGTACGCACGATTTGGATTTTTCCGGCTTTTACAGACCGTTCACAATGTACGGATTTTTTTTTTAGTTTTGAGGTTTGATAGCACGTTTCATGGGTATAATAGGGAAATTCATATTCTTGTTATAAGAGCGATACAATACATGGGAATTGATAACATTTATTCTCTCTTACCCTGATTGTCATGACAAAAAGAACATCGAGAAAATATAGAGAAATTTTGAAGTAAATTTTGTCAATGTTGATTACAATAAACATTCATCATTTTTTATATATATATTATATATTTGACATGTGTTTCAGAATATATGCAAAATCTATATATGGTCAATTATTCTTTAAAATATATTACTGACACTTAAATTGACAAAATTAAGTAAAGTCACTTTTTGCTTTGAATAAATATGGCGTTTTCGATTGTTACTACTTTGGAAAAGATGATATTGTTTAACCAAAAACTAACTAATAAAACAAGTATTTGGGAATACTTAATAAAATAATACAAAAATAAATGTAAAAAAAGTCTCTGCTGTTTCTTGGGTTTATAATTTCGAAGAAATTCGACATTTTTAATATTTGTATCTCAGTTATGTTGATACAAATATTGGACAATGTGATTGTTAAGCTGGAGAGCTGTGACGAATGAGTCGGCGAGCGTTTTAGTAACATTCGCTATGTACGAGCGATAAAGCAGAAATAATATAATCAGCGCGAACTTTTCACGGGAAGCTCTGATGGTCGGGCATTGTGGATATTTATTATTGTTTTATTTTTTCATTTGCGTGTTTTGTACATATGATGTCCGGAAAAAATAGTGCAGCGAAAACTCGTTCGTACTGTGCGGATATCCGAGCTCTGAAGGGAAAATATTGTCCGAAAATTGGCCACCTTTCGTCAAATTACTCGTGAATTAACAGGTAAATACGTATTCAAACTTTGTCATATCGGCTTTTTCACGCCATTAAATAGAAAAAAAAATAAAGTGGGTCTCACATTTCAAATAGTGGTTTACAGTATTATTTACACGATCCAGTGGAGCTTTTCATCCTCCAATACTCAGCATATTCATTAAAAGTTAATCCCGAATTGAAATACGTATATTATTATTTTAATTAATTATATTATATATATATATATATATGTATAATTAATTGTATACATAGGTATTTTAGTTATACTACATATGTAGCATTCTCTGTGAATTCAGCCACTTTTTTTTCGACCTTCTTCGATTTGCCCTGTAATTGGTTATATGAATGTACCACTAAAAGACACTCTATGTGAATTTTTTCAGATTTTTAAAAATAATTTTTCAGTAAATGGGTTTTTTAATCAAGTGCAAATATCTCAGAATTTTGAAGTTACTGAAAAAAAATGTCAGCACATAAAAGTTGTCGTTTATTGTTAGCTTTCGAGCGGAATATTCCAAATAATTGTCACGTTCCTGTGAGTATGATTTTTTTTCCGAAAAATGGAGGAATTATTTTTTAATTAACAAAATGATATTTTTTTTATTGAAAAAATTACAGAGTATTGCTGCATGACTGTTGATATCACAAAAAAATCGCCAGAGTGGCACCGATCGATCGTCTGGTATTAAAAAATGCATTTGTGTGAAAGTTCCGAAAAACGGGGGCATTATTATTTTTTTTATAAAAAAAAGGTTCCATTTTTTTGGCTAATAAAATTACAGAGTATTCTTGCATGACTGTACATATTGCAAAAAAATCATCAGAGTGGTACCGATCGAACTTACGGTATGAAAAAAAATTATTGGTGTGGAAGTTTCGAAAAACGGGGGGATTATTTTTTTTTATACCGGAAGCTCGATCCGTACCACTCTGATGATTTTTTGCAATATATACAGTCATGCAAGAATACTCTGTAATTTTATCAGCCAAAAAAAAGTAACCTTTTTTTATCAGAAAAATAATAATACCCCGGTTTTTCGAAACTTTCACACAAACGCATTTTTTAATACCAGAAGATCGATCGGTGCCACTCTGGCGATTTTTTTGTGGTATCAACAGTCATGTAGCAATACTCTGTAATTTTTTCAGTAAAAAAAATATCCTTTTTTTAACTAAAAAATAATTCCTCCATTTTTCGGAAAAAAATCATACTCACAGGAACGTGACAATTATTTGGAATATTCCGCTCGAAAGCTAACAATAAACGACAACTTTTATGTGCAGACATTTTTTTTCAGTAACTTCAATATTCTGAGATATTTGCACTTGATTAAAAAAACCCATTTTCTGAAAAATTATTTTAAAAAATCTGAAAAAATTCACATAGAGTGTCTTTTAGTGGTACATTCATATCAATTACCGGGCAAATCGGAGAGGGTCGAAAAAAAAAGTGGCTGAATTGACAGAGAATGGTTCATATATGTATGAATATATATGGAGAAAAATGGTTTTGTTATTCTAAAAAAAATGTGATTTGATGATAATTACTTTATTCCCACAGCAAGCCCATAAATAAATAGAATTGACCAAAAAAATGACCACACCGAGAAAAAAATGTTGTTTTTATATTGAGACGCAAGTTCAGTCAAGGTAACATAATTCTTGCTGTACCAGCAAATCTTTTTTCCGCTTGCAAGGTTTTAAAAGTGGTAGCTGCTCTTAATCCCGCTGAAGTGCTGTCGTCATCTCCCTTCAGGAATCTTGTTCGTCTCATTTTACTCCGCTTCAATTTAAATACTGCAAATGTCATGCATTGCGAAGCACGGAATTAAGTATACATTTTTTAAATAGTATAAAACCGGGAATATCACATCTCTTATATCTTCGAGGCACTTAAAAATTGATTAATCAAATTCTTATCACGCCCAATTTATTATGCGGAGAGAAAAAGTGCGTTAGCAGAGACTGAATAAAAAATTCGCTTGTGATACCATTATTATTCGGTGTCAAGAAAAAGAAATTCCCATTCTTGTAGAATTACGAGTCTTACAAGCTTGTCAGTATAATAATAAAAATATCTCGCCGCCACAACTGTATAGAAGAATCGAGCGGGATCTCAGGCCCGCATATTTCTAAATCCCTAATGGGCCTCAAATTCGGAATTTTAAAGTTTCTCATGGGCCCCAAGTCCAGATTATTCTAAATCCCTCATGAGTCCCAAGTCTACATTTTTCTAGGACCCTCATGGGTCCCCAACCCCAGAATTTTCTAAATTCCTTATGGGACCCCAAGTCTAGATTTTTTTAAGTCCCTCATGGGAATCTAGCCCCGGATTTTTCTAAATCCCTCATGGGCTCCAAGCCTGGATTTTTCTAAGTCTCTCATGGGTTCCTAGCCCCAGATTTTTCTAAACACCTTATGGGCCCCAAGTCTAGATTTTTCTAAGTCCCTCATGAAAACCTAGCCCCGGATTTTTCTAAATCCCTCATGAGCTCCAAGTCTGGATTTTTCTAAGTCTCTCATGGGTTCCTAGCCCCAGATTTTTCTAAATATCTTATAGGCCCCAAGTCTAGATTTTTTAAATCCCTCCTGGGCCCCAGTCCCGGATTATTCTAAATTCCTTATGGGTCCCAAGTCTAAATTCTTCTAAGTCCCTCAAGGGCCTCAAGCCTAGATTTTTGTTTTTTTTTGTCAGGCCCTTTTGTTGCCATAGTAATTGTTTTCACAGCAATCGTTGCTATAATATCAAGTGCAAGGACAAGGCGAGATTTTTTTTATAGTATAGGGACAAATCTGAGTAAAGAATTTTTAAGGGGCGCGGTACCCTAGTATCATAATATTATGATCATGATGGAAACGAGGTTAAATAAATTATGAAATGTCTCGACTCATAAGAAATATAAATGGCTTTTGTTTAACGCTCGCGAGCGGCTTTCTAGGAGTTCGTGTTATTGCGGGGTTCAAAGGATGCCGGCAGTGGCCGGAGTCGCATTGTGTGAGTGTACATGGAACAACAAACTTCGGTCAGGGCTTGTGCTGCATCTTGCCTCAAATAAGAAACCGATTCGTTTCGGGTTTATAATGAGTCTGTCACTCGGGGGTCCGCGTTCTGTCGGTCCAATTCTCTTTCTCATATATAGTAGTGCTGGGACCGTTGAATATATAGGGTGATTCCGAATGCGGGAGAGATAGTCGGTCGGCTGCCATATATAATATTAATAATGGTAAAACATACAAATGCATAAGTTGAAAAACTGGTTCATCAATTTTTTTCTACGAATCTCCATTTTCCGCATTACGAAATAAATTCGATGGCTTTTCCGAGCATTTTTTTAAGTAATTATCCGACCTTTTTAAAGTAGGATTTACAACCACGCTTTTGTTATGAATCTCTTTGTTCAATTGTACTGAAGCCAATTCATTCATAATGTAGAACCTTTCTACAAGGATATATAAAAAAATTTCAACTTTTTTACCTTTTATCAATAAAAATAAAAAAAATGTTTATCATTCTATGAAAAATTATATGTATTTGCAAAAATAGCGAATTTATTTCAGATGTACAGGTGAAGTTTCCAAGAAAATACTGAACTACCTTTATGAAGCTCATGAATTAATGAAGTTTTGAAGTCATTATTTTTCTTATTTCATTATGAATATATTTTTATCAAATTTCACTTTCTTCCTGAAGTAGGTATTTAAATGCTGATCGAATCTCGCTTTTATTAAGGATTTAAAAGCTGCATTAAAAATTTATCTGGCTTTCAGTGACTAAGAATAATTCGTGAAAGGAAATGGTATAAGCACTTTTTAACTTAATTATGTCAAATGATATCGTTGCAAAAAGAAAAAGCTCAATTGTGTCATCTAAAAACACGAAAAAATGTTGGGTCACTTTATATATAAATTTCGTTCACAATAACAAATAACGTTTCAGCGTGACATAATTCATAATTTAGAAAAATATATATTTAATTTGAAATTATTTTGGCGAATATCTCGACCTTTATTTTCCTGGCGAATTAAAGATACTCCAGTGTCTATAATGCCGAGTTAAAGAATATAGTACATTATAAAGTTACTAATACACTCGTACAACTCGCGCAAACAATGGAGTAGCTATTTCGATAAAGATGAAACATCTCTAGAATGGTCTCACAGACACGGTAATAAGTGTCTATGTAGTCAAGTGAACAATCGCCCGCTTTTATGAAGTCACAACGCCGAAGCTTCGCCGAGGCCGTTGTCTCGCAGAAGTAACGTCGACCCGGTCCGTCTTCGCTTATGAAGCCCTGCATAATGCAGCGACTCTCATAAAACTATCAGAGTGAAAAGGGAATAAGAGCTGCCCGCCAGCCGTGGCTTGCGCTGTCGCTCCCTCGACATCTTGTTGAGGACAAAGCTTAAACATTCCATCTTTATAGAATTTTGATTTAATTTCATCGGAATGTCAAGTGAGAATGATAGAAAAAAACGTAAAGCTATCTAATCATGAGATACCGAATAAAAGTATGTTGTTCACTAGTACGCAATTTAAAAAAATGTAGAACACTTGTAGAACAAAAACTATCAGAGTCGCCAATATGCTATTGAGACTAAATAGTTATTAATCGTTTTTTATAGTTCTTACTATGAATCCAATACATTTAAGTGAAAATTAGGTTATTTGTACAGCTATACAAAAGTTCACACATAATTTTATAATCGCTAATGATTATTATTACGAAATTATTGACAAATTGTAGAAGTTTTTATATTCATGGAATTTTTTTCTACGACTCCATTTATCAATACTTACAAAAATCAGAAAAGTATAAAGACTTCTATATTTTGTCAATAATACTATATAATTATAAACAGTGTTGTAAGACACTATTACTTAAAGTAATAAAGTTTGCAGTATAGTTTTTTTAAAAATTATATTATCGCAATAAGAATCTGTAGCGATTATAAAATAATGTGTGAACTTTTGAACAGCTGTAAAAAAATCGTCATTTTCACTTAAATGTACATGTGACTGATAAGAACATTTTTTAAAAATATATGTACTAGAGAATAGCAAACAATAATATATATATTTATCATTGGTAGATTAGATGAAATAATTTCTTATAGTCTTTTTTGGGTCGCAAACTGCTGAGAGAGACTTGTGTAAAAATTGACGTAAAAGATCTAAAGGCTTTCGTGGGTTGAGTTGTGTGCACAGCGGTTATAAAAGATTTTCTTGAGAAAAACTTTTGCTTGTGTGGAGAAGCTTCACCGTGTAGAAAAGGGACGCCGAGAAAAAAGGATGAGCTAACTCCGTGTGACTACCACGAAGTTAGCTCTTGTCGACATGAATGGAAAGAAGAGATGCGGCACGTAGCAAAACAATGATAATACACATAAACAAAGAAAAAAAGAAAAGCTGAGACAGTGAGAGGAATGCAACTGAAATGGTGGTCTCAGTTTCGGAACAAAGCGTGCGTGCAAATGAGTGGGAAATACAGATTTTATGGAACTTTTATGGAATCTGGGACTACACCGCTAAGGGGATGCTGGAGTAGATTTTTTTATCGATTTTGGTCGGTAAGTTTCTCGATTATGACACAGATGGCGCCGACGTAATCTGTTTACTTTTGGCGAAAGATACTGAATCTCCCAAAATTCAATATGGCCGCACACGATATGTCAACAGACCTTTGCTATTAGATATAATTGTTTCTGGGAATTAAATATGTAAAATCAGACCGGACGTCAATGCTGTGATGATTGCTGAATATTCCAAAACCATCAGAATGTCAACTACACAAGCCAAATCCATATATAGTGTATACTACATTCGCGTTGCAAAGACTCGGAGCTTTTTCAAAAGTAAACAGACTACGTTGGCGCCACCTGTGTCCTAATGGGGAAACTTCATTCACGCTCTTTTCGACCTACACGGAAAGAAATGTTTGGTTGTGGCAACTACGTTTTCGATTTGCTGTACACAATATCTAAAAAATTAGTTGCCTCAACCATATCGAATAGGGCGGGGGTAAAAATGGCGAATGACCAAAATAGCGAATGGCTAAAATAGCGAATTTCAAAATAAGGAACGTCTAAATATAGAATCGCCATCATTATGAAATTGGCTATTTTAGCCATTCGCTATTTTGACCATTCACCATTTTGATTGCATTTTAATAAGACTGGAGGTCAAAATAGCGAATGATCAAAATAGCGGATGGCTAAAATTGCCAATTTCATAATTTTGGCCATTCTATATTTAGACGTTCCATATTTTGAAATTCGCTATTTTAGCCATTCACTATTTTGGTCATTCGCTATTTTGACCCCCACCCATCGAATAGGCCTCAGGCGTATCTCCGACGCTAGCGCTCGAGAGCGGCCGCTGAGTGCAAAACAAGATGATCAGCTGTTCTTAGTTCGGGGCACATTGGTCCGATTTTCTAAGCTCCGCCCTGTCCGCCATATTTCCTTGGAGCTTGGAAAATCGGACCAATGTGCGCCGAACTAAGAACAGCTGATCATATTGTTACGCACTCAGTTCCGCTAGAGCGAGATACGCCTGAGGCCTATAGTAACCTCAACTATTCATGATTAGTTCTCGCGAGATTAGTTAGGTTAACTAATCCAATCGTTGGTACTACCACTCGAATAGTTGGGACTACCATTCGAATCATCGGTATTACCATTTGAGTTGCAAGGGAAATAGAATAATTGATTTATTGTGTCAACTCATTTCCTGGTTATGGCAACTAATCTTTTTTTCCGTGTACTCTGATCGGGAACAAACTGCGCAAACGTACTTTACAAACTACGTGCGCTTCTTTCGTGCTATCGTCAATCCAACAGTCTTAAAAAATGTGAAGAACCTCATAGAATCGGCGTCCACGCTCTTCTTTTGAATGTGATGTCTTGAAATGTTTATATAGGATGAAATAGGTGGTGTTGACAGTTCGAACGGCCATATTGGTTATCGGTAGGTTTACAAAATTACGATTTACTTTATTTTTAAAGTGTTCCCAAGTAAAAAAATTATATATAGTCCGACATATGGAATTGGGCATATATAGTTTGTATAAACTCTATATACAATCTATATGCAATTTATATATAAGATCACCTGTACAGTTCGGTTTATGTATAAATTGTATATAAATTGTATATAGATTTTATAAAAACTATATATGCCCAATTCTATGTTTAAAACTATATATATTTTTTATATACTCTATTTATAATTTTTTTACTTGGGTTCCCAAGTAAAAAAATTATATATAGTCCGACATATGGAATTGGGCATATATAGTTTGTATAAACTCTATATACAATCTATATGCAATTTATATATAAGATCACCTGTACAGTTCGGTTTATGTATAAATTGTATATAAATTGTATATAGATTTTATAAAAACTATATATGCCCAATTCTATGCTTAAAACTGTATATATTTTTTATATACTGTACATATAATTTTTTTACTTGGGTTTTCATCCAAAATTCGAGCGGACGCCGATGCGTCTATATTGATATTATAATCCTGTGCAATTTGAAACATATTTGTAATATATTAACAATGTAGTTTATAAACTACGAAACTGAAGCTTTTTACCAACCAGAGTCGGTAAAAAAATTAACTCCAGCATCGCCTTAAGTGTCCCGAAACTGGGACATTTACCTTATAAGATAAAAATAAATAAAAATTTCTGGAAGAAATTAATATTCTCGGGGATGGTTAGTGAGCGTGAAAACGGCATGCTACGCTTTCTCTGAAAGAGTATAAATTGTATGATCTCTTGTCTCGTTCCAAAACTCCAACGATGACGACGATAATAAGTTCTTGCAATATCCGCCTGCGCGAATTCGTCGCTATATTTTATTCTTGCATACTATTTCGTTCGCTGTCCCTTTATATCCCGTCTTATTTCTTTATATAATGTTTCTGCTTTAACAATGCACCAGTACAGATACTTCACATCGAGTGAAAAGGATATTAAATGGTACGACAAATGAAAATGCGACTTTTATTTTCACTTTATTCGCAACAAAAATATATTGTTTTTGAAATTTTGCTTCCTTTGCAGATTTCCTATCCTTCAGTATTCGTTGGTTCACTAAACCAAGTATTTCTTCCGATCAACCAAATATTTATTTCGACACCCATAAATGCACATTCGGTATATCTAACCGATTTTTGTGTGTACCATTTTTTAAAACTATTTTGTCATTTCATTGCCGATCTTTGTTTCCTCATCTTTGCTAGTTCTCTATACTTCAGTCTTATTCACAACCCCAAATTTCGATTGACTACAGTTTTCATATACTGAGAAAAAAATCGTTTAATCTTATCAAACGTGGGTTTGCATATGGCAATAGAAATATTTCGTTACTTTTACAAAATAATATTTATTGTGAATGAAATAAAGGTCCGTTGGTTCGTTCAACTGAGTATTTTTTCCGATCAATCAAATATTTATTTCGCCACCCGCAAACACACATTTGGTGGGTGCAACCGATTTTATTTCTCAGTTTACAAATCTATAGGAATATAATAGCTGCTACTTTAACATAGCGCGGTATATAATGCTCTAGTATATAGCCTCACTCTCCCGTCAGCCTTTGCGTCGAGTGTCCCGAAGGATTAATGTCGCGCGGCACTCTGCCAAAAACAGAATGGCTGACCCGCACGAACCTCTGGACTTACGCGCGGCCGACCGGTGGCTCACTACCGATAAAACGTGCTACTATATGTATATACGATAATGTATATGACAGTACATAGCTACTTCTCGTTCTCTTCTGCTCTGGCTTGCAAGCTTCAACCGTTCTCGTGTTCGGACCCTTAACGACCTCATAGTCTCTACTTCTCCCTCGTTAGCTTTCTCGCTTTCATCCGAACTCTAAAGCACATGAATGTAGCAAGCATAGCATGATCCGTCCAGGAAGTTGTGTTAGTGTACATGAACTAAGCGTAATGAACGCGACCGATGTAACGACAACGAGTACGAATAAAAAATCGTCGGAAAGCTAACGATATCCTGACTTTATTAACCTCATGATATCATCGTAGTATACAGAAAATTTGCGCAACGATATTGTAATGTTAATGTTAAATTTATAGGTGACCATTTTTGCCGAAGAATGATGAAAAATTGCCTAGGTGGTCAATATATTTCGATATATTGACAGCGATGACTTATGCGTTTTCTTAGCCGTATTTGAACGTCATAAACATTAATCGGGTAATTTACCTGGTACTAATTCTTTTGCAGCAATTATTTGCATCTTTCATAATTACGGAGGCCCTAATTTTCCTAAGTGACACTATGCGACATTTCTTCAAAACCTTCCGTTAAGTATGCAATAACATGTAAAATTCAATCTTAGGTACGATCTTGAGATCAAACTGGGGACTATAAATTCGACCCTAATCTCCTTTGATCTCAAGACTCAAGAGAAATTAATGCATGCATTAATTCACTGCTGCAGCAGTGAATATCAACACCGAGAGAAAAGATTTCATTGGCGCCAAAGAAACGGATGGATTGATTTTTTTTTCATTGATTTCAATGAAAAAAAATAGTGCATTTGAATTTCAAAGAGAACATTTAATTGCCTGTAAATAAAGATTTACTTAGTGAGCATATAATAAAGAAACAGTTTCATTGTTTTAAAGAGACGTTTTCATTGGTTCGAAGAAACGTTTTCATTGATCTCTCTCTCGCACCTAACCTCACTTTTTTGTTTTCCGGTTCTCTCGAACGAACAGCTTCGAGTTTCGAGGAGTCAGAAGTTTAGCCTATTTCTGCCGTACTTTTTTACATACTCACAAAATTTTAGCTTTATCTGCCGCGTACTTCAGGAAAAAATAGGTTTCGAAATTTTGAGCTGGTAAGAAGAAGGTTTCATTGAATCAGAGACGATATCTTTGAAATCAATGAAAAAGGTTCATTGGTTTAAAGAAATATTTCTTCGAATCAATGTCACTACTTTTCATTGAGTTTGAGATCATTCAAAGATTTCCGTGAATCAATGAAACTTTTTCTCTCGGTGAATGAAAATGCCATCTCCTCCGGCGTAGTTTTTTTCCCCCATTGTAAAATTTGGAAATTATTGGGGACAGGCGGTATCTGAATTTAACTTCGCAAGGTACAACTTTCATTTTGCTCCCGTCCACTATAATATGCAGAATTGTCATTTTTTTTTAAACCGTTCCTATGGAGACGGGCTTTCGTCGGATGAAACACGTTATCAACAGAAACTCGCGATATGCTATGCTTATAACTGTGGCGACAACAGAAACGCGTTTACAGTGTTTCAGGCGGCACCGTGAGCTCTCACCTACACGGGGTATTTCACGTGTGCGATAAATAAAATACTCGGGCCACGTTCTCGCGCGTAAATATTTAGAGCCATTTTCCGCTGGGGAAAAAGGCGTAACACGTGTGTCTGACACGCTGTGGTAGCGGTGGCGTCTGCCGCGGTTGCTCATGTGATGGCATTGTGGTGCCTGTGTGTTCTGCTCAGTTCTCCACAGCTGTGCGAGGCCGTTGGAGACCCGGTAGCTTGCAACCTCCGCGCTGGACCGCTCGCAGCACGTCGAGTGCATTTATTACTTTCCTGTCCGTGCGGCCGACGACCCTTTCTCATCTTCGGGCTCTGCTTTTAAAATATTTCTATATTCCTGTTACTATCAAGAGCAGCTTTACCAGGACGTGACAGTAGACAGTTGAGGTTGAATCTTCAACCAGTGTCGATAATAGGTTTATAACAAAGGTGACCTTAAATGTCATCTTAGAAAAGTTTGCAGATCATTGCGATTAAGTTGAGTAGTTCAAATTGAGTTGCTTGGTATATTTTCCAATTCAAGTTCTTGGTTTGAGTAAGCGAGAAGTTGATTTTTAAATTGCCAAAAAGACTTCATAGACCCAACTAAGTTATTGGTTAGCATAAGCAAGAACCTGGTAATCTGAGTTCTGCTTGAATTATCAATAATATGTACTTGAACAAGTTTAATTTGTAGTCTTTTTAACCAAGTTCTTGTGAGACATACGTACATTTAACTAAAAATTAGGGTATTTATACCTATACCAAAGTACACACATCATTTTGCACTCATTTGCACTCAAAGTAACACGTTGAGTGCAATAATTACTTTCATGTCCGTGCGGCCGACGACCTTTTCTCATCTTCGGGCTCTGCTTTTAAAATATTTCTATATTCCTGTTACTATCAAGAGCAGCTTTACCAGGACGTGACAGTAGACAGTTGAGGTTGAATCTTCAACCAGTGTCGATAATAGGTTTATAACAAAGGTGACCTTAAATGTCATCTTAGAAAAGTTTGCAGGTCATTGCGATTAAGTTGAGTAGTTCAAATTGAGTTGCTTGGTATATTTTCCAATTCAAGTTCTTGGTTTGAGTAAGCGAGAAGTTGATTTTTAAATTGCCAAAAAGACTTCATAGACCCAATTAAGTTATTGGTTAGCATAAGCAAGAACCTGGTAATCTGAGTTCTTCTTGAATTATCAATAATATGTACTTGAACAAGTTTAATTTGTAGTCTTTTTAACCAAGTTCTTGTGAGACATACGTACATTTAACTGAAAATTAGGGTATTTATTCTTATACCAAAGTACACACATCATTTTGCACTCATTTGCACTCAACGTAACACGTTGAGTGCAATAATTACTTTCATGTCCGTGCGGCCGACGACCCTTTCTCATCTTCGGGCTCTGCTTTTAAAATATTTCTATATTCCTGTTACTATCAAGAGCAGCTTTACCAGGACGTGACAGTAGAGAGTTGGGGTTGAATCTTCAACTACTGTTGATAATAGGTTCATAACTAAGGAGACCTTAAGTGTCATCTTAGAAAAGTTTGCAGATCATTACGACAACGTTGAGTAGTCCAAATTGAGTCATTTGGAAGTTTCTTCAATTCAAGTTCTTGATTGGAGTAAGCGAGAAGTTGATTTTTAAATTCCCAAAAAGACATCGTAGATCTAACTAAGTTATTGGTTAGCATAAGCAAGAACCTGGTAATCTGAGTTCTTCTTGAATTATCAATATTAAGTACTTGAACAACTTAACTTGTAGCCTTTTTAACCAAGTTCTTATGAGACATACACATAATTTTGCGCTCAACGTATCACGAACAAAGTTATTGGTTAACATAAGCAAGAACCTGGTAATCTGAGTTCTTCTTGAATTATCAAGAATAAGTACTTGAACAATTTTAACTTGTAGCCTTTTTAACCAAGTTCTTATGAGATATACACATAATTTTGCACTCAACGTAGCACGAACTAAGTTATTGGTTAACATAAGCAAGAACCTGGTAACCTGAGTTCTTCTTGAATTACCAAGAATAGGTACTCGACCAACTTTTATTCGTAGCCTTTTTAACCAAGCTCTAGCTAAAGCTTGTATTTTCATTCTTATTGAATGTGAATGAATATAAGAGCCAATCTGGTAAAATCTGCAAAAAAGGACTTGATGTCTGTACTGGAACTCCGCCTTTTTGTCTTATTGGCTGTCTCTCATAGAGTAAACGTCCCACTTAAACTGAAAGATATAACTTTACGCTTTGATTCATAATTACGATATTTACTGAAATCATATTGAGGTCTCACACAGTAAAATTGGTACCTTAAGGGTATTACCACAAATAGTATAGAATTAAAAGTAAATCAGTAAAATATATCATCGAATACCGATTGCTTAGCTTCGATATAATATTTAAAAAAAGTACCAAACATTATGATCCAATACCCGACCCAGAATTCCCACGATTTTTTAAATTCCATTCCATGCAAATACCACTTTTTAAATTATATATATATATATACGACAAAAAACATTCCACGGTTCGGAGGACAAAAATGCCTGCAGATCCAGTCGAAAATCGTTAAAAAATCATATCGGAAGCATTGTACGTACATGATGGCAGAGTGAATACCGCCATTGATACAATGGACAGGTTATGATTGAGAGGAGACTAGGCAAAGAACAGGGCTTACCACCGAAGGGATAACGGGTGTTGAAACGCGCGACAACAAACTACCGAACGAACGATAGCAAGCGCAACGAGCGAAAACATCGGCGGGCCGCTATGCTGGGTTGTGCACAGTGCTTCATCCGCTTCGCCTCAACGGTGTTCCATTCATTTGCTGATGTTACCGCGAGTGGCTGCCTGTTTTTACCAAACTAATTGAATGCAGTCCCCCGTTACGTACAATGCGCCAATTACCGGGAGAACTGTGGTCCATGGGCCTGTGTTGGATACGACTCTGGCAACATGGTCAATATTAACGCGTCCTGGATTTGGCAAAACAGTAGAGCCGTAATGGCACTAATTAGGTGTACTCTGCCAAGCCTCCACTCTCTCCCCCCTGACTATGCTCACCCGATCCTTCCTGGTGCTCTGCGCCTCTTCGCTGTTACCCTCCAGTCGACCCTTCTCGAGCAAAGACCATCTCTTGTTCCCTTTCCATTTATAGACATGCCATGCTTACTGTAGCATACTATTAAATGTTTGCCGTCGTGTACTCTACATTAATCGTGCGATATATTTATTACTACCTTCCACTTAACTTGTATACACCGAGAAAAAAGATTTCATTGAGTCCAAAGAAATTGTCATTGATTTCAAGGAAATATTTATTCGCTTTCGATGAAATGTTACAATTTAATTTCAGAGAAAAGTTTGCAATGTTTTACGGAAACGGATGGACTTAATTTTTGTCATTGATTTTAAGGAATTATTTATTTGATTTCAATGGAATGTTGGACTTTAATTTTTAAGTAAACTTTGTATTGATTCAAAGAAATGGTTCAAAGAACATCACTACGTTTTATTGAATTTGAGATGATTCAAAGAAAAGATAATATTATATTAAACATATTATTTGATTGCCGTCAAACAAATGTTTCATAGGCCGAGATTTCAAGATTTCTTTTCTCTCGATGTACCTGACAGACGAAAAATGTATTCAGTATTCAACCAAGTCGGTTAAGACAGTTTTATAACATTATAGATGAATTGTGGAACGATAGAAATTATCAATAAACGATCAAAATTTACCTCTGCAGTGCTGCTAATTAATGTAGCTATTTATTATGAAGTATGTATGCCATTTTCCTGGTGTTCATCGTAACTTCGCAATTGCAGTTTCGTATAAACTTTAGTATCGAATTTACTTTATCTTCTATAAATATGTACAGAGGAAGCACCTTAATTGTTGACGAGTTGAGGTCTCACTGTAAATCAATGAATTTTAAACAATTCAAATTTTCATTTATCGTTACAAGTTGTATTTTAATTGCGTATTTTCCAGCAAAATTATCCATTTCAGTTTGATTGGGCAGTATCGCGCTTATTTACGTAACATCGTTCAGCTATCGGGTGTTGCATCAATAATTACAGAGTCCGACAGTACGTTGATATAAAAGGAACATAAAAAAATAATTGAAGTGAGAGGGGGTTTCAATATTCGTTTTTTTTCTCTGTCTAGAACTGCTACTGCCTCTTTCATTGCTGCTAGCAGCGGCTAGCGTGTCGGAATGAAACTCTTGACAACTTTATTATAAAATAAAATAAAATGGCTGCTCCGGACTCTAGCAACGGTAGATATATACAAATGGAAACGCAGAGCATAAAACGTTCGGCCTTGCTTCCGTATACGTAGCTGCACCCATCGAGCGCCATCGTGTATTTCTATGCAACAATTCTCGCGTAGCTTCACAAATGTAATAACGGCTCTCGAGCGAGTCCCTTGCGTACTCAGAAAAATGTATCTTTCGTTGTATACGTGTGCATTTACACCCAACACATATTTGCTTCGGAACAGAAATAAAAGTTTCTGTTGTGTTTCGCGAGTTATGAGTCATATCGAAAACTTTTTTTTCTACGCATTCGCGAAAATATATTGCGTCAACGAAGTAAAAGCTGATTTTTTTCTTACCCGACGGATGTTTTTTACAATTTGACCAGGAAATAGGTTCCATTATTCTGGATTCCTATCAAACCACAATGACATTTAAAGTGTTACTAGTCATCGAGTTCTATTGCCCACTTCCGCGAACAGAGTAGATAAAGTAGCGTCACTAAAATACGCGTTAGTTGAGTATGTGATTTTTGGTGAATGATACATAAGATAGATACTTACGTAAGTAAGTTCAAGTTATGACACACGTCTTTTTGAGGGAACGACAGTTCATGAGATTTTAGGTTTTTGACAATGTTTTGGTCCCTGAAATAAATTCGTCCAATCTACGTTTAACAGTTCTTTCTTAGCAGCATGAAAACAAAAATAAATTAATGTGATTATTTTTTCAACTCCAATTTCGACCAATCAGAGCGCGGTATTCAACATCACGTGGTACAGCTAGGGTAAAATTATATCGATAATTTTTCGAAAATTTCCCGGCTCGGTTGCTAAGCGATAAACAATAATTTTTTTGACACTTGTAACCTCTGCGAATCTTTAAAACGTCAAGGTACTATTAACGGTCGTCAATATGAGTGAGTCAAAAAAGCGATTTGGTGATGAATCGCTTCAGAACATCGCTAAAAAAATAAAACAAAATGTCCCGGCAAATACAGAAAAGAGTAAAAAATCGATTTGGGCGCAATTCACTGCATTTTGTGCAGAGAGAAAATATGTGTTGGATGCAACATAGGTTTTTGTTCTGATTATGAAATTTCCTTGTCAGAATGATAATTTTTGTCTCATGGTGCAATTCCATTTGTCGCAATTTGAATAGAAAAAATAATCCCCCGAATACCACTCGAGCTTCGAAATTAATCTGATATTTCCCTCCAGGTTCCCTGCAAACAAATAAACTCGTCAAGTTTTCCAGAAAAATCACTCGCGCTACGCGCTCGTGATTTTTTAACCTGGAAAACTTAACTCGTTCATTTGTTTGCAACGAACCTGTCAGGAAATATCCGATAATTTCAAAGCTCTTGTGGTATTACAAGTGATTCTTGCATAACCCATCAGAGAAAATTATCGTCAATTGTACACTGGCAAAAATAAGCGTTGTCAACTTAATTTTACTTCTAATTTCTAGAATTTCGTATGAGATTAAAATGACAACTTTAAAATAGGTTTTGGTCCCTGAAATAACTTAGTCTAATCTACATTTAACAGTTCTTTCTTAGCAGCATGAAAACAAAAATCAATTAATATGATTCTTGCATAACCCATCAGAGAAGATGATGGTTAATTGTGCACTGGCAAAAATAAGCGTTGTCAACTTAATTTTACTTCTAATTCCTTCAATTTCATATGAGATTGAAATAACAACTTTGAAATATGTAAATCAATATTTTATTGTTCCAATATTAAATAGGATTGTAAGAATAAGAAATAGAATTAATTTAAAATCACTGCTTTTTGACATCGCACAAATTATTATTATTATTAATTAAATTATTATTATTAAATTATTAAATTAATTAAATTTTTTGTAGTGTACTATATATGAGGGATTCCACGGGACTTTCGCCACCCCCAAAAAAAAAAATCTCAAATTTTATCTAAAAATCAGGTTCAGCGGTGTCTATTGATGGACCAAATTTCAAAATTCTAAAAAAATAGTTGACCGGAATATGCAAATTTTTTCGTTTTTTATCGTTTTTCATTTAATCTGTAATATCTCAGAAACTATTGATCGTATCGAAATCATTAAAAGACGAAAATGTGCATTTTTTTATGGCCAACAAGAAAAAAAAATATTCAAAATTAATTGCTTAATTTCAGGTCACATTTTATGGAAAAAACAACAAAATTATTTTTTTTTTATGGTTGGACTTCAGATTTTTTCATCGGACAAATTGTCTCGGAATCTTTGAGTGATCGCCGAATTTTGAGTATTTTTTTTTTCATGGGATGGCCCAATGCTGTGACGTTACAGCAATCTGAATGTTTTTAATATATATAAAAAAATCCATATTCAAAATTAAAATAAATAAAAATGGTTGGACTTCAGATTTTTTCACCGGACAAATTGCCTCGGAATCTTTGAGTGATCGCCGAATTTTGAGTATTTTTTTTTTCATGGGATGACCCAATGCTGTGAGGTTACAGCAATTTGAATGTTTGTGTATTAAAAACCCAATGCTGTGAGGTTACAGCAATTTGAATGTTTGTGTATTAAAAACATTCAAATTGCTGTAACCTCACAGCATTGGGCCATCCCATGAAAAAAAAAATACTCAAAATTCGGCGATCACTCAAAGATTCCGAGGCAATTTGTCCGGTGAAAAAATCTGAAGTCCAACCATTTTAATTAATTTTAATTTTGAATATGGATTTTTTTATATATATTAAAAACATTCAGATTGCTGTAACGTCACAGCATTGGGCCATCCCATGAAAAAAAAAATACTCAAAATTCGGCGATCACTCAAAGATTCCGAGACAATTTGTCCGATGAAAAAATCTGAAGTCCAACCATAAAAAAAAAAATAATTTTGTTGTTTTTTCCATAAAATGTGACCTGAAATTAAGCAATTAATTTTGAATATATTTTTTTCTTGTTGGCCATAAAAAAATGCACATTTTCGTCTTTTAATGATTTCGATACGATCAATAGTTTCTGAGATATTACAGATTAAATGAAAAACGATAAAAAACGAAAAAATTTGCATATTCCGGTCAACTATTTTTTTAGAATTTTGAAATTTGGTCCATCAATAGACACCGCTGAACCTGATTTTTAGATAAAATTTGAGATTTTTTTTTTTTGGGGGTGGCGAAAGTCCCGTGGAATCCCTCATATATATATTCCCCTGCAGGGATGATAATATTTGTATGGTTATTGTAACAACAAATTATGTAACTGGCAACTGAATAATGGTATGATTAACAATTTTTATAGACGACCTCACGATTTTTGCATTCAATCCCATTAATTTTTCTTAGTAGATGCAATTTTTATCTGGTTATATTATTTATTTATCAGAAACCTGAATAGCAAAGTGTTCTTCCTACAAGCGCAGCCAGATTGAGATATTGTTCGACATTCGGCGCTCGTGTACCACCGAATATTTGTCATTATTTATTAAATATAAATTCGAGACTGGCAGTGCAATTTTACGTTTTACAACTTTATAAATCGCATAAGTTAACCTCAAATTGCAACTCACGGATGGGCACATGCAGACCTACAGAAAATTTAATTTTTCTCAAGCTGTTATGTCTATTCAATGAGGGTAATAAATGCTCACTTCAAATGCATTTTAGATCAAATTTCGCTCATATATCATTTAGATATTCGAGTTTACCGGAGGTAAATCAGAATATCACTATAAAAAATGCCTGAGTAAATTCCTTGATCAGAAAGCTTAAGTGGCCCGCATAAGTTTTGGGTTCAAGAAGCAGGTCGATTTTCAATAATTTCATTCCGTTGAGAATATTGAGATATTGAGGTCATGATTTTGTACAAAATTAATCTTGCCAAATCTGAGTTTTTTTTAATTGAAATATATTTGTAAACAATGAAGTTATTATTATTTAAACAAAGTGTCACTGAATAATCTAATCGTGCATTTCACTTCAAATTTGAACGGAGTTTATATAAATTGTTATCGTATTTTCTAGGACTGCTAGTAGTTAGAATTAAGTAACTAACGCTTGGGATATTAAATAGTCGAAGTTCACGTGTTGACATTTCGCTGTTGTTTACTACTTTGTTTGCCAAACAAATTTTCAATTTGAATATTACGTAAAAATATGTAACATCTTTTCACCTGAATCGCAGCGCGCCCAGAAAAGGTACATCAGCAGCAAGTTAGTAATTGCGAAAGCACTTTCTCAGTCTGAAGTACCGTAAAGCAAGTGTCCCTGACATGCGGTTGAGAAAGACAAGGAAACAGTGCAAACTGGAGCATTTCAAAAGAGGGTCTTCAAAGGGTTCGAGGGTACCAAAAATTACGAGCAAAAAAGCTTTTCGGTGAAATTAAACCCTTTTTTACCGAATGAAGGGTGCTTTCCAAGAGTCCAAGAGTCGAAGAGTCAAAGTCATGCGACCACGATTGTCGTACTCTTAGGTTTGATGGATAAAGAACAAAGGTTAGAAGCAATGAGTGTATGTTAAAAAAGTGCCTTAACACTCGTTCAAGTTTGGAGCTTTTCTTAAGTCGTTGCTGTACACCCACATCATGTACTTTCGTCTTTCTCTTCATCTTCTCCAACTCTTTTTACAAAGCACAAAACCTGCTGAAGGCGCCTCTCCGTCTCACCAACCCACCACATCGCTAGTTGAAATACCTAGACGCCGCCATTGTGCAGTTTACTTTATTGCGGGCATTCGTCTTGGTGTAATATTCGAGCGGGTGGTCGCTTTCCTCGACTCCCCTACCTTCAGCAACCAGCCGCAATTCCATTCGCCTCCTTCTTAAGGCCATTTCGTGCTTCTGGAGTCTTGGGCTAAAACGTAGAGAGGTGGATGTCCGCGAGGGTGAGAGTAATGCCACGATCATTCGGTATAATAATACGACGTAACATTCTCTAGGTGGGGAGCCTCCTGCTCTGTGGCCCCCAATCATCCGACCTATGTGGCCCTACGCTATTTGCTTTGTTGCAACTTTATGTTCAATCGCAAGAAGCGATCAAGGCATTGCTTCGCAATTGGTTTGAGAGAAATCGTGATAGTATTGGAAACTATTAATTGTGAGTTTACACAAATGGTCCACTTCGAACAATGGTTTTGTTAAGGACAATTTTCATTTTATACAAATATTTCATATCCCTTAAAGAAGCTTTATAAATTGTTGGACTCTACACAAGTCACATTTGTGCTTCCGGAGTCTTGGACTAAAACGTCGAGAGGTGGATGACCGGGAGGGTGAGAGTAATGCCACGATCATTCGGTATAATGACACAACGTAACATTCTCTAGGTGGGGAATCTCCTGCTTTGTGGCCCCAAATCATTCAACCTCTGTGGTCCTGTGCTATTTGCTCTCGACAGTCTTGAAGACTGCCGAGAGCTTAGCTGCAACTTTATGTTCAATCGCATAAAGCGATCAAGACATTGGTTCGCGATTCGACTGAGAGAAATCGTGATAGACTTGGAAACTATTAATTGTTAGTTTACACAAATGATCCACTTTGAATAATGGTTTTGATAAGGACAATTTTCATTTTATACAAATATTTCATAGCCCTTAAGGAAACTTTATAAATTGTTGAACTCTACACAAGTCACTTTTGTGCTTCCGGAGTCTTGGACTAAAACGTCGAGAGGTGGATGACCGGGAGGGTGAGAGTAATGACACGATCATTCGGTATAATGATACGACGTAACATTCTCTAGGTGGGGAACCTCCTGCTTCGTGGCCCCAAATCATTCAACCTCTGTGGTCCTGTGCTATTTGCTCTCAACAGTCTTGAAGACTGCCGAGAGCTTAGCTGCAACTTTATGTTCAATCGCATGAAGCGATCAAGACATTGCTTCGCGATTGGTCTGAGAGAAATCGTGATAGTCTTGGAAATTATTAATTGTTAGTTTGCACAAATGATCGACTTCGAACAATGGTTTTGTTAAGGACAATTTTTATTTTATACAAATATTTCACATCCCTTAAGGAAGCTTTATAAATTTTTGGACTCGACACAAGTCACTCTTGTGCTTCCGGAGTCTTCGACTAAAATGTAGAGAAGTGGATGACCGCGAGGGTGAAAATAATGCCACGATCATTCGTCATAATAATACGACGTAACATTCTCTAAATGGGGAGCCTCCTGCTCTGTGGCCCCCAATCACCCGACTCGTGTGGTCCTGTGCTATTTGCTCTCGACAGTCTTGAAGACTGAAAGCTTAGCTGCAACTTTATGTACAATCGCAAGAAGCGATCAAGACATTGCTTTTCGCGATTGGACTGAGAGAAATCGTGATAGTCTTGGAAACTATTAATTGTTAGTTTACACAAATAGTCCACTTCGAACAATGGTTTTGTTAAGGACAATTTTCATTTTATACAAATATTTCATATCCCTTAAGGAAGCTTTAAAAATTGTTGGACTCTACACAAGTCACTTTTGTGCTTCCGGAGTCTTGGACTAAAACGTAGAGAGGTAGATGACCGGGAGGGTGAGAGTAATGCCACGATCATTCGGTATAATGATACCACGTAACATTCTCTAGGCGGGGAGCCTCCTCCTCTGTGACCCCAAATCGTCTGACCCGTGTGGTCCTGTGCTATTTGCTCTCGATAGTCTTGAAGACTGCCGAGAGCTTAGCTGCAACTTTATGTTCAATCGCATAAAGCGTTCAAGACATTGCTTCGCGATTGGACTGAGAGAAATCGTGATAGTATTGGAAACTATTAATTGTTAATTTACACAAATGGTCCACTTCAAACAATGGTTTTGTTAAGGTTAATTTTCATTTTATACATATATTTAATATCCATTAAGGAAGCTTTATAAATTGTTGGACTCCACACAAGTAACTTTTGTGCTTCCGGAGTCTTCGACTAAAATGTAGAGAAGTGGATGACCGCGAGGGTGAAAGTAATGCCACGATCATTCGTCATAATAATACGACGTAACATTCTCTAAATGGGGAGCCTCCTGCTCTGTGGCCCCCAATCATCCTACTTGTGTGGTCCTGTGCTATTTGCTCTCGACAGTCTTGAAGACTCAAAGCTTAGCTGCAACTTTATGTTCAATCGCAAGAAGCGATCAAGACATTGCTTCGCGATTTGACTAAGAGAAATCGTGATAGACTTGGAAACTTTTAATTGTTAATTTACACAAATGGTCCACTTCGAACAATGGTTTTGTTAAGGACAATTTTCATTTTGTACAAATATTTCATATCCCTTAAGGACGCTTTATAAATTGCTGGACTCTACACAAGTCACTTTTGTGCTTCCGGAGTCTTGGACTAAAACGTAGAGTGGTGGATGTCCGCGAGGGTGAAAGTAATGCCACGATCATTCGGTATAATGATACGACGTAACATTTTCTAGGTGGATAGCCTCCTGCTCTGTGGCCCCCAATAATCCGACCTGTGTGGTCCTGTGCTATTTGCTCTCGACACTCTTGAAGCTTGAAAGTTTAGCTGTAGCTTTACGTTCCATCGCAAGGAAGGATCAACACATTGCTTCGCGATTGGACTGAGAGAAATCGTGACAGACTTGGAAACTATTAATTGTTAGTTTATACAAATGGCCCACTTTGTTCCGTCGCATGGGACGAATATATAGTTGAAACACTGTTTTTTGAATATTATAAAGTAATGATAAAGTCGAGAACGTGCGTAGCCAACGTTCGTTCAGACGCGACGCTATTTCTGCCCTGAAGGATAATAAAGTGAGGAATTCCCAAATTATCTGCGGGTCCGCGCGTCACGTCGAACAACTGCCACATTTGGCGACCAGATTCGACAGTTTTTAAGTCTTTATTCTTTAAGATCTTCTAGGCAATAAGGTATGCGTGCAGTAAGGCATGGACTATGCTCGAGGCCCATCTGACCAGCATGCTAGCGTACCTCAATAAAGGGATTAACTCCGCGCTGACTCGACGCTCGAGTCAGGCGCGGAAAACTTTTTATTCTGGTAAGGAGCGCGTCACGGGAAATCGCAGCCGGTCAAGCTTGGGTCCGACAGGGATGTCCACTCTGCACCCATCTTCCCCACCAAAACAATCCCCTTCGTGATTGGTGATGAGAAAAATCCGCCTACTCTTTACTTTTGCACCAATGATAACCGCGTGAAAAATAGAGTCTCGCCCTTCCCTTTTTTAAGGAACTTCTCGTCACCAACTATGAAAAATCAGTCAAACTTTTCACCTCGACCGAGTCACATCGATACCTACTGGGCAACAGTTGAGATTGACTCGTGTTGGGGTAATTTTATTTAAGCGATTATTGTGCCTTGAGACCGCTCTCAAGCACAAGTAATAATAGCTCATACCCACGCGTTGACTCATAATATACCAAACTCCAATACAAACGTGCAAGTAAATATTAAGTAATTTAGTGTACAGTGTTGACTTTCAATAAATAATAGTTTTCCGTTGTTCATCTACTATTCATCAAGTAACCCTTCACATACAAAAAATCAAGTCGTTGGTGATTAACTTCCCTGACGACAATACCAAGGGACTACGTCACCGCCAGTGTGTAAATCGGGCCTTACAACCCCGAAAGGTCGAAGTGTTACCGCGCGGTCCCGAAGTATTAAACACACTTCGAATAACGGTTTTGTTAAGGACAATTGTCAGTTTATACAAACATTTAATGTCTTTTAAGACAGTTTTCTAAACTGTTAGACTCTATAGAAGTCACATTCGGGCATCTGGAATCTTGGGCAAAAACGTAAAGAGGTGAATGACCGCGAGGGTGAGAGTAATGCCTAAAGACGTGCAGTGACTAGAGTAATTACTAGAGATGTGCAGTGACGGTCAGATCTGGTCAATTGACGGTCACAGCATAACTATATAGATGCACTATTGACCGTCATTTCACCGGAATTGACGGTCAATCGGCCGTCACTGCACATCTCTAGTAATGCCGCGATCATTCGGTATAATGACACGACGTAACATTCTATAGATGAGGAGCCTCCTGCTCTGTGGCCCCCAATCATCCGACCTGTGCGGTTCTGTGCTATTTGCTCTCGACAGTCTTGAAGACCGAAAGCTTAGCTGCAAGTTCAATCGCAAGGAACGATCAAGACATTGCTTCGCGATTGGACTGAGAGAAATCGTGACAGTCTTGGAAACTATTAATTGTTAGTTTATACAAATGGCCCACTTCGAATAACAGTTTTGTTAAGGACAATTTTGACTTCTATACAAATATTTTATATCGCTTAAGGAAGTTTCATAAATTGTTAGACTCTACCTCTAGTCGCGACCCGGCTATAAAATGTTGCTCCCAATGCGGCCTGAGGGTCGACTTTATAGTCCCAAGTTTGAACATGTGAAATTCTTAACTACGAACTTGAGTTCAAACTTGGAACTATAAATTCTTTTTCAATAAACAGATATTATATCTATTAATAACAGGAGAAATCGACAACATAGTTCTTGTATAATTCATTTTTGAGACTGTTAAGAATGGAGAAAAGGGGAGATTTTACGATGAACGTGGGAAGTTGCCAGGGTAAAAGTATTGGATAATCCTGTTAGATATTATTAAGGTCGTGATCCCGATAAATCAAATATGTGCTATACAATCGACTTCGAAACTTCGTATAGCATAATGTAGTATATAAACTGACGTGTCACGATGCGACCACGATAAAGGATGTTAGTGGGGTGTAAGAATACGAATCCACGTAACTGTAATGTATTCATAGCGACAACTTGGCGGATGTGTGTGAGAACGTTTTATCGAGTAGCTTGATCGGAAACCTCTGCACGCCGCAGTCGTCAGAGCCAATTACTATTACAATCGATGGATATTGGAAACGTTCAATCGAAGCGTTTCCCCACTGACATCCCTTCGAAGTGATCTCTTTGAAACGCTCTCTGTCATGATTTACCTTTCGAACCGTTACATGATTAAAGGCTTTCGAGCTGGTTGACTTTTGCTAATCTTTCACGCCGATATTCACGCGTCAGATAAAACCGGTCAGATGAATTTTTTTTATTTATTTTTTTTTTATATCACTTGATAGAAAATGAAAAAACAAAATACTATAGCGTGGCTTTTTAATGTAATCTCGATGGGAATCTGGATGAGCGAAAATGACGACACAGCGAGTGCATTGGTGCATCCTTCATAGCAGCTTGCACCGTTGATTATCGAATGATGCCCTCATTGAATGATTCTGGTGGCCGTTTACGTGTTCACTGCTCGCTCGACCAGTATATAGTGACGCCAATTACTCGTGAATTGGCGTTTTGGACGATTTTCGTCATTCGAAATATTCAGCGCTATCTGTTCGCTAACTGGCAGTTCGTGCGCAGTATACGTATATAACACATCGACATATTGGGTACGACTCGGACAAACCTAAACTGGAGAACGTGCTGCTATAACCATATCGATATATGTATATACATATCGATCTATATGGTGTCAAATGCGTACACGCATCACAAAATCGCATGTCATTCGGTTTCCAGTCTCACTTGGTCAACGACAAGGACGAGTCAACCGGATGCTGCACCAGCAATGACCAGGCTAAAGCTACGACGTTAATAACCGGAGTTGAAGCGTGAGGGAGGGAAAGGGTAGTGCAATTCGACATACAGGGGTAAAGCACGATTGAACTCTCGGGCCATCGATTCTCGATTGGCCGGGTTCCTCGGGGATTGCGGGTGAACACCAAGCAGGAGCGACTTCGGTTGATCGCTAATTAACTCGAGGCGCCTGCACCCCACGCGCTGCCCCTCGATTTGTGACGATCGTACCCCTTTCTCATTTTCCATCACGAATACTGCCAACTCGCGCGATCGTTATCGAGTTAACCGCATAGCGAGGTTAGCTCACCGCAGTCAGTGCGTATCGTTACCTATATAATAATGCAATTCTATGATTCAACCCAATTAACGCTGTTCATGTGATGTCGCCCATTAATGCAAGTGTATTTTTTTTTTTTTTTTGGTGAAGAACTTCTACTTCAACTTCAACTTCAACTTCAACTTATAGATATTTTTATCTTTATTTTTATATTCATTGTCATTTTTAGAAGGTTTCGCCAAATATAACAGTATAAGATCTCTCCTTAAGGTAAACAAATTTTTAGCATTTAATTTACAAGTTTTGTTAGGTGAAGAAAAGGACATTTCTATATACAAAGAATTGTCATAAAAATTCTTCAACTTGTAGAAATTTTTATGGTCATTTTTAGAAGATCTGGCCATGTATAACAATTCTCCTTCAAGATCTCTCCTAAAGGTAAAAACTTTTAGATTTGCCAGTTGTTTTTTTTTCAATTCTCTCAGGTTGTAGCTTCGTCTTTGATCGGAAATTGAATATTTGCACAATGATGCTTACATTGGGGAATATGAGGACATTAGTTTCCAAGCAAATTACGTCATGCACCCAATATCCATTTTTTTCTGCATTTAATCAACAAACTTTTTTTTAGATTAAGAAAAGGATCTGGTTCAAATTTCTGTATACAAAGAATTCTGATAAAAATTGGTCATCTTATTGAAATTTCTCCTCGAAGATTTTACCTAAACGTAATAACTAAAAGTTAAATTCTCCCAGATTGTATTTCCACAATTAAAAATTTCTGCAATAAATCCTAGATTGAGGAATATGAGGACATCAGTTTCCAACAAATTACATCATACTTCCAATATTCAATTTTTTTTCTCCATTTTTTTCATGCCTTTGCAATACTTGCAGCGTTTGGAGGTGAAACGAGCGTGAAAATTTAAAAACGTGTATTGTATAGTCAGCAGAGAAGGTTTCGCACGGCAACTACTATGAGTCCTATAGACGTTGTACTACGTCTGCTACATCGAGGGAAGACGGTAAAACGAGGTGCGGAAGATTGCTTTATGATAGTAATTATGCGGAGGGAAGATGTTGGAAGCCCAGGAGGTTGGCTAAGACTACTAGCTCTATATCTAGAGCATGGAAAGGAAGACTGTGTGCGAGTAAGTGAGCGAGCGAAAAAGCAATAGCTGTTGAATGTAGCTAGAGAAGGAGACACCGGAGTTTCGCCTGCTGGCGAGTACTCTAGCAATATTTTCTGGACAAAACGCCAGTTCTCACGGCGTGCACAGTTTCGAATTGCCAATAGAAACTTGGTAATTGTTTCGCCCTCCCGCACACGGATCCACCGCCACTCGAGACACACCGGGCGACGAAATGGAGACAAGAAAGTAAGGAGCACCGCGTAAGCGTATAGGACAGTATAATATTATATCGCGGCTATAAAGACCGTCGATGTCTAGATCTGTGACAACCCCCGAGAGTTTTATAAAGTAATATCAGTTTTTTAATTTTATTATATGGAAATCCGACCATTAATATAACAATATTGTATCTATTAATCTAAAAGTACATTTTTTATGGCCTTTTTAGCCAGGATATAATAATTGTTGAGTGTTGATGGTATTAAAGTCTATATACGATACATACTTATAACAGTAATGATAATAATACTATAATTATGTACTTTAATATACATAAAGTCATTAAATTAAATTATACAATTAAAAAAACAGCATTTAATATTAAGAAATAAATGAAGTCTATTAAAAATAGAACGGAAGTGGAAGGAACTTTTATTAATATTATGATATGGAAATTCGACCATTAATATAACAATATTGTTATCTAGAAGTACATTTTTTATTGCCTTTTTAGCAGATTATAATAATTGTTGAGTTGTAATGGTAATAATGTCTATATACTATACATACTTATAACAATAATGATAATAATACTACAATTATGTACTTTAATAGACATAAAGTCACTAACCTATTGAGGCATGCTTTTGTTTTTAATTAAACGATAAAGTCGGTATTTAATGTTAAGAAATAAGTTAAAACTATTAAAAACTTAGTGGAAGCAAGACCATTGTTCCACCGTGTCGCAAGGGAATAAAGTTATATTGATCAATTTTCGATACCCCATAAAGAAGGTTTTCGATAGAATGAAGATAATGAGGAAGCAACGTGAACGGTTTCACTTTGCACGCTTCCTTAAATACTGTATGCTATAGTTTGTATTATCGAAATTTATAGAACTTGACTTAATTAACAACTTGCAACGAGCTACACAAAGTGAATCCGTTCAATCGACGCTTCACATTTATTTCCGAATCTTGATAGCCCGAAAGTTTTGAGTCTCTAGAAATTGGTACGCTTGATATTTTTATTTCTTTGTCTTGTGTTGATTTAGTTCGGAGATTCCAAACTTTAAAGCGCAGATCTATGACTTTAAAAAAAAAGATGAAAACATTTTTTTTGCAAGAAAGACTTGAAAAAAAAATAGAAAAAACTTTGGAAAAAAATTTAAAAATGTAAAAAATCTTATGGACTATTGCGTTATGTGATTATAACTCTTTCTGTATATTTCATATTCTCAACTTCTCCTTGCTATAATTAACGTGGAAAAATGAATAAAAAATAGAGAATATTTAGTCGTTTATAAAACTTGGAATGGGGTTGAACGGGGGTGTTTGAAGGTACGACCGCACTGAGCTTACGGCTCCGAGAGCTTGGACTTCCGATACATGAGAGCTAGTAATTACGCAGGACGGTGCTTCACGTCGAGTAGACGCTGCGTACTACTCGTCGTCGGGGTGAGTGAATGGTAGAGAGCACAGGGAAAAGCTATAGAGTTTGCGTGCGCTCCTTCGCCACGGTTCGAAGCTTGAGAAAATAAGTAGAACACGCCACTGGTTTGTTGGAAACTTCGGTGTTCGCTATTGCGTAATTTTCGTAATTTTCATGGCATGGCGTTTATGCTGCATCGATTGTGTGTCATGACATAAAAGATTGACAAAGTACGTATTCTCTGCAGAGCAAAACATATGGATAACATTTAATTTTATTTTTTCAATGATATATAAAGCATAATTAAATTAATAATTAACCACTCATAAGGATAATTATAATTATCTTTGAGTCCGCATACTTAAATCTAATTGTCGTTTTTCTAAAATAACTGTTAAAGCATCATCGATATTTTAACACAGAATTTGACATTATATTTACGCAGATAAAATGTTAAATTGTTTTTTAAAAATACATAAATTACCATTTTGAGGGTAATAGTAAGTGTTAATGCCATAAGTTATTTGAATAAGATTCTTGATGGTAAAGCTGGGAATTTGTCGAAAAATCTTGTTGTTGATATCGCATGAAATCCAGGAAATTGTCACTTCATGCATAAACCCTTTAGGGCGTGGTCGGCTCTTATGCCGACGCTCATAGTGATGCCTTTCCAGTGGCAAGCCTGTATCCTATAGCACGGGAATAAAGGCCACTATACCACCCTGTAATTATACACGAAGTACGTAGAGAATGACCACCATTGCCACAACAGCCGCCATCACCCTTGGCGTGTCGTGTCTCTCACACGGTGGCTGCTCGAGTGGTGGTCAAACGTTTTTACTCCTTATCACGAGAATGTAAGTAGGCATTTATCTAAACGCTTAATCAACCGAGCGCACGCTTCAATGCCACCCTCTCGCACACAAATAAAATCTTGTATAACATAGCGACAATTTAATGCAAAAAAAGTTCTGTTCTGTACAATGTACATAGATAATATCGTTCCGCGTGATACCTTATTTTATTCATTGCCGCAATAAGTTTAGATGTATTCGGTAAAATGTACAAATCTGCCTACGTTTGTTGCCTTGTTTTATGCGAATAGTTCGTGTTCCGTTTATCTTCCTTTCTCTGTTTCTCTCTCTCTCTCTCTCTCTCTCTCTATTTCTCTTTCTCTTTCTCTCTCTCCTCACCGCATTCTCCTACTCTCACTCCGCGTGTTTCGCGACTTCCACGATTTGGGTCGACGAGCTTTGCCAGTCAGGCAATAAATCTGACAATTAATACACGGTAAATTTGCGCGAGTGGCCGAATCCTGCGGGAGCTCGAGGGAAGCGTAGTAGTAGCGCGGACTGTGCGACATGAGAGTGCTGCAGGATACCCCTGTTGGGCAAAGAGAGTACGGCGATATTGGGAAATAGGGGGTAGGTTTGCCGACGATGTAGACGGGATAACTCGAACTGGGGCACGTTTATCAGACTAGAGGAATGTGTCTCTCGAAAATCGACCAACGACCTCTCTTCCGTTCGCCGCAACTCCCGCGAACGATCGATCCGATTCCGTAACGCTGAGTATAGTGCTCCCGTTTCGCCAATACGCACCACTTTCGTCCAGAAAGCTTAATATCAACTTGAAGTAAAAGTTACATATCTAGCACATTTTTCTACCGGATAGAGGAAGCATTCTTTTTATGAAAAAAATTTCGAACGAAATTCTCATGTCAGGATACTCGGAAATGTCCAAAACGTGGAGAAAAGGGGTTTAGAAAAAAAACCGTTGTGTGTGTGTGTGTGTGTGTGTGTGTGTGCGTGTGCGTGTGCGTGTGCGTGTGCGTGTGCGTGTGCGTGTGCGTGTGCGTGTGCGTGTGCGTGTGCGTGTGCGTGTGCGTGTGCGTGTGCGTGTGCGTGTGCGTGTGCGTGTGCGTGTGCGTGTGCGTGTGCGTGTGCGTGTGCGTGTGCGTGTGCGTGTGCGTGTGCGTGTGCGTGTGCGTGTGCGTGTGCGTGTGCGTGTGCGTGTGCGTGTGCGTGTGCGTGTGCGTGTGCGTGTGCGTGTGCGTGTGCGTGTGCGTGTGCGTGTGCGTGTGCGTGTGCGTGTGCGTGTGCGTGTGCGTGTGCGTGTGCGTGTGCGTGTGCGTGTGCGTGTGCGTGTGCGTGTGCGTGTGCGTGTGCGTGTGCGTGTGCGTGTGCGTGTGCGTGTGCGTGTGCGTGTGCGTGTGCGTGTGCGTGTGCGTGTGCGTGTGCGTGTGCGTGTGCGTGTGCGTGTGCGTGTGCGTGTGCGTGTGCGTGTGCGTGTGCGTGTGCGTGTGCGTGTGCGTGACTTCGAAATTTCAAACACCTGTATAACCTTAAGAACCGTTCAAACGATTGCGCTGAAATTTGGCACACAAGTGGATCAGCAGCCTGTCTTTGATTGTTACAATTTTTGACAAAATGTAATTAAGCATAATGAAGATTTTATAGCTGTTTAAATTTTTTCGAAAAAGAGTGCGATTGTTATGACTTTCCTGAAATTTACGACATTGGGCTAAATAATTTAATGTTGTTTGGTATTGAATTTGACCGAAATCTAAAAAACGTTAACTTCTGCAAAACGTGGAATACCGAGCCCAAATTTTGTACTTAACCGAAATAATATTCAGGGATGTTTGGTACATTATTTAGTGGATATCGTTAGATTACATAGAATTTTGTATTTTTCTTTATCGTTTCTTGATGACGCGCAAACTTCGGATTTTCAATTTTATTTAAACAATGATTCTAAGAACCATGATCTATGAAAAAGCCAAAATCTATGATCATATTTTATCGTCAAGTAAGCTTTGTAAAAAGCGAAAGTAGCGAAATTGAGAGATTAGATCTCCACATGCCAAATATAAGGATTATCTATCATGGGTGTATCTTGTACAGTGGATGGCCGTACTTTAGCGTGCGATTGTGTTTAGAACAGCAGGATCGCGAGTATAGTATGGGCCCTTCTGTCGGGACTTGTTTTACGAGGCGAATCGCTACTAAGTCACTGCCGACCCGTGAACCCTTGTAGGATGATATACGAGCATAGTTTTCACTCGCAACCTGCATCCTTCGTCCTCTCGCTACTTTGTATCCTCTCACTCTGCCTCGCAGCTGTGGCTACGTCTAGCTTTCGCCGTACTTTCACCACGAGAAGACCGCGGTTCTCGTAATACCCACCGTTAGACGTCTTAGTATACGGAGCTGTAACAGCCTCATACTTGGCGTTAAGCCTGCATCTCGATCGGAGAGTTTAACCAACATCCTGCCTTTTCCTATATGTGGAGCTTTACTGAATTGTGTAAGGGGTAAAGGAGCATCCACACTCCATGTTGGTAATTACAGAATTATTATTAAGCTGATTATAGGCTCGCGATTCTCCGCGTCCTTTCATCAATACGACGATAACTAAATGCACTATTTGTCTAGGGTTCGCGGAAATAATTTGCCATTGTTCCAGATGCAGATAATAGTACACCTTGCGAATTTAGGTTCAACAGCGTGTGAATTTGAATGCACTATCCAATTTTGCTGTGGAATTAACAAAGCGTAGATATGGCATGGGAATGACGTTACTGCAACGGAATAATCGATCGCTTGTTCTCAGTTATCAGTTAAAAAAGAAATCCTGAAGCTTTTCGTTTTTTTTTGTTTTTTTTTTTATTTCGATTACTTCACTTCGTTGTCGTGAATTCTTCATGGGATTATCATCATTATCAAAGCTGTTATGGCAGACTCGCTCGCTATTGGTTTTTTGTTTTTTTTACTATACTTATTTCAACCAAGGATGCAAAGTAGAACCATGCTTATTGCTTCTTTATTAATTTTGGGTTTTGTACAAAGTTTGTCCTACGAGGAACCCAAATTCTTTCTTCTGAGTTTCAATTTTTAAAAATGATTTATTAGATGAGACGCTGACGGTAAAATCCCAACCTATAAAATCTCGTCGTCACGCTCAAAAGGTAAAAGATTTTCAATATGAACTGCAGCCTTTCGTGTAAACCTCTTCTGCTGCGTTACGTCTAAATAGACTTTTATTACGAACATGCCTGATGAAAATGATATTAACTAAATAATTCACCTTCAGCAAAATATGAAAGTTCCCGGGCAATAAACGAGCAATATTTGCTCCTTGTCGACAAAGCCAAAACTCATTAAACTCAGTCCTTAATAATAGGGCTTGGATTATTCTACCAGGGTTGTAAAAAAAAAGTATTTTCTTGCGAAAAAGATGGGATAGAAGAAGCAAGAAAGAAATAAGGAGTGCCTGGTGAAATGTTGGAAAAGAGGAGAGTCAAGCCATCGTGGAGCTATTCGGTATTAAGCCGTACCGAGTCAGAATAAGCAGCGACGGAGGAACAGTAGCAGCAGTAGCCAGTCGCCAGCACGATTGTCTTAAATTTAAATAATCACGAAAAAATGTTAATGCTCGGTGCGCGGGCAGCTACGTAATTCAATGATAAAACAAAGAAATGCGGTAGGGCGACTGCGGTACTAGTGCAGTTGGAAGTGGCAGTGGTGTGCGGGGTGTGGGACAAGGATTGGGGGTTACTGGCGAGCTTCTCTGGCATACACTATGTATAGGCTTCTGTGCCTCGCGTCGTCGGGTTAGTCGGTGTGCCAGAGGAGCACGGTAGACGCGAAGAGTGGAACCAGGAACAGAGGGAAAAGTATAGGATTGGGTCGAGTGGCTGAAAGGGGGATGAGTGGAACGTTAGAAAGAATTGCCTTCAGGAAAAGAGGGCAAATTGAATTAATGCGAAAAAGAAAAACATTACGGTTAAGATACGAGTCTTGGGGAAAGAGCAGAGAAAGAGGATTCACGGCAAGGGTAGCAAACCGAAAGGTGGTCACAAGGAGGGATGAACGAAAAAGACGAAGATCGAGGAAGACGAGACGCGGGTGGAGAAAAGTGGCGCGAACCAGTACCGAACTTTTCACTCCGTCAGGACTGATTGGACTTTTCTTCTGAATGTCCGGGCCAAAGGGAGAAAACCAACCAGCCGCTGTCTCGTCGCGCACTTATGTATTCCCGATTCTGGTCTCGATCGTAGCGTGGCGAGTTCCAATCCTCGGTCATTATATATATATATATATATGTATGTACACAGATAAGTATATATGTACTATGGTATACCGCCTTGTAGCTTATTCCATCCTTCGCTCCGTGTCCCCTTGTCTTCTTCCATTTCTTCCGTCTGTTACACAGAACATCTTTCCAAGTTTTCTTTTTTTTCTTTCTTAGTATCGGCGAAATTACTTACCAGGTTCCAGTGGTCTAGGAGCTTCCTGTTCCACAGTAAGTAGATACCCAGAGAAATACGAGTTGGAAATTAGGGTGATTGCGCAAACACTCACAGGGAAAACATTCAACTCCTTCTGGACAGAGTTTCTCAAATATCTTTGAGTACTTTACAATACTCATCTATTTTTATCCTTTCGTATCATGTTTGCTCCCATTACCGTTTTTTTATCCTAACATCATGACTCATATCAGTACCTACGTCATCGCTTGGAAACTTTGACAGTCTATTGCGGAGATTACATTTTTTTACTAATTTAGAATTTGTCAAATATGTATATATATGTTATATTATTGTTAAGGTTTGTACGGATTGACCATGTGATGCCCTCAAATCGAAATTACCCAAGTCCTACAAAAAATCGAGGAAGCTATTTAAATTTAACTACCTTTACGTTTAAAGAAAGTTTTATCGACAAAAATGATATAATCGGTTTTCGGACGAATCTAAAAAAGAAAAAAAAACGCCTAGTTTGCTAAACAACAGTGTTAAAACACTTTTGAATATCCGAGGTTTCGCTTACGCGAACGCTGTAGCGGCTTTTGGCCACCTGGCGGATAATGCCGGAATCTATCGGGCGGTGAGAGCATTCCATTACAATATTCATATTCGTCTTGGCTGCAGAATGATAAAGATCGTAACATTGCAGATCCATATAATAATTGTTATATTTCCCTAGTGATTCTAATTTTACTTATCATTTTCATTTCTCCAATAATAAATACTCGATGTGATTATCTCGAATTTTATTGAAGCGGTATATACCATATTATTTAATATCAATCCAGAAAAGGTTACAGATTTATTTCTACATTATCCAAACTATATGCATAATTCAAATTCATTCTTTATTTATTTTTTCTTTTCTCTGTGGGTATTAACTATACATAAAATTTATTACAGTATATGCGTGTACTAGTGTTATATCATCTATAATACATCACCTGAATTTCAGACTTTCGAAGACGAGAAACAGTGGTTATGAAAATCGTGAGCGTCGCAACGATCTGAAGAAACACATGGGCAAGAAAGACTCGTGCACATATCCCGTCGCTACTATACTATTGGCAAGTTCTTGGGCTACGCACCCTTGCAACCTGGCCGCATTAATCCCCGTTTATATCGCCGGTTAAGCGGTAAACTGACACGTTTATAGTCGAGCGAGGGCACAATTTCTCGCAACGGCGCTCACGCACCCTTCGCCATTTTGCAGTGGAGGATAGTCGGAGACAAAGTGTATACACCCACACACACACGTGTTGTCCCCTCGTTGTTCTAAAGGTGACGCATATTATACCGTAAAAATAATGCATAGCAATTTTTTGAACGAATAAATAATCACGATCCTTTTCCCTTCGTCTATAAAATATCAAAATTAAATAAGAGGTTCCTCATAGATTACGTTTGGGGAATATATTTATTATTCATCCATTTATGGGGAATAATGTTTGCTGACTCTTATGCGAAGATATATTTTTGGTGAACCAGTGCAAAATAAATTACCGTTCTGTAAATATATATTTGTACATACAATCCTTGTTCCTTTCTGCTTGAGGTGGTCTGAGGTTCGTCTGAATCTCATGGTAAGCGTCATAGGTGCTATGGCTAGTTACGGCGATGGTTGCTGTACCAACTATTAGTATGGTGGGATTTTTTCGTTTAACAGCGACGATTGAAATTAATCTACAGTTAGCGTTAAAAAAAATTGAATTGATAAAACAAAAATGACGGGTAAAAAATAGAATAACTATTTTGTGAGATATTGAATCGTTACTTTGCGAACGTGTCTATCACGATACCAATTTACAAAAGAATCACAAGCGTTAAGTGTTGAAGTTCGCCTTACACTACAGTGAAAAGCACTAACAAGAAAATTTTGAAGTTCCGAGAAGTTTGACTTGGCTTGAAATGGATTGTTTTACATCGTAGACAAATTCATGCTTCCCAATTCCAATTATGCATTGCTCGTTATTAAAACAAATTATACGAAGTCAGTAACTGGAACATTCGTCTTTTACGTTATTCGTAGAGGAAAATCGTAGCTTACTCATCCCGGATCGTAGACTAGAATTCGGAGCTTCAGTTTCGTGCTTGCGTGTCCGGAAGTAGGCAGGTACTCAATTCCGAAGTTAATACCTCGCGGGAGCCCTCGGCACATTCTCGTACTGCGCCAGTTTCATCTCGATGCACGAATCGTACAGCCAGTTCAACCAGTTGGCTCAACAAGGGATTGCATCAAGTAGCGAGCACGACTTGCCTGTTATATATATATATTTACTATGTACGCGTGCCGCTGAGCGTTTGGCAGAGTCATCGGGTCCTCGTGCCTGCACGAAAGGTACACCGCGACTCTCCGAACCTCGTACTTCCTTTTATACATCAAGCTCCACTTTACCTTCCCGCCTTCTCAACGAGAAACAAAAGTCTTCCAGAGAGCAAATATATTTACTTGTATCGCAAGCCGTCCGTAACTTAGAAAGAATCTCAGTTGCATACTCGCTTAAGAACTCGATTATCATTGAAACTTTTCTTCAGAGGGTCGCTAACAAAAGTTCTACAGAAAAAAATCTCTGTGTCAACCAGCATAGAAAAGATGTGGAGTCCTAGATGGAATCCAGGATGGAGTCTGGGGTATCTGGGTCCGATTCTGGGGAATTTCAGAATGGAGTCCAAGATGGACAAACAAATCCTATTCGCCATCATGGGCTACCCAGACTCCATTTGAGACTGTCCAGATTCTATCCTGGATTCATAATTTTAACGCCGGTATTCAGTCAGCTTTCACTTTCCTTCCCAGATCTTATTAAAAATTAGCCAGGTTCTATTTTCTTCTTCTACCCCCTTTAAGACTTCTCCCAGGTGCTAATTTTTCGGGCCTGGATTTTACGGAGTTCCGCAATTACACCTAAGATCGGATATTCCATGTACCCTGGCCTGGATTTTACTGAGTCCCTCGAGTACCCCTAAGTCTGGATTTTTTAAGTCCCGCGATGAAGATGCTCTCCCTGGCTTGGGTTATCCTAACTTCCCACATAAGTCCCTCCAAGGCCTGATAATTTTAAGTACCCCAAAGGCTCCCAAGTTCAGAGGAGTCAGAATATGTGTCTTACGAATTGGAATTACTGGATTGCGAAGGGAGTATCATCCAATCGCATGAGAATAGTACTCGTATGAGCGTTCTATGAAAAGGACTTGGATTCTGCACTAGATTCCATTCTGGACATCTTTTCTACACGGGAATCCTATTTCAATTTTTATTTAATTTTAAAAATTGACCCGTATTACTTTTGCCCCCATCTCTCTGAGTATTACTGTGGAAGGAAAGGCATTTTTCGGTTTGGCCTAGTTCTTTCAAAGTTCCAGAATCGGTGGAAAAACCAACATAACAGTAGCTCGGGCACGGCGATGTTGCACTCTCACTATTGGTCGCGTCTCAACATGAAGGCGACAACGCTACTGCATTTCGACCACCGTATGGCAACTCGCTACGGCACAACGCCGTCAACCACGACCCTCTCGTTTATTCCCCAGGCCACGAAAAGTTTTGTGAAGCGTGCAAAAGCCTCGCGCGCTGATGTTGCTACCGTGTGCCATCGGTGAACGAGCAAGCGGAGAAGAGCAACGTTCCAGGCGCGAGTTTCGGCTCGCGTAGGCGTAGTACAGTACGATCGGTGTAGAGGTTGTCGGGGGCTATATCGGGGCCAACGAAACTTCGGGAATCGGTGAATCGAGACCACATTGAATACCGGAAAACTCGCGCGTCCCTCATCCCTCCTGACTGTATGAATCGCCGGAGGCGTGCGAAACTTTTCTGGGTGTTAGCTGGTCTGACGAATTTTTTTTTCGTCTCTCACGAACTGAGAAAAAAGTCTGCGCGAGGGTCGAGACGGGAACGATGGAGTAGTGAGAGCGAGGGTAAAGTGGATAATGGCTTAATTGGCCGAGATTTCTGACTGTTCCTCGAGAAATATAACTCGACGGTAACTTGAAACGAACCAAGAAAAATTGTGCAAAATTTATAATGATCTATTGTGCACAAGAGTTGAGGAACTTGCACAGATGAGTAAATGCATAAAACGCATTATTCATTGTGAAACGATTTCAGTACAAATGATTATTTGATACTTCATGTGAATTCAAGCTGAGTTGCGATGAGTTAGAGAAAAAATAAATAAACATTGATAGTAAATGTGACTTTCGTACTTGTTTCTAGTTGGACATTTGCAATATTCCTTTAGTTCCATCATGACGCTTGAAACGAGGTTGGACTGTATTGGTAGTATGGGTACGTACATATTCGTATGTATATAGAAGAACTTGCCAAATAATATGTCCCCCATCGTCGTAAATCATAGGGTCATCGATAACTTTTACTGGCTGCACCAGTTGTACGCCAATAAAGAGCGATCGGACGATCGTGACGTAGTCATGAATCGTGGTGGTCGTCATCTCTTCAAGAGACAACGCTATAACCATTCGGACAAAACTTTAAAACACCAATATAGAATATAGCGCTCTTTGTTTTCACAACAAAGCTAATAAATCGTCTTTATCTGTGGTCCGCTGTTGAATAACACTGGTAATTTCGAAAACACATCAATCTCTGCCGAAATATAATATTTTAATTGATACCACCAGATTATATGAATAATATGCATAGATAATATTATTCCCCGTAGAAAAGATGGAAAGTCCAGGATGGAATCCACCGCAGAATCTGGGATGGAGTCTACGATGGACAATGGAATTAGATTAAATTCCATTCTGCATCCGGAACCGCCCAGACTCCATCTGGGACTATCCAGACTCTTCCTGGGTTTGCCTAGACTCCATCCGGGACTGCCCAGACTTTATCCGGGACTGCCCAGACTCCATCCGGGACTGCCCAGACTCCATCCGGGACTGCCCAGACTCCATCCGGAACTACCGACACTCTAACGAGGTCTGTCTAGATTTCTTTCGGGACTGCCCAGACTCCATCCGGGACTGCCCAGACTCCATCCGGGACTGCCCAGACTTTATCCGGGACTGCCCAGACTTTATCCGGGACTGCCCAAACTCCATCCGGGACTGCCCAGACTCCATCCGGAACTACCGACACTCTAACGAGGTCTGTCTAGATTTCTTTCGGGACTGCCCAGACTCCATCCGGGACTGCCCAGACTCCATCCGGGACTGCCCAGACTCCATCCGGGACTGCCCAGACTTTATCCGGGACTGCCCAGACTTTATCCGGGACTGCCCAGACTCATCCGGGACTGCCCAGACTCCATCCGGGACTACCCAGACTTTATCCAGGACTGCCCAGACTCATCCGGGACCGCCCAGACTCCATCCGGAACTACCGACACTCTAACGGGGACTGTCTAGATTTGTCTCGGGGCTGCCCAGACTCCATCCAAAACTGTCCAGCCTCCATCCTGGTCTCATCATTTTTACGTGGGATACTATTTCGTCAATTTCTTTAATTGCGGATTTATAGATCGTCCCGGAATCCGATCGTACGTGACGCATTTAAACGCGACGAAAGCTCGTAATTCTCCTATACGAGTAGATGATATAGATGCAAACGCTAGAACTTTCGATAAAAGTGTGAAGCGATGGCTGTATTTTTCCCTCGTGAGCGAGAAGGCTTTTAAGGATGTGCACGTTGTGCAGGCAGCATGCACGACTTTCATGAGAGTTGCGAAGCTGCCTGAGGGATGATTGGTTAAAGAGATGGTGGTGGTGCTCGGCGTGTTGCCGTCGTGTAATTCCTTCTGGAACAAGTCCCATAGTAGGTATTACGATAGCATTCTTGAGGGGCTCAGAACGCTCGCTCCTCGTAGTAATCTCTCGTCCCTAAGTAATGGATGCCTCTCTGATAAAGTCCAACCCACCCTCTCACGATTTTAACCTCCTTCCTGTGTTTTCTGTCTCCCTCGATCTCCTTTCAGCCGCGTATGACATAGACGTTCATAGTGTCTATAAGACTGTCTTCCTTTCGCACCCTCTACTTCTCATTGCTGCTGTCGTACACCTTCGCGCTCTGTCGCTCTCCTCTTTGAGCAGTTTTCGCGTGCCCCGTAACGCCGCTCAAATTATATACACCTAAATGATGGATGGCTTTCCTAATCCCGAACTACGTGTAACCAAACTCAAGAGGAGCTTTAGCACGAGAACACACAGTATATTCGATCGTTAGCGCACATATAAACGCGTGTCATAGAGAAACACGGAAATTCAGTAATACGTATATTCCGTTCCAGAATTAATTTCATGCAGTCGGAAAAGCACAACGTCAGAACTTGACAAAGCAAGAAACATAGTGACGTTAATAATGATAATGGTCTCCTTCATATATTACTAAGTATTCCTATACCGTTTACCGCATCAAATTAATTAATCAAACATCCTTGTACAGGAACAGTTACAAAGTTCTACGAGCTTGAATTTAGCTATTGTTCCGTTAAGAAGTTGCACAATTACGAAGGAAATCAATTGTATCACCATCAAATTTGCAAGACGTCTATGGTTGACGAGATTTTATTTGCTTTAGACAATGCCGGACCCGAAATCGTTGCTGAAAAATGACAACACACATTAATTCCCTGAAGAATTTTCACTCAGTTATAGCGCCTAATAATTTAATTGATAAACCGTTAAAAATTATCATCAGATTAAGGTCTAAACGACTCCAGGATGGAATCCAGGGCAGAATTCAGGATGGAGTCTAGAATTGGATCAAATCCCATTTTCCATTCTGGACTCATCATTTTCACGCCGTAAATGTTAACAATAAGTTTGAACAAAAAAAACACGCACATACTTCAGAAAACATAATTAAACTTTATTTAGAAAAAAAAGCCTTAGCCAAGTTTAAATTGTATAAACATATTTTATATTTATTGCTCTTATATGGACTGTACGGTAAAGTGCCTTGGAAAGTATATTCTTCAATCTTCGGAACACATTCATCTCTGGTGAATAGTCATGTCGATTGAGTAGCAAACGTGAAATGCTCTCTGGAAGCGAACATACCTCAAGAACGTAACCTACACGCTGTGCAGCATGCAAGTACACTAAAGCCAACCAGCGGGTATATTTACTTGTGTACGGCTCGGCGGAAGTAAACACATCGATCGTGCGAGAGCAATTCCTGATTCCACCAACGCTTTTACTGCAACTCCAGCTGATCTGAACTGGCCGTGCGTCGAATTGCTGTACGGATAGCGTCTTGAGTGGATTGCTATACATCCGGCTTGCCTTCACCACCGAGGATCAATGTTGGCCCTTGTACGCGTCGAAGTGGAATCAGAATGTTAGAGAGAGCGTGCAAAGTTCAAAAGGGCACAGTAAATTTAATATTTTCAACCGTATTGCAACATCTCGCTCGTATAAATTAAGTTTACACATTTTTATTTTTTGGAAATATCAAAAAGGATCTAACATTTTTTGTATATTGTATTCAAAGCGTTGAGTTATTTTTGGTATATCAAAATGTCATTTGGCCAAATGGTCATTTTACCGAAAATAACAGTGCAGAATATCATTGGGCCGAGATCTTTCTATAATTTTCTGATATATTCAACATTATTGCAATAGGGCTTCCGTATATATTAAGTTTAATTATTTATTTTTTCCGGAAATATCAAAATAAGGAGCTAACATTTTTTGTATGTTGTACTCATAGTGTTGAATAATTTTTGGTATACCAAAATGACATTTTTGTTCGAAAAATATATTACCGTCATTTGATCAAACGGTAATTTTTCCAAATCGCCGTTTTGCTGAAAATCAATTTGCAGACCATCATTTGGCCGAGATCTTTCTATAATATAGAGAGATATGCTGTATTCAATGAAGCCTGGAAGGTAGAATCTAGCAAATTGCTTCCTCATTATTTTACACCGTGTACGAAGTTTCCTCCACGAGAGAGCTAAAAGTGATCAATATACTTCCTCATGGAGGGTTCTTTGTAAAACAGGGTAAAATAATACGGAAGCTATTTGCAAAGTTTTACAATCATAAAGATGCAACGAATTAAATTTGATCCATTATCTTAATGATTACAGAAATTTGTTAGTATTCACTATAATTATGGAGTCATATTTTATTACTTGGTGAAACAATAACAGTTTTATAAAAATCTGTTTTATTGTCAACAATATTTCTCGAGGTAACTTCTTGCACGACCTACTAAATAAGAAACACGTCAAAAAAACCGAAGCATGACATAACTTAAAGAAACATCTCAATGTAGAGAGCAGTCAGGGATATTCAAGGAATCAGTGAAGGGCATCATCGAAAAAAAAATCTATTTTTATTGTTTTCCGATCGAAAAAGTATTTAAATTGTGATTCAATTTTTTTTTTTTTTTTTGGAAAGCCATTTGAATTATAATTTTGCTTTGGTGTTGCCCATTTCTGGAAGAAATATATAAGAAGAAACTTTATTACCTACCGGTGACACAAAAAATATACTATATAATACATTTTCTCATTATTTGGTTTAGAGAAAGGCCTTATACTGTTGATCAGTCACCAGAATCGGCTCGTTCGAAAATTCTAAGTCCTCTGCAATGATTTAAACCCAACAGATCTTCTGAACTCCTAGTGTCACGCATCCTTCGTCCTAAGTACGATCTCTTTGCGAAACTCATAGCCAGAACGTTGAAGAGAATAAGACATAACGATATGGTCGATAAATCTGAAAGTTTTTACGGACTTTGAGCTTCCTGAGTCGTCAACTCGACGAAGATTTTATTTTAATAGTGACACTCTTGCTCGGCTTTCCCTCGAGTAAAAGAACGAAGCTCGTAACTTCTTCCCAAGGAAGACTTTCGAAAGATTCGAATCGACACTTCCAGTCGCTTAATACTCGGCCTTTCATGTTCGGTGTTAGACATTGTATACTCTATACCTATACCTGTATACACGGACTGTATAGAGTAACGATACATCGACGAGGAGATCGAGGTATACTTCCGTATTTCTCCCAACGGGCCCGAAAAGCCAGTCCTGGAGTTTCCTAATCTCTTTTTACTGCCTGTAACTGACTGTGACTTCGAACCGTGTCTTGCAATCTAAACACGTACTTCTAGCAGCTACTACTGTACGTTTATCACTTTCTTTACGCTCTTCGATTCATCGATCCTATCGTTACTTTTTTTGCAGCATTCTTAAAAGTTCTATGTGCTACAAAATGCCACCATTGCATCTGATGTCTCTACGGAAATGCCAGTTTGTCATGATTATTTGATCAGGTTAATAAGTCACGTGGATTATTCTTTGATCAGAATTCTCAGTTTCATTATTTCCAGTAACTCCTCATTTATCGAAGAGACATTTCCGAATCTGTGCATTTATATTCAACGGAATACGTTCACTGAACAAACTTCGTAGGAAGTGAAATTTAATTTCGATTAGAACGAAAGTTGAGACGAATCCGACGATCGAGTATAAATGAGACTTTTTGGTGATAAGGAACCGAGTTGATAGTTGTTTTGTTCTTGAAAGATCCTATCACGTTCGAAGTCATCTGGGTGTAAATTCAATTTCGTTCTGATTGCGGTGAAAGCAATGCAGCATTCGCGAGAGGAAAATTTCATTCATCAATTGGTTGATGGGTAAACGCATGATGAAGATACTCAAGTGAGAAAATCCAAACCCGCGGAGATAAAAAATAGTGCCATCCAGCTAATCCATGTGGTAATTACAAATTATTATCACTAGATATTAATTTATTAAATTTTATTTAGATATTACTGCAAGGGGAATATTTAAGCCATCCATTGGTTGTAAACGCATGTTAAGGGGATGCTGGAGTAGATTTTATTGCCGACTTCGGTCGGTAATTTTTTCGATCAGGACACAGGTGGCGCCGACGTAGTCTGTTTACTTTTGGCAAAAGATACTGAATATCCCGAAAAGCAATATGGCCGCTCACGATATGTCAGTCGACCTTTGCCGTAAGATTTAATAGTTTCTGGAAATTAGATGTGTAAAATCAGACCGGACGTCAATTCTGTGATGATTTGTGAATATTCGAAAACCATCAGAATGTCAAATACACAAGCCAAATCCATGTATAGTGTGTACTACAGTCACGTTGCAAAGGCTCGAAGCTTTTGCCAAAAGAAAACAGACTACATCGGAGCCACTTGTGTTCCAATCGGGAAACTTCATTTGCGCTCTTCTTGACCCACTCTGATCGCGAACAGACTACGTGAACGTAGACTGGGTTTTGCGTGAATTCCTTTTGTGTAATTGACTTTTCGACGCTCGTAGAATATTCAGAGAACGCTAAAGAATGGACGTACATTTCGATTTAACGTACGTCAGTTCCAGAATTTTTTATATCTTACCAAACAGGCGATGCTGCCAAAACCTGGCGGCCATTTTGATTTCGGGAGGTTTAGTAATATACGATTTTTTTCATTTATTGTACGTTTTCACCAAATATTGGAATGTACGTGAACACGTTTATGTTGATATTACAAACGTGTACAATTTGAAGCATGTGTGTAGCGTATTAACGAAGAAAAATCAAAACTACGAAAAAGCCTGTTTTTACCGACCAAAGTTGGTAATAAAATCTACTCCAGCATCCCCTTAAAGATACTCAAGTGAGAAAATGCAAACCCGCGGAGATAAAAAATAGTGATATCCAGCTAATCCATGTGGTAATTACAAATTATTATCACTGGACATTAATTAATTACATTTTATTTAGATATTATCGCAAGAGGAATATTTAATTTATCAATTGGTTACGTCAAATGAGAAAACTCAAACCCGTGGAGGCAAAACATGGTGACATTCAGCTAAACCATATGGTAATTGCAAATTATTATCATTAGATATTAATTTGTTACATTTTATTTAGATATTACTGCAAGGGGAATATTTACGTCATCCATTGGTTGTAAACGCATGTTAAAGATACTCTAGTGCGAAAATCCAAACCCGAGCAGATAAAAAATTCTGACATCCAGCTAATCCATGTGGTAATTGCAAATTATTATCACTAGATATTAATTTATTTTATTTTATTTAGATATTTTCGCAAGAGATTTATTTAATTCATCAACTGGTTGTAAACGCATTATAGATACTCAAATGTAAAAACTCAAACTCCTGGAGGCGAAACATAGTGACATCTAGCTAATCCATGTGGTAATTACAAATTATTATCACTTGCGGAATATTGCTCTGCATTCTGTGGAATTTATTTCCGTAATAAAAACGTACGTCGTAGCTGAGAGGGTGGTAAGAGTGCGCAATGTAAAAAGGTCACAGCACTGGAAAGCAGAACTGAACTTTAATGAAACTATATAATCGCACACAGTAGCCGGGGACAATATTTTATTTAATCCTTTTGCGGTTTCATGCATTCCAACCCGTTATATTTAATATCAATTCAAGTTTGAATTACGCCTTTTTGCTGCGCCTTATTTCTTGAGAGAAATATATATATAAACACCCATCGCTATTGCTTAGGTTAGGTTTAAATTAAGTTTAAATGGCAAATAATAATGAGGTGCCAATTGTATTGTTTACTCGATTAAGCAAAAAAGTGACCAACAACCAAATTTCGTAAAATCTTAAACCGAAATCTCTGGCATCTTGTAATATTCAATTTTTTTAATAGACTGTGATTTTCGATTTTCAGTACATGTTATATACTTTGCATCGAATAATGAAAATGTTATTATCTATTTTTATTGTGAAAAATAATCATAATGTATCCACAAAAGTATAATATATTATTTTTTTTATGCCAGTTTATAACTACATATTTTGTATTTGACATTTTGATAACGTAAACATATATTCACAGAGGTATATTATTATTATTGTTTGCCAGCGTATAACTTCTTCAGGTTTTTATGTAACCCCTCACTTTGTTCCCTTTGCTTTCCATTCCTTTCCTTAGAGACCCCCAGAGTGTTACCCGCAGTCACGCTTTCCTAATGCACTACTGTATCGCATTTGCACGAGAGTCAGGGGAGCTGAGGAAAACGTGGCCCATAAATGTCCGTGAGTGTGTCTGTGAAATCCTGTTAGTAACAGTGAGTATTTGTATGAGTTTGCGTGAGTGTCTGTGGCAATGTGACTGTTCAATGGATTTTCAGAATTTGTACTTGATTATTATGCAGAGATAGACAGAAAAAAAATGTTATTCAGTTGGCTGTATTTTTTTCCCTGTAGACTAATAAATTTTAATCAAATCGATCCTTTGAGAATTCGAACGAAGAGATTTTCTGTCGATGTTATCTTCAAATATACATCCGCAGGTTCAATTGACCGCTTTATTAATAATTTATGGGTGGATTCCCATTACCATCTGGCATTAAATATATAATGAAACCACATCTAAATCATTTGCAAATAGTTCACGAGGTTCCACTTTGCCACTGCATTATCTAAAATAATCAATATAGTATTATGATCATTTGGAGAGAAACTCACTCCTTGAAAGTAAATGGCTTTTGCCCTGATTCTCTACTCTATATACGGATGCTGAAAGTGTCTGAAGAGCAGTGCGTTGGCAACGTGTTCGCCCCTTTGCTCCAAGTAGTGTCGTGCACACCAGCAACTTTTCTCATTACAGCGATCAATGTCGAACCAATTAAAGCTAACTTTTGCTCGGGGTACGATGAGTGAGGGCAGGCTGAGGGGTTATTGCTTGGTCTATGGCAAGAGGTTGAAATAAAAGGGCAGGTACTCATATTGCTCTCCTGGGGCTATTGTCGATGCAAATTCTCGACGATTGTGCCCTTGAAACGAATAACAGTAACGAACTTACGTACTACAATGCGAAATCCACTTCAGAAGCTACTTCGTCCCTACTTCCTCCATTCCATACAAATTTCTTTTTTTTCTTCTTAGAATAAAAGAAACGAATAAGAAATTTACGAATACTCTATATTCTAAAATGTTCTCAATATCTCTAGAAATTTATTATGTAATACCCGCGTAGAAAAAAAGAATCTGGCCGACATTCTTAAGAAGATTCTCTCTGAGATTCTCAGCAAGATTCTTAAGAATCTCAGCCAAATTCTCAGCACGATTCTTAAGAATCTCAGTCAAATTCTCAGCGAGAATCTCGGCGAGAATCACGGTTGCGCGCTGAACCGAGATTTTTAAAAAATCTATCTGAGAATCTCGCCGAGATTCTAGAGAATCTCGGTCAGCTTCTTAGCAAGATTCATTAGTGGGTAGATGAAAATAAAAAGAATCTCCATTAGAATCTCGACGAAAATAAAAAGAAACTCTATCACAATCTCACCGGGATTCTAGGAAATCTCGGCCAGCTTCTTACTGAGATTCTTTAGTGGGTAGCTGGGAATAAAAAGAATCTCTATCAGAATCTCACTGAGATTCTAGAGAATCTCGCTCAGCGAGATTCTTTTCATTTTCATTGAAAATGAAATGAATCTATATAAAAAATGATCTTTACGAATATTGAAGGACTGCTAACACTAATTAGTTAGTACATCAACGAAGGTTCAACCCCTCGTGTGTAGTCGAACTCAGAAAAGGTTTCCAGTCTTATATATACGCTGAGGCTTCAAACCACGTGCGAGAATCGCTCCGTTCGTTCGCCACCTAGTGACATCATACGAAATACTGGTGGACAATACTCCGCTAGGTGGCGAAGGAACGAAGCGTTTCTCGCAAGTGACTTGAAGCCCCAGCGTATATATAAGACTGGAAAGCTTTTCTAAGTTCGACTACACACGAGGGGTTTAATCTTCGTTGATATACTAACAAATTAGTGTTAGCAATATTAAAATATTCGTAAAGATCTTTTTTATATAGATTTTTTTCATTTTCAACGAAAATGAAAATGAGAAGAATCTCGCTAAAAAGCTGGCCGGCATTCTCTAGAATCTCGGCGAGATTGTGATAGAGATTCTTTTTATTTCCAGCTACCCATTAAAGAATCTCTATCAGTATCTCGCTGGGATTCTAGAGAATCTCGGCGAGATTCTGATAGAGATTCTTTTTATTTTCGGTGAACCCCTAAAAAATCTCGGTAAGAAGCTAGCCGAGATTCTCAGATAGATTTAAAAAGAATCTCGGTTCGACGCGCAACCGTGATTTTCGCTGAGAATCTCAGCGAGAATCTCGGCGAGAATCTTCTTAAGAATCTCGGCCAGATTCTTTTTTTCTTCGCGGATATATATCATTTATTTGCGTATAGAACGAATATATTGACTATTATAAGAAAATGGTCCACTGTGCTTATCTGACGATTGGTAGATTGATTCTCTAATTATAGATAAAGGGTTATTAATATGTAATAAATTCAAGTTCATTCAAAAATTTAGATTTTACTGTTGTTAATTCAAATTTTACTACCACTTGAGAGTACCTTGTATGATTTTATTTTTTTTTTCAGATTATTCATCTCAATAATTTAAAATTTCTCATTGGTTTTCGAAATTAGTTGTACGTCGAGAATGAATGAAGTAAAAAAAAATATAAGATGAAGTAAAGTTTTTTTTCAATTATCTTTTCAATGCAATACTAGTTAAATTTATTCTTCCATGTTTGAGGAAACAAAATCGGTTTTCTGAGCGATCAAATTAGCTTTGTTCTATTTTCCTCATTCAAGATATAAATAGTTTATTATAAATCACAATACCGAATTTTTTGAAAAGGAAATGACCAGTCTAATCTGGTTCATTATTAAATATTCCTGAGAGGCTTTATAGTAAGCGGCTTTGGAAAATGATTCGGTTGACAGTGTTCATATTACTCTACAGTACCAAACTATAGTTGATACTCACTATAATCCAACTATACGGTCGATGTGCTCTCTCAAACTGCGAGACAGCTTTCTCGTGAGTACTTTCTTTCCTTTTTTTTGTTGTTGCCAGACGCATGGACAGGTCAAAAGAACTGGACAAGTTTTCTTGAGACTCTCGGCGCTATCGTTTTGGATTACGTTTCGTGAGAGTGGAGTGAAACCGTGAAAGTTTAGCGCGGAGGGGATTTCAGGTAAGAAAAAGCAGTTGTTGTTGGTCCGGCAAAATTCTCGTGGGGGTGGTATGCGCCCCCATACTACTTTCATCTACCTTCGATCTCCTCTCCGCTATATAAGACGTGAACAACGAAGAACCTCCAGCGCTATGGAATGGGGAAGAGGCGAGCGATACATGTTTCTCAGGCTTTCAGCTATCGCATTTTTAAAATAATTATAAACTGGCAATGAAATTTATATATTTGTTGACTTGAAAAGTACAAATATCAACATGCAATAACCTGGAAAAAAATGGCTGACACAACCAATGGATTATTCTAATTCCCTTCCAACTCGGCTTTGTTATAACAGCCAAAAGAAATTGGTTGTACGAACCAAGTTCGTTGTGTTTTTGTTGGTCTTGCTTATTATTTGATGGGAACTACTCGTAAATAGTTATCGCAATCAATCAAAGTGGTTATGACAATAAATGTTTGAGTTGTTCCAATATCTAAAAATAACTGGGAATAACGCATAAAGGGTATAAAGGGCATAAAGGTCTCTGCTATCAAAACGATTTTCACCTCGATGTATGTATAAACTGGAAGAGAGGTCCGATCGAATGAGAAGTGTATATATATATAGCATGAGGGAGTGATATGAGTTTTCCTATTCAACCATTCAAAGTGATTATGACAATAAATGTACAAGTTTTTCAAGTAATGGATAAAAACTACGTTACAACAAAGTGAAAGATTAGCTGACACAACGAATCTTTTTTTTTCCATGTTCAACCGTATTCTAAAAAACTTATGCCAATGTCTAAAACGTACTTTCGGGAAATTGTGAAAAGCTTCTGGGAATAAAGCATAAAGGGTAAAGCCTCTGCTACCAAAAAGTTTTTTACCTCGGCGTTTATAAACTGGAGGAGAGGTTCGATCGAATGAGAATCGGGGAGTGATATTAATTTTCCTATTTAACCATTCAAAATGATTATGACAATAATGTTGCTGCTACTAATCGAAAAAAAAAGAGGTACAGCAAAGTGAATGATTCCCGTGCAGAAATTAGTTCGGGCAGCCGCGATTAAATAAGGGGCCTTTTTAGGTATAAACGTGGCATCCACAATAGGGAATCTACGCTAGAACCCTACTAGGCTCAACAGAGGTGGCCACGACAAACTTCGGGGCCTAATCAGACTTAAATGTGGAACCCTCACTAGGATCGCCCATGTTGAGCCTCTAAAGGCTCCGTACTTCAAGCGGGACTAGCCTAGCAGGGCCCCTAATAGAACTGGGGCAAACTAGAAAGGGCCAAGTTGGAGCCCCAACTATATTTCTGCACGGGTTAGCTAATACAACGAAACTTTTTTTTCCGAAGAGAAGTCCGATCGAATAAGAATCGGGGAGTGATATGAGTTTTCCTATTCAATTATTCAAAGTGATTATGACAATAAATGTATAAGTTGTTGCTACTAATCGAAAAAAAACCTGAGGTACAGCAAAGTGAAAGATTAGCTAACACAATGAAACTTTTTTTTCCGTGTTTGACACATATTTAAAAAAAAAACGTATTCCAATGTTTAAAACGTCCTTTCCTGAAATTCTGAAAAGCTTCTGGGAATAAAGCATAAAGGGTAAAGCCTCTGCTACCAAAAAGTTTTTCACCTCGGCGTATATAGACTGGAAGAGAGGTCCGATCGAATGAGAAGTGTATATAGCATGGGGGAGTGATAGGGGTTTTCCGGTCGATCGATTTCGCGACGAAGCGAGAATCAAACGAACGTATATACAAGTACCTAACTCTGCACTACGTATACGTATACCATACAAGTACGATAGAGTACGCGAAGGTTCAACGTACAAGGGAAAACGACAGAACGAACAGACAAACGGACGGACGGACAAACTAAGCGACCCGCCGCCCCCGGTCTATGTACCGGTAGGTGTAGGATCGGTATAGATCGGAAAGCTCTTGCGTCACAGACCGGCCGGTCGTATGCCTTTTCCTCTCGTATTTTCGGTGGCCGTTCTACCGTGAAGCAGTGATACCGGCCAACCGAGCGCGACTCTGCAAAATAGACGTAGGGTATCGCTCCATTTTACCTATTTTTTTCTCTCTCCTTCTCCTCGAGTTCTTCTGTGCTTCTTATTGCTTCCTTTTTCTTCAGCGTCGCTGGTCCCGTCCCACTCTTTATCGATTTGCACCTTTCCCTTTTCACCCTTGATCCTAAATTTGCATCTGTCGCCAATTCAATTTTGTTATCCTTTTCTCCAAAGCTTGAGCTCTCTCTCTCCGTCCTCACCTGTTATTTCCGCATCCTTTTTTTTAGATTGACCCGATAAAAAGAGTGACCTATTGTTTGCCAATATTTAAATATATATATATCATTTCGAGAAAAAAAACGGTAAAAATTGGAGGTATATAAAGATCAATTAATATTCAACAATTGTGGTATATTAAACCAATTTTTCTGTGCTTAATATTTCGATAATTGAATATTGTGTCATCATTTTGTATTACATTTGATATCAAAGTATATGCTTACATCTATGTTTTTGTGCATATTCTATATTCCGTTTTCGTTTTTAATTGGTTGTGTGCTTCAGGCCACATGGTTTGTCAATTGGAAAATTTCTCCATTTATTTTTCGATATATATCCCTATTTTTAAAGAACACTTGATTAACTATTTAATCATTTATTGTTCATGGTCCATTTTCTGATAATTCTCTCGGCATGTCTCACAGGTAACCTAAAATTACGTTTTCAAAACGTAACCTAGATGTGGTGCAAAAATTGATTTTTTCCATTTACTTTTTTTTTCATATTTCAGGTACAGCATCAGGGTTGGAGATTTTGCATTAAATTTAAATTCTAAACCTACGTTTTACACTTAGACGACGTACACCAAATTTCATTACGTTTCACAGTTCCATTCCAAAGTTATTGTGTTTTCGGACAGAAATGAGTGAATTATTATCATTTTCTTTTAACCTAAGACACTTGAAACATCTTGTTACATCAAAATCTGAAAATGATTTTTTTTTTTTGCATGGCGATAATTTCTCTTTTTGCATACCTTGTATAAAAATTGAATAATAACTGCAAACGATAAATTTTTATAAAATAAAATCATGGAGGTCAGAAACTCTGATTCTATCGCGATCTGTCGACGTCGTGACTTACAGATATTTCTGGGACGGAATTTCGAACGACTAAATTTACGTATTTATGTTCAGGTATGTGTGCACGAGCATTCGCTTCACGTTGTAGATATACAGGGTGAAGCTAATAGGGAGTGCTACAGCCCGAGTACTGTCGCGAATACACGTGTTATTCCTAAAATCAGACTGCGGTCCAAAAATGGGCTTTGTTAATTTTTTTTCTTCATATTGCAGGTAAAGTACAATTTACAGTCCCATTCCAAAGTCATTGAAAATCATTTTTTTTTGGTTGGCAATAATTTCTCTTTTTGCATACCTTGTATAAAAATCGAATAATAACTGCAAACGATAAATGTTTATAAAATAAAATCATGGAGGTCAGAAACTCTGATTCTATCGCGAACTGTCGACGTCGTGACTTACAGATATGTCTGGGACTGAATTTCGAACGACTAAATTTACGTATTTATGTTCAGGTATGTGTGCACGAGCATTCGCTTCACGTTGTAGATATACAGGGTGAAGCTAATAGGGAGTGCTACAGCCCGAGTACTGTCGCGAATACACGTGTTATTCCTAAAATCAGACTGCGGTCCAAAAATAGGCTTTGTTAATCTTTTTCCTCATATTGCAGGTAAAGTACAATTTACAGTCCCATTCCAAAGTCATTGAAAATCATTTTTTTTGGCTGGCAATAATTTCTCTTTTTGCATACCTTGTATAAAAATTGAATAATAACTGCATACGATAAATGTTTATAAAATAAAATCATGGAGGTCAGAAACTCTGATTCTATCGTGAACTGTTGACGTCGTGACTTACAGATATTTCTAGGACGGAATTTCGAACGAGTAAATTTACGTATTTATGTTCAGGTATGTGTGCACGAGCATTCGCTTCACGTTGTAGACATACAGGGTGAAGCTAATAGGGAGTGCTACAGCCCAAGAATTGTCGCGAATACACGTGTTATCCACGGTTCAGACTAGCATTTTTTTACTGAATGTCTCAAGCTCTAACCTAAAATCAGACTGCGGTCCAAAAATAGGTTTGTTAATTTTTTTTTCTTCATATTGCAGGTAAAGTACGATTTACAGTCCCATTCCAAAGTCATTGAAAATCATTTTTTTTGGCTGGCAATAATTTCTCTTTTTGCATACCTTGTATAAAAATTGAATAATAACTGCAAACGATAAATGTTTATAAAATAAAATCATGGAGGTCAGAAACTCTGATTCTATCGCGAACTGTCGACGTCGTGACTTACAGATATTTCTGGGACGGAATTTCGAACGAGTAAATTTACGTATTTATGTTCAGGTATTTGTGCACGAGTATTCGCTTCACGTTGTAGATATACAGGGTGAAGCTAATAGGGAGTACTACAGCCCAAGTATTGGCGCGAATACACGTGTTATTCACGGTTCAGACTTAAATTTTTTTACTGAATGTTTCAAGATCTAACCTAAAATCAGACTGCGTTCCAAAAATGGGCTTTGTTAATTTTTTTTCTTCATATTGCAGGTAAAGTACGATTTACAGTCCGATTCCAAAGTCATTGAAAATCATTTTTTTTGGCTGGCAATAATTTTTCTTTTTACATAGCTTGTATAAAAATTGAATAATAACTGCATACGCTAAATATTCATAAAATAAAATCATGGAGGTCAGAAACTTTGATTCTATCGCGAACTGTCGACGTCGTGACTTACAGATATTTCTGGGACGGAATTTCGAACGAGTAAATTTACGTATTTATGTTCAGGTATGTGTGCACGAGCATTCGCTTCACGTTGTAGATATACAGGGTGAAGCTAATAGGGAGTGCTACAGCCCGAGTACTGTCGCGAATACACGTGTTATTCCTAAAATCAGACTGCGGTCCAAAAATGGGCTTTGTTAATTTTTTTTCTTCATATTGCAGGTAAAGTACGATTTACAGTCTCATTCCAAAGTTATTGGAAATCATTTTTTTTGGCTGGCAATAATTTCTCTTTTTGCATACCTTGTATAAAAATTGAATAATAACTGCAAACGATAAATGTTTATAAAATGAAATCATGGAGGTCAGGAACTCTGATTCTATCGCGAACTGTCGACGTCGTGACTTACAGATATGTCTGGGACTGAATTTCGAACGACTAAATTTACGTATTTATGTTGAGGTATGTGTGCACGAGCATTCGCTTCACGTTGTAGATATACAGGGTGAAGCTAATAGGGAGTGCTACAGCCCGAGTACTGTCGCGAATACACGTGTTATTCCTAAAATCAGACTGCGGTCCAAAAATGGGCTTTGTTAATTTTTTTCTTCATATAGCAGGTAAAGTACAATTTACAGTCCCATTCCAAAGTCATTGAAAATAATTTTTTTTTGGCTGGCAATAATTTCTCTTTTTGCATACCTTGTATAAAAATTGAATAATAACTGCAAACGATAAATGTTTATAAAATAAAATCATGGAGGTCAGAAACTCTGATTCTATCGCGAATTGTCGACGTCGTGACTTACAGATATTTCTGGGATGGAATTTCGAACGAGTAAATTTACGTATTTATGTTCAGGTATGTGTGCACGAGCATTCGCTTCACGTTGTAGATATACAGGGTGAAGCTAATAGGGAATGCTACAGCCCGAGTATTGTCGCGAATGCACGTGTTATCCACGGCTCGGACTTGAATTATTTTTTCACTGGAAAGGCACGATTCGATCTGGCGGCTGAAAAGCGTTGGCGCGAGGTCGCAGCCATGCCGTGGTCACGCGCTCACGGTGTCGAGGGTGTCGCTGTCACCGTAGCGTGAATCGCGATTTGCCGATTTCCCACGGCTCGACGGTCGCGACCGAGCGTATGCAGCGTAAACGGGCGCGATGAGAAAAAAACTATGGTAACTGAGAGGAACGAAAAGGATATAGAGGACGGTTGGCCGAGCGAACGAACGAACGAACGAACGAGAGGTTTCGAGCAACCGGAATAATAATATTCTATTTTTATTCTATTTTTCTCGCCGTTTGTTCACTTTTTATCTTCGTTTTTTTTTCCCTCTGCCTCGCTGTCTCGATTCATTCAGTTCAGATACCATGACGCCGGAAATCCCTGCAAGTTTTCTGCATTTCGAATGACGCCAGTCGATTTAATCTCGATCTCGTTTCGCGACTTTATTGCAACAGGTGGTGACGTGAGAGGCGGAATGCAATACCATCAGCCGCCCACAAATGGCACCAGTCGCTGGGCGCTAACGAACTCGCCAAGTAAATCGGTGGTGACTATAATATATATGGTATTTGTGCTGAAAATTCCATGAAATAGATTTTATGGAATCTCGGAATGACAATTTGCTCACCTTCCCTGTGAGGAAATGATAGAGATCATGTTCTGGACCAGTTTACCAGCTTTATAATTTTATATTCGGCGGATGTTCCTATTTTATTTCACGAAAAGAAAAATTGATTTTATGGAATCTCGGAATGACAATTTGCTCACCTTCCCTATGAGGAAATGATAGAGATCATGTTCTGGACCAGTTTCCCAGCTTTATAATTTTATATTCGGCGGATGTTCCTATTTTATTTCACGACAAGAAAAATAGATTTTATGGAATCTCGGAATGACAATTTGCTCACCTTCGCTGTGAGGAAATGATAGAGATCATGTTCTGGACCAGTTTACCAGCTATATAATTTTATATTCGGCGAATGTTCCTATTTTATTTCACGAAAAAAAATCGAGTCATTTTATTTTAACTTATTGACCAAAATTTCGAGCAATTTATTTCTATCAACTTATAGAATTACCGAATATTCTTCCTGTATTGAGTATAAAAAAATAAATTAATAAATACTAGGTCGAAATATTGGCGCTCATACAACGTATCATTAAATTCTAATCTAGATATTCGTATATCAATACGGTAAATAAAGTTATTCGGTGTTTTTTTTTCAGTAAAGGGTAACAATTCTTAATATTGCTCACAGCAACAGCTAAACGATATTCGCATTACAGCTTTTAATATTCAGCTGATATGAATGAAAATATTACAATTAAACGCTGCAGTTAAAACTATGAAAGTCAATGACGCTTTGTAATTCCATATTGGTAAAATGTTTCTATTTTATTTCCTGACAAAACTTCGAGCCATTTAATTTCAATTTCTTGACCAGAATTTCGAGAGTGCAATTAATTTCTATCGACTTGTAGAATTACCGAATATTCTGATGGTATTGAGTATCATAAAGAAAAACTGATTCGAAATATTGGCTAGAATGTATCCTTAAATTCTAATCTGGATATTCATATATCAATACGGTAAATAAAGTTATTCGGTGTTTCTTTGTTTTAGTAAAGGCTAACAATTCTTAATACTACTCACAGCAACAGCTCAAAGATTTTCGCATCACAGCTCTTAATATTCAGCTGATATGAATGAAAATATTTCAATTAAACTCTGCAGTTAAAAGTATGAAAGTCACTGACGCTTTGTAATTCCATATTGGTAAAATGTTTCTATTTTATTTCCTGACAAAACTTCGAGCTATTAAGTTCACTTTATTGATCAGAATTTCGACAGTGCAATTAATTTCTATCGACTTGTAGAATTACCGAATATTCTGATGGTATTGAGTATCATAAAGAAAAACTGATTCGAAATATTGGTTAGAATGTATCCTTAAATTCTAATCTGGATATTCATAGATCAATACGGTAAATAAAGTTATTCGGTGTTTTTTTTCAGTAAAGGGTAACAATTCTGAATATTACTTACAGCAACAGCTAAAAGGTATTCGCATCACAGCTTTTAATATTCAGCTGATATGAATGAAAATATTTCAATTAAACGCTGCAGTTAAAACTATGAAAGTCACTGAGGCTTTGTAATTCCATATTGGTAAAATGTTTCTATTTTATTTCCCGACAAAACTTCGAGCCATTTAATTTCAATTTATTGACCAGAATTTCGAGAGTGCAATTAATTTCTATCGACTTGTAGAATTACCGAATATTCTTCTTGTATTGAGTATTATAAAAAAAACAAGTTCGAAATATTGGCACCCTAAAATGTACCCTTAAATCTTAATCTGGATATTCGTATATCAATACGGTAAATAAAGTTATTCGGTGTTTTTTTCAGTAAAGGCTAACAATTCTTAATATTACTCGCAGCAACAGCTAAAAGGTATTCGCATCACAGCTTTTAATATTCAGCTGATATGAATGAAAATATTTCAATTGAACGCTGCAGTTAAAAGTATGAAAGCCACTGAGGATCATTGCGATGGTGCAGCGCTGTGCGTGGTACGGAAATCCCACCGTATCACCAGCTCCGCAGTTATGCTGTCCCTTTTTTTACTCTCTGTCTTTCTCTGCACGAGGCTTTGTCCTTCTCTGAATTATTTCCCCTCCTCTCCCGTCTCCATGCACGCACCGAAACCCACACACTACAATCCCTTCGCGCCATTCCACACCCGTTGAACGACCCGCACTCATAGCCGCTTCGTTTTCAATTTTTCGCCCTTTTATACAAGCTTCGGGGTCTCCAATAGCGGCGCGATTCCGTATATACGATATTTACAGAAAACCCGAACCGATAGGAGGGGTGAGCTCTGTTGTCGGTTGGTTGAATGTCGTATCGATAGATGGAACGGATTGGTCAACAATAAGTCGGGAATATTGTACAGTCATTGGCAATTTAATTCTCAAGATTTTGTTATTCATATGGAAAACTTGAAAAATAATATTTAAAGATTATAAAGATAATGGTTATGAATAAGACGAGAAAGTTGTAGGCGGATTATATTATTTGTTGTTCTGAAATACGCAAAAAATAAAAATAATAATGAACATGCACGTTGATGGAGAATTTACAAAATATCGCAAATTAAATATTACAGTTTGTTTTCTAATGCATCGTTTTCCCCTGAAATCTTTTTTTTTTTTCTATACGGCTTAATTTTGTAAATGTAAAATTATAGGGATGGAAATAATTTCAACCCGTAACAAATTCACGTCACAAAGTCCATAGTTTATTGCTGTTTTATTCATGTGTTGATTAGCTTTCAAAAATAGTGGCTATACATGAATTCAGATGAATGTGGTCGGTTTTTAAAAATGTTATCAATATTTGAAATAACTCAGCAGGCTTGGAGTTACTGTAATATGCATTGTTAAAAATATTTGAAAATTCACATTACCGGAACTTTAATTTATCAGCTGATATACTAAATTTAATACATAAGTGTAGTAGAATTACAAATTTTTATATTCAATTTCCTAATTTTCATAGAATTTCGTAGCTAGAGCACAAATTTTTAGCGTTACATCAGACACAAATCAGCCCTGGCTGGGGTGATGAGAAGGGCCTGATAGGGCCTTAGCAACGACAGATTCACGCCTGACATAACTTTTCAAATTTCTACTTGGAAGAAAGTATTGTAATTTAAAATCTCACTTGCATATCAATTTTTATATCCCAGTTTCAGTAGAAAAGCTTCCTTTACCCTTAATGGTAATTTACACTAAATATTTTTAACAGTGTATGTAGATCTGAAACCCTTTAGAAATTGATAGTCGTCACGATACCGAATAGTTATTATCATAATGACTGAAGAACTTCGTAATAAGTGACTAGAAAGTGTAATAGGACCAACGTAAAAAAAAAAAGTGAAAAAGTCAGGTTGACCTGTGAATTCAATGGGTACCAAGAAATATACCCACTGTGACGATATTTTTTTTTTACTTTCGTACATTAACCATCGCGGTGATATCCGGTCGTCATAATTCCAGTGAATGTATCTGGTAAATGGGTTCGAGTATACCAGCAAATGTGAGTATAAACCTGCAGCATGTTCGAGCACCAAGAGAACCACCAACTTAATATTTCCAGCTGAACGTCAAGCCGGGAGTCATTTCATTAATGACTGTGACTCTGCATATTACGATGCGAAAGGAGTATTCTCGCTCTCTGATGTACGTTGCATATTCGATCAAAGACATCATTTTCATTTCTCTGAAATCACTCGAACTTTAATAAATTCCCATTGGTTGAAATGAATTATTTGTACTTCAAAATTATCCCTTTGACCGACGAAGTATATTTGATGTGCTTTTAAAGGGGCGAATCTTACTCGTATGTAATTTCACGCACTCAGAGAAATCGTAGCAGTACAGTCAACTATAAAGTGACAACTATTAATTTTTAGTCTATGCAACTATTTTCATAGTTACGATAATTAGGAAAATAGTTATGGTAACTATTTGGTAGTTATCGTAACTATTTGATAGTTGTGGCAACTATTAAAAAATTGGTCGTACGAATTGAAAATGAATAGTTGCCACTTTATAGTTACTAATACCATTATTTTCTCTCAGTGCATGAATTAATTTTATGGACTTTTGATTCCGACTTGTCCATAGAATCGATGTTCTACTGTACACCTATTTTCTGTCAATATCATCCTCCATTCATCTCGACACATAAACAAGCGTTTCTATTGTCAATCGTAAATTATAACTGGTGGATTAACTGCTATTCCGATGGTAATGCAATAATATCGTAGATAATTTCGTAATTTAGTAATCGACAAGTAAAAATTCCACATCTCGTATAATTGTTAATACCCGACTGCTATATCTTTTTATAGCCAATATTGAAGTCGTTACTTATAACTTACGATCTCAGGCACTAGGCAATATGCAACATTATGATCTCATCCATTGCTCTGTATTAAAAATTGTTAATAAATATTTACAATTCTCTGTTGAACACAGTGTGACGCCTACTACATATCAAGCAAAATCATGCATAAATCCGTATCACAATATATTACCACCGAGTTAAAAATGTTTAAAAATAAAATATTAATACTGACTTATTCGAAACGCGGAAGGTGCTCATCATATTTGTTATTAATTCCTTCCAGAAACTACCTAGGATATGCCTGAAAGCAGGCCAGCGGCTAGCGTGGAAGATCCTGGACGTGTCTCAATCGGGAAAACCCAAACTTGCTATGATAACTATTTTTTCCTGGTTAGTCATGGTCATCATGGTTGCTGAGGTATATGTGAAAATATACCACACCGCTTTTTTTCTAGATGGAAATATAATTTTAAAAAAATTCAATATCAAGTAATTATTCTGTGCACTGGATAAAATTCCATTGATAAAATATTAAGGTCATATTTCGTTTTAACTTCAATATCCGGAACGATAATGTCATATCATATTGTCGTTTTCGTTTTGCTACACGAAGATAATTACGATGGATAATTGATAGCTGGAACAGTTAAGTATTTAATAGATTATGAGGAATAATTGTGTTCGAAAACTGGAAAGTGATAGCAACAGCCACGACTCAAACTATGCGCCAGATATTGCTGGCGCATAATCCTCTTCGCTTCACGGTGCAGATATTCATCCATTCCATTCTCAACACTTGAGGATACCGGAGATATCGTATCCGTCTCAAGCCTCGAATTCTCTCCAAGTTGCCTTATCTTGCGCGGCTCTCAACACGATGAACGGCGTCAGAGTTCACAGCTCGGTTAGAAGTTTTGCAGCTCGTACTGAACCTCGCCCCTCGCAGGGCGTAATAGTAAAGCTGCCGTGACCAGGAACAGCACTACCGAAAATCGTCGAGGCGTGAATAGCAACGCGACCACGTGAAAACGGCTGCACAACCGCGGACGTCGTTCTCATCGTCCTTCCCGTCTCATCCCTCTGTGTCTATCTTATCTGATTGGAATTTCTTGAACTCGGTGATCAAAACGGCGGAATATCATTATGTAGACGGGCTCTATTATTTATAGTGGAATCTGCACCTAAAAGGTATATAAAAGGAATTAATAATAAAGTTGCCTGAAGTTCCCTATATAAAGCAAAATAAAAAAATGTATTCGCATAGAAAAGATGAGGAATCTGCTTTGTTGGAACCCAGGACAGAATCCAGGATGGAGTCTGGGCAGTTTAGAATGAAGTCCCAGATGGACAATGGGATCGGATCAAATCCCCAATCTCCATAATGGATTACCCACAGTTTATCCTCGACTGCCCAGACAAAATCCTGGAGACATCATTTTTACGTGGATATTGTCTTCCGTTTCATTTCTGTGATATCATGGATTATCTTAAATATTGGAAAAACCTGGATGATTATAAGAAAAGCCATGTATGTGTTGAATTCCGCGGCTCTTTTTTCAGGTACTTCAGTTCTCGTCTTCCGTTCTTCGAATCTACGACTGGTAGGACATCCCGGATAGAATGGGTGTCCAGGATGGATTCTGGACAGTTCAGAATAGACGACCCAGACACGATCTTAGACTCGGCGTTTTTACGCGGGATATCCAAATACAAGTCAACGGAAATCTTGTGGAAAACTTGTCGAAAACAAGTGCATTAGAAGATTTAACTAAATTCGCTTAACACATTTTTTTACCTACCGCCATCCCTTTCTTTCATCTTTTTACCTACCGCCAAAAATGATGAGTCCAAGATAGGGTCTGAACCGTCCCATATGGATCCTGGGTATTCCAGTATGGAGAATGGGATTTGATCCGACCCCAGCTTACAGTTTGAAGTCCATCCTGAATTACCCAGAGACCATCCTGGATATTCTGCCGTGGATTCCGGATCTTTTCTACATGGGTGGTTGTACTGACAGAGAATGTGTCCAGTGAAGGCAACATTAATTTCTTTTTTAACTTGGCGTCGAGTTGCTACCGCGACTTTTGATATGGTTTAGTTAGATTTACCAAGAGTAAGGAATGTTCATGGAGAGAAATTAAGAGCCGGTAAGATGCGTGGATGTGAAAGAGGGTAGATGTGTCTCGTGTTCCGAGAAGGTACGGGCCACATAGAATATAGAGACATAAGCATCGCTCTAATCCATTCTTAGACGAGACACGTTCGTCGGGAAGTTAATGGAGGAGAAGGATAGAAGTGGAACTACGGTGTGAGGTACGGGAACGAGGCAAAGTAGGAACTGAGCGAAGTAGAGAGTACGAGGCGTTACCTGCCATGCGAGAATTCCGCACAAAGCTCGAGAGCTTCTAACTGGCGCGAAAGTCTCGGTACCAATTAACGCCGGGCTTAAAGTATCATGATTCTGCAAAGCTGACTGCTCTTTCCCCAAGCTTTCCTAGAGAGAGGTGAAGTTCTCTGTCGATAGCCACGGGCACGGGGTGTGAATTTCTGCCATACCCGGATATATACGAAATTAACTTTCGTGTCGTTCAATACACACCTGGAAAATGATCTCGTCGTTAATTAAGCGTACCCCAGTCAATAAAAATTCATTCAGAAGCCTGTTTATTTTGATTTCTCAATTAATTTGATCTCAACATACATATTTCATATCGTACTGAAATAATAGTAGCCTCACAATAGTAGAAATATTATAAATCCCAATTAAAAATGAGAAAATAATTGCAACGCAAGCTCTGTATCGTTTTGTATGTCTCGTACCTCCGGATCCAATAAACATCCTCATTCGGGTAGGGTCGGAGCGAGAGAGCGTCTCTTTCAACCCCTAGCGCACAATCCTCCCCTGTGTAACGTCCATTCATAACCGTTTAGCGCGATTAAGCGGGGGCACATCTCGCTTACTGCTGCCACGACTAAAGAGCAGGAATGAGCTTTTGTTTCGGCTCAAAACTGCGAACGGGGCTCATATTTTTGTTAGAGGGATTAGCCAGGAACCACCGGGTCAGCAGCGGCCGCAGAGTAGTGCGCCACGATTACGCGAATTAAAGGGACACGTCGCACACTGCTCTTTCCGAATATCCTGAGAGAGATAGCAAATTCGTGCATGCGTTTGTGTGAGAATAATTTGTCGAGAGCGAGAAATAAATACGACACGCTGCTGGTCCGGTGTAGAACATACGGACAAATAAATTTAGTGCCTCGGGTCCGGATATAGCGAGTATGCTTCCAAAGCTACGAGTACCAACTCCGAGTGTGGTCGGGAAATATTGTTTAATTATTACAGCAACGGGACGCCCGTCGTCCACCACAGTCAAAGTCTAAATTGCTACAGCATGAGCAATGCAAACACTCACAGAACTGTTGATTGAATAATGTGTGGGTTGACCATGATTGATCAGAGATAAGTAGTCGAGATTGTAATCATCCGTTACATTCAAACGTGTTCGGAACGTACATTTTTTAAATTCCTTTGATTAAAAAAAACGTGTCTAATGACTTGTGAAATGTTTTTTGACCAAACCAAAGGGAGCTCAGCAATTGAAGAATTCTAATGTTCGAATACAATTTATAGCACGAATTATGGACTTCAATAACGGCTAAACTGTGAAGATCTATTTGTACGCTAACTTATTGTAAATCCCCAATAGATTAATTGTTACATTGAAGCGATTAAGCCACCATTAAAGGATATCGCAGGATTTCGGCATATTAGATGATACTGTCTGCAGCTATGAGATGACGTTGCTCTGGCTCTATGTTCAGCATCCTCTGATATATATTGTGGATATACATTGGGTACGTGTATGCACATTATACATACATCTGCTATGTCGTATCCCATTCACGCACGTGCATCGCGTCCTTACATAAACAGCCGACGACGTCAAGATCTTCGATCTCTGCTGATGTTCTGTAACCATAGGTCCGACAAACGGCACAGCAATGTCCTCACCTCTCGCTGAGCATGAGCATCTCGCTCCAATTCGGGCACTCTGAAAGCAGCCGACAGCACGATCGAACCGTTGGCAAAGCCAAACATTGTCGAGATTCTCACTCGGTGAACGTGGGAGGGAACGTTCGCCAAGGTAGATCGTACGCGCCCGTTAATCTCGCAAACACGGAGCAGCATCCATTAACGAAGGGCTTTGCGCCATGATTGGGAATAGTCGTTTGCTTGCTGGCAAGCTGCTGCTGCTGCTAACTGCTGCTGCTACAACCACTCGTGCTGCTTGCTGTCGTCGCTACAGGCTCAACCAGTAGACTCTATGAACACTGGCGAATCCCTGAAAATCTAAAACTACATGGCCTACCGCAACTTTAGTGCCACGGTACGGCTTCTACAACCTATTGTACCTTCAGGCTTTTGGAAATGAGA